>OY770117.1:1981264-2581264 GCA_963669365.1 Verbascum thapsus
AAAGAATTTAGGGATGACTATGGGATAAGGCTAATTGAGTATTCATCTTGTACACATTTAATTTGAGACGGGTTTGAGCACATTAATACAAATATAAATATATAGTTTAGCTCAAATTAGTTTGGTCAAAATAATTGCATTTCATTGCGTGAACCAATGTTTGAAACCCAGTCCGACCCGACTGGTTCAACCAGTTTGACCCGGAACCGGTCCTTAAAACGAACCGGTCAGACCCACAAACCCGTTTTTGGCTCAAACCCAATCAATCTGCCTCAAAATCGTTCGACACACCGGTCGGACCGGTGACCCGGTAAAACAGGTCATGGGTCAATTGAACCGTTCGGTTTTTATAAATTTCAAAATTCAAACTTAAAATTTAATTTTTTCCCCAAAAAATCACAAACCCTTCCAAATTTTATTCTATTATTTTGCTACAAGTTCTCGAAAACCTTTATTTCGAACAAATCAAATCAAAATATACTATCGATAAAACTCAAGTCTTTTTCGTTTTGATTTTTGTTGGTTTGCAAATTATTAGAGCTCTTTTAAGTTATTTTTTTTTTCAAAATTGTTGGTTTTATTATATAATGATATAGTAATTATGCCATATGTGATGTATATATGATTTTTTATTCCATGAATTCGGAAATTATATCACTTCAAAATAATTTTACTTTTTTACTAAAGAATTTTCTCTTTTTTTCATCATTTTGACATAAATATATGTACTAAAAATTATTTTGAATATAAGAACATACCTATATTTTATGTTTTCAAATTTTATAATAAATTTAGTATTTTATTTAATATTTATTACATAATTATGACATCACTGATTCAACCGGTGTTGACCCGACGGTTGAACCAATGACCCATGACCCGGTCAATTTTCCGGTTTGATGACCGGGTTGAATTTCAAAACATTGGCGTGAACAATCAATTTACTTGATAGATGTAATAAATTAAATCCGCCCAAATCAACATGCACTATATTTCTTTTTCCATATATATCATATAACCAATTGACCTACCAAATTAAGTTTTGGGAACTTTTATATAACTCTCATCATTAAATATGCATTAATCAAGTTGTACAAAGTCAAGCTTTGGAAGGTTATTAAGTTTTGGGAACTTTTATATAACTCTCATCATTAAATATGCATTAATCAAGTTGTACAAAGTCAAGCTTTGGAAGGTTAGAGAACTTTGATATAATCCTCACCATTATATATATGCACAAACTTTCTTCTTCAACTTGAACAAGTAAATCATGTACTCACTCAAACAAGCACCTTCTTTCTCATGCTTCAATGGCAAAAAATCCATAACATGGGATAAACCAGTTGCACCATTTCACTTGCAGAAAAGAACTTGTATTATCCAAGCTTCGATATCCTTGCCCCTCTCGAACTCGTCTCATCATAATTCATCACGTGAACACACTCGAAAAGTAATCGAACCGAAATCATCTGCAAATTCATGCCCACTAACTCCAGTAGATTTTCTGGAAAGAGCAGCTGTTGTGTATGGAGATTGCCCTTCGATTTTGTACAATGATTCTACTCGTACGTGGTCTGAAACCCATGTTAGATGTCTGAAATTAGCTTCATCAATCGTATCTTTAGGCATCAAACGGGGTGATGTGGTTTCTGTTGTGGCGCCAAATGTACCCGCCATGTACGAGCTCCATTTTGCTGTCCCGATGACGGGGGCAATCCTGAATACGATGAATCTCCGTCTCGACGCCAATGCTATATCGAATCTTCTCCAGCATTGCGAGTCGAAGCTCGTGTTTGTGGATTATCAATCTGCGTCTCTTATCCTGGAAGCCATTTCTATGTATCCTGCTGGTTTACAGCGCCCCGTTTTAGTTCTTATAAACGATGATCATGAAGTCTGTGGTGATTCATATGATCATCAACGTGAATCTTATTTGGATTACGAAAACATGGTTGAAAATGGTGATCCGGGGTTTAAATGGGTTCGGCCCGACAGTGAGTGGGATCCTATTGCCTTGAATTACACCTCAGGCACCACTTCTTCACCTAAGGGAGTGATGTATAGCCACCGTGGAGCGTTCTTATTGGTGTCGAATTCTTTACTCGACTGGTCTGTACCTAAGCAGCCTGTCTACCTGTGGACATTGCCTATGTTCCACGCCAACGGATGGGGCTATACCTGGGGCGTAGCTGCCGTCGGGGGCACCAATGTGTGCCTCCGGCGAGTTGATGCACCTTCGATATACCAAGCACTTGATAGGTACAAAGTGACACATATGTGTGGTGCACCAGTAGTGCTCAACATGCTGACCAATCACCCCGGCAGAAAACGCCTCGAAACCCCAGTCCACGTAATGACGGCAGGTGCCCCGCCACCTGCCTCCGTGCTTGACCGGGCTGAGTCACTGGGATTCATCGTCAGCCATGGCTACGGCTTAACGGAGACCGGCGGGCTGGTGGTGACTTGCGCATGGAAGAAAAAATGGGATCAGTTGCCGGCCCCGGAAAGAGCGAAGCTCAAGGCGCGACAAGGAGTGCCGACAATCGGGTTTTCAGAAATGGACGTGGTGGATCCAGATTCCGGCGAGAGCGTAAACAGGGATGGTTTCGCAATGGGAGAAATCGTGCTGAGAGGTGGGAGCGTAATGCTTGGGTATCTCAAAGACCCAGAAGGGACATCGAAATGCATGAGAGAAAACGGGTGGTTCTACACCGGCGACGTCGGCGTGATTCACCCCGACGGGTACCTGGAAGTGAAAGATCGATCGAAAGATGTGATCATATGCGGCGGCGAGAATCTGAGCAGTGTAGAAGTAGAGACGGTGCTGTATTCTCACCCGGCGGTGAACGAGGCGGCGGTGGTGTCCCGGCCGGACAGGTACTGGGGCGAGACGCCATGCGCGTTTGTGAGTCTAAAGGAGGATGTTTTTGAGAAGCCGACAGAGAAGGAAATACGTGAGTTTTGCAAGGCGAAATTGCCTCTGTATATGGTGCCAAGAATGGTGGTGTTCAAAAATGAGCTTCCAAAAACATCCACTGGTAAACTTCAAAAGTTTTTGCTAAGAGATATGGCTAAAGATTTGGAATAATTATGGTTTAGAATGGTTAATGTTTGGTTTTTTTTAGTATTAATTTGGATTATTAATAATAGAAGTTGTTAACTTTATTTCAACTAGTAAATAACACGTTCGTTGAACGTGATGTATATGATCTCGTTGAAGCAATTCTTATATGTAACTATTGTTTAACTTTAAAATAATTATTTACCAAGTGACTATTACTTAGTAAGTCTATTATTTATAATAAAAGTAAATTATTGGTATGAAAGAACTAACCAATTCTTAAAAAACTAAGCCAATTAAAAAGTGAAACATAAATAATAATGTAATTAAACAAACTTTTTTTGTAAATTCATACTTCATTTGTACATATATCTTGTTTAATTTTGTGAAATTAAAAATATTTTTTTCTTTTTTCTCAATATTTTTTTCTAAAGTTGGCCAATTGTGTAGTGATTTTATTTCTTATAACATAATTATTATTATTTATTCTCTATTTTTTTTTTAAAATTAGGATAAATATAACTAAAATAAATATAACTTTTTGGGATCATTAAATGTGTCTTGCCTTCAATCCTCAATTTTAATTTTTGTAAATCATAGTAGGTTGGCATAAGTGAAGCATCCGTTTTTGTTTGATCTTCATAATATTGATTGAATCTCTTTTATTGATTAAATGGAATTTATTTGATAAAAATATAAAATAAATCTGATGTCACATAAAAGTGAATGCACAATATGAAAACTAATTAAAACAAATAATGATAAATTATTTTTTCTTTAATTTGATAACATCATTGTATATTGATATTTTAGTTATAGGAGATTGTTTTTATATAAAGTATGTGTTGACCATATTTTAAATAAATACTACTTTACGAACTTTAGTGATTTAGTTTCACGAATATATTTGCTAAACTATAGAATTGAAAGAATGAGCTATTGCCATTTTTTGTCTCCCGTGTTTGAATCGTGACTTTCAAATCTTAGTGTTTGAATTTGATTTCATTAAAGTTTTTAACAGTTTCATCCTTAACGTTGCTCATAATATGACTAAGGTGAAATTAAATTTAAATTTAACTATGTCCAAACGAACATTAATAAATCATAATTTGAATGTTCGGGATGTTAAATGTCAAAATTTAAGAATAGGTAAGAGACGTAAGTGATTTGATAATATACATGAGGAACAAAAAGTCGCATTACTTTGAAATATTTAATGATATCTATTTCTCTAAATATAGACAATGAGTTAATTTCTACAAAGAATACATAATTAAAATTTTCAAATGAAATGATGTACATTTTTAAAATATTTTAAATGTTTTAGCATGACACAATTTCAATTATATATTATTATATATACATGCTTGTATTATATTGTATATCGGTCAAACTTGGAAAATTTACATGTTAAGTGCTAATAATTACGTTATATTTAATATATGCTTCTTGTAATGATACAAATTTTTTGAGATTATAATTACAATATTAATTACATTATATTAATTATTGTACAAATAATTACAATATTAATATAATCAAGTAATTCAAATATAAACAATGACACCAATCATTTAAACTACATATTCAAATTGCTTTTTTTTTCTTTTCTCTTAATAACGTAGTCATAATTCATTTTTCATTGAGTTTGCAAAATATGTCGTGCTAAGTGAAATCTATAAATTACCGTGTACAATGATAATCATTGAAATTAAAACTTACATATGTAATGATATTTCATATAATTAAATGTAAAAGGTATGTAAAGGCTTTTATTTGTAATTAACTATAAAAAATCATGTATCATTATTCTGAATATATATTATGTTAATGGGTTGAGAATGAAACAAAAGATGATTTGAGCAAAAGCTTTTAAATTTTTTTTTTCTCTAAATATGTAATTGACGTGAAAGATATGGAATAGGATGAGAAATTTTAGTTATAATAACTATATACAATTTCTTTTATAAAATGTTTTTTTTATTTAAATGGTGATTTACACATTATAGAATTCTAATTTAATTATATATCTTATTTTTATTTGTAGATATATACAACTTATTTTTATTATTTATTATGACTCTTTTGCCATTCAAAATTAAAATATATAAGGTCATATTAGGTAGATCAAAATTTCAAAGAAACACCCATACTTTTATAATAGAATAGATTAAGCAAATGATGCAATACATTCTCTATTCCAAATTCCTATTCGATAGTTTATTTCATATAGTTAGTTATTTGACATTTGTAATTTACAAATACACATATTAAAGGATGTTTAAACATGTGTAAATTTTTTAACACGTGTCAAACATCCGATACATGGAATAATAGATGGAACACAGATTTAAAATAAAAAATCTCGTTTCGTTGATTAGCATTTCATATTGTCTCGTTTCATTTTGCATAATTCTATTGTTTTTTTAATTAATTTTTGGAATTCTTTGGAAAATGTGTGTTATCGCCTATGGTTTTCTTGTGAAAATGATGTAATATGGAATATGGATTGTGGTTTTATTTTTTCTCCATTATTTATTAGTTTCTATGTACTGCATACTTTTTAATTCTCTATTATATATATAAGTTTTTACTATTAAAATTTCAAAAGACACATCCAATAGTACATAAGTAAATAAAAAGACAGCATAATCTAAGTGACGCTCGCAATTTAAAGTTCAACTAGTCACACCAGACGATCTTGAGAAAAATATTTGAAAAATATTTCATAATGACTTTAGATGACGAAAAACTATAAAAACAAATAAGAAATAAAAAGAATACACAAGTATTCAATTTTATAGTATTCCAATATTTTTGCCATTTCGAAATTGTTTTGATTAGTAATTGTTTGTAATATAATTATAATATCATCAATTTAACCTCGATTGAGTCACAATCAAATCAATAAATCTTGAATTATTAATTATTTCGAACATACATTTCTTCAACTAGACAAACAGTCCTTGAGGCATGTGGGCCTCATATTTGGATTTTCATGATGAATTAGAAAATTGGGCTGGGCCCATCTAACTAGTGAAATTGAGCAAAGATTTGTGGACTTTCTGGCTTTCTGTGACGAAGCTGCTTTGCTCTTTTGATTGCATATCATTATGACGTATGCAAAAATTATGTAATCTTTTAGTTTGAAACTTTATTAATTATTAACAATAAAATTGAAATTATGATTTTCCTCGCTTTTATGAGTTCAACTCCCAAAAATAATCACACTAAGACACATTAACACATAATAAAATATGTATAAATTTCACAAGTATCAATACATTTTGAACTAGTATTTTTTCTTTTGAGATTAAATTATAACTCAAAGGATTAAAGTAATTTATAACAAGATTTAGATACATTTTGAGAGATTATGGATGAAGAAAAATCACAAGTAAATATAAGAAAAATAGTGTGTTTATATCACTATCATAAGACATTTATATAGGCATATTTATATTATCCGAGCAATATACATAGGTTTTAAGGAAAAAAATGTACCTACACACAAATTATTTATCATTAAATAAACATTTCATCCAGTCAGTCTTACGTCTACGTCAAAAGCACACTCATCCCCATTAAATCCCCTCATCCTCAACGTAATCTTCACAATTTCCAGCAAAAGAGGAAAAATTCAAAACCAGAAACTCCCAAATCCCGATTTTAGCATCTGATCTGATGGATGAATTGAAGCCCAGTCCTCCGAATTCAAGCCCTTTAACTCCCATCGGATTTTTGGAGAGAGCCGCCACTGTTTACGCCGATTGCCCTTCAATCATTTACAACTCTACTTCATACACATGGTCCCAAACCTATGGAAGGTGCTTGAAAATGGCGTCTTCAATTCAGTCTTTGGGTATTCAGAGGGGCGACGTCGTTTCTGTGGTGGCCCCCAATATCCCGGCCATGTACGAGCTCCATTTCGCCATACCCATGGCCGGCGCCGTCCTTAATACCATCAACCTCCGTCTAGATTCGCGCACCATCTCCGTCATCCTCCGCCACTCTCAGTCCAAGCTTGTTTTCGTCGATTACCAGTCTCGATCTTTAGTTCTTGAAGCACTGTCTTTGTTCTTCTCTTCGGATTTCTCTTCTCCCCGCCCTTTGCTGGTGCTTATTGATGAGGATGATGGATCAGAATCCATTGACAAAGTGAAGAATTTCGACGGCAACTACGAGGAGATGGTGATGAATGGCGATTTGAATTTCAATTGGGTTCGACCAAACAGCGAATTTGATCCTATAAGCTTGAATTACACTTCTGGGACCACATCGTCGCCTAAAGGAGCAGTCCATAGCCACCGTGGGATGTTCATCGTTTCAATGGATTCTTTGATCGAATGGTCAGTACCGAAAGAGCCCGTTTACTTGTGGACGCTCCCAATGTTTCACGCCAACGGGTGGAGCTTCACCTGGGGCATGGCGGCGGTCGGAGGAGTCAACATCTGCCTCCGGAAGTTCGACGCTGCTACCATCTACGCCGTTATACGCAAACACAACGTTACACACATGTGCGGTGCGCCCGTTGTGCTCAACATGCTCTCATCAAATGGGGGCCAGCAGCCCCTGGAAAAGCCCGTCAACATTTTGACAGCGGGGGCACCTCCGCCTGCGGCGGTGCTGTTCCGGACTGAGTCACTGGGGTTCGTCGTCAGCCATGGATACGGGCTAACAGAAACTGGAGGGCTGGTGATTTGCTGCACATGGAAGAAAAACTGGAACAAATTTCCAGCTACAGAGAAAGCAAGGCTGAAAGCTAGACAGGGGGTGAGAACTCCGGGTATGACGGACGTCGACGTGATTGATCCTGAATCAGGGATCAGCGTATGCAGAGACGGGAAAACCCTGGGGGAAATCGTCTTGAGAGGCGGGTGTGTGATGCTGGGATACCTTAAAGATCCCGAAGGCACATCGAAGTGCATGAGAAATGGGTGGTTCTACACCGGCGACGTTGGCGTGATGCACCCCGATGGGTACCTGGAAATCAAGGACAGGTCGAAGGACGTGATCATCAGCGGCGGTGAGAATCTGAGCAGTGTGGAAGTGGAATCAGTTCTATACACTCATCCGGCGGTGAACGAGGCGGCTGTGGTGGCGCGGCCGGACGAGTTCTGGGGAGAGACGCCGTGTGCTTTTGTGAGCTTGAAACAGGGGATCAAGGAGACGCCAACGGAGAAGGATTTGACGGCGTATTGCAGGGCTAAGCTGCCGCACTATATGGTGCCGAAGACGGTGGCGTTTAAGGATGAACTGCCTAAGACCTCCACCGGGAAAATACAGAAGTTTCTACTCAGAGACATGGCTAAGGCTATGGGTGTGGGAAAATCGTCTAAGCTGTAGTGAGTTGACTCAGTTGACTTCGTGTCGAAATATTATTTCTAGACTCAACTATATTCCATAATTTAGACAGTTGTAATTTTAAAAAAAATATATATTGGGAGGAATAATGAATTCATGTTATTATTATATGATATTCTTAGATTTTATACACTGAAAAAATAATTCTATACAACAGAATGCATTTATGATATTAGGGGTTTAATGTTTGTTACAACATACCTTAACAGGGTACAAATTAATTGCTATTGAATACTGAGTAGTGAGTAGTAGACTAGAATAGGAAACAGGAAAATTATTAAAAGCTCAAATAAAATATTTTATACAAACAATTCAAGAATATATTTTATGATTCGAAAATTTATTAACCAACATTTTTATTCAAAAAATTAAAAATTTTAGCGTTAGGCTTGTGGACTTAATTGTCCATTGAAATTTAGATCAAGAGTTAACAAATTATATATTTTTTATTGTCTAAAAATCTTCAAATAATCGGTTTTATTTACAATTGTGAAGAAGTCAAACTCTCGATCTTCTATAAATGACATGTACTACTTTTATAAACATATCATAAATGTAACACTAATTGGTGAATGATTCAAATTTATTGGAATTTTGATTTGGTCAAAGTGATGAGCTCTTCTTCTCATACATATTTTGTTTAATAGTGTATTATTATTATTTAATTTTTTTTACGTAGCACTCATTTGTCATCTCTATGAGTCTAAAAGTCATATAAAAACTAAATGAAATAGATATATCTTTTACTTAGGAATGGATAATAACAAATGGGTTCCTACGCATGCCCTCATCATCTATATATCTTCTTCACTTGGGATAAAATAAAATAAAAATTGTTAATGAAATATATATAAACAAATAATACATTATTGCTTATCCATTCCACATGTGCATGTATTTAGATTGCAACGCTGTCTAGTTTTAGATAACAACATGGGCTTTGTTTAATGCCAACTCCAAAGACTCATCCATTGACTACGGACCAATTCAACTTGTTTTGAATACGTACATTATATATATACATATATATATATATATATATATATTCTGAGCTATGCACGGAATTTGACAGCCATAAAGCTTTATTTTAGTCTAGTTTATTGGGTAGAATGTAAGATTAAATTAATGACTAAATAAACTATATTTTATCTATGTAAGATGATAACTCTATCCAAATAAACAATGTCAGACAAATCTAAGAAAAGACCCGTGTTAATTAATTGACCATAATATTGTCTCTCTCAAACTCTCATCATAATACATCTAATACAAAATACAGTTTGTTTGTCAACATATTCTGAAACCAAAATTTTTATAATTCATACATTGTAAGAAACAAAAAATTCAATCTTACCAAGAAAAAAGAGATAACAAATAACGAAATCATCCCTGTTTCTTCACACAACCAAGTACAAGTTTATCCATCAATCCTTTAATTTAACTAAGCATCTGATATTAACCATGAACTTGATTTTAGTTCTCATATGGTGAGTTTGGATTGAAGGATTCGAAAACAATGGACTTCAAATTCATCGACAAATACATTTAAGTTCGTTTGGATAAATTCATGTTATGATGGATTTCAAATCCCTGAACATTCATTTTGAATTATTTTCTCCACAACTATTGTGGATTTCAAATCCATTCCATTTTAGAGTCATTTAAAATCCTTCCTCCAAATTCCTTCCCTCAAATCCAAATCACTCAATCAAAGACACCCTTAATCAAAAGTTCTTCACACACAATCATTCAATTAATCATTAAAAAAACAGTACAATTCTTTAAACAAACAGAGTAATTTCAAACAATCCATCCCCATGGTTCATGAAAATTTAAACAAATCATAAGAGATTACTCTTCCTTGGAGGTCTGTGTTGCATTATCAGACTCAGGCTCATCAACCCCTGGCCGAGCAACGAGCCTCTCAACAGGAACTTTCATCACATCACGACGTACTCCAATATCAGAGACAATTCGACTAATACAATAAATCCCACAACCCAACGCCGTTAGCCCACCAAAACCCGTAGTCATAAACCTTAACGGTGATGATACAATAGCACTAGCAGCAGCCAGAAACGAAGCTGCTTGACCGCTCCGTCCCACACTGACCGTTGTATAAATGAGCAACTCCGTTTTGCAGTAGATTGCAAAATCTTCACAATTGTTCTTGAAAATGTTGTACCCGCCGAAACCATTCTGAAGTAGATATTCAGCTCGGTGAATGACGTCTTCGGGTGGATCAGATTGGGCAAGGGTGCATGTTCCTCCTCGAGCTTTAGCAATAAAAATGGCTGGTGAGATACCGTATTGAAATTGATATAGATCGCCACCAGAAAGAAAGCACTCGAGGCAGGATGAGATGACCCCATGGGCTTGTGATTGGTCACCACATGTCGGGCAGGGTGAGTCTGAGGGGTTAGATGGAGATGAGCTGAAAATGTAACGGTCCAAGACTGTTCCTGTCCCGATTTCTTGACCCGCCCCACGAGTGAAATGGATCACACTCCCATTTCCGATGTATATCCCTGATGTTAAATGGAGCAGGGTATAGGTATTTAGGAACAGAGATAAATGGTAGGCAAGTGAGAGTTCACAGTTTTGAACAGTGAAATAAAGTGCATAAAACATGGTGAAAATGATTGTATTGTTCGAAGAATAACAAGATTTGGAGTAGTGAGATGATTGTAGCGTTTGAAGCGTTGGAGGCAAAAAATATAAAGTAGGTTTTAGTTTTATCGATAGTTCTTGTAAATCTCTTCGAGATTCAGACTTGATTCTTCTTGCTCAATGTAAAAGATGCAATGCATGAATTAACATAAACATATATGATTTGGACTGATTTAAAAAAAGGTTTGATAAGGTGAATGGTGCCCTCTTTACAAACAACAAACATCCTCATACAATGAAAAACTCAAAGGGGAATACACATTCAATCTTCACAAGCTGATTATCCCATATCCTTTTTTTACAAAATACCATGGGTTACCTTATAGGCTTAGAGTTTGGGAGTGGTCTAAAATTTAAGATGATAGTCATTGTATCTAGTAAGTAGTAACACAAACATTACATCCCATCACCATCACCACCATGAGCAGTGCACAATTGTGTTAGGGAAACCAGATAACCTCGACTATACCAATTTCCATAACCTGTTTTTTGCACTTTTAATTTCACTACTGTGAGGCATTAGTAAGCTTAGTCTTCTAAAACCCTTGAATCCCCATCGAATAGGAGGAAATATACCAAGGAATTAAAACGATTCACATAATCCTTCAACAACAAAGTGCGTTAAAAATTAGCACTCTAGTTATTTAGTCCATTTTGTGAACTGGGTATCCAAGGCAAATCAACTAAGGAGCAATTACTAAGAAAACCATCAAATACAGTTCAGATCCTGGCAGATCTTCTCAACACACCATGTACAATAATAACTAAATTAAGCGTAGATCAATGAACACACACAGAGAGAGAGAGAGAGAGAGAGAGAGAGAGACGGACCGTGATGAGCGTAGAGATAGGAGTGCCTCCATGAATAAATATGATCGCCGGGCTTTAGATCATCTCTTTCGATCTTGTTGGATAGCAGTCCCACCATTCTTGTCCTTTATTTCGTTCTCTCGCAAAAGGAAATTGAGTGGAGGAAGAAGAAAACGACGCGTTATTTGTCGTCTATAAGCCTCCACGGCATAACGTGTGAATGTTGTGTTTCCTTACAAATACAAAAACAATAAGAAAAATGAAAATAGGCCCAAAATTAAATTCCATTTAATTTCTATTAGAAAGAGAATAAATCAAGGCCCAAAATTAGCCAACATGTATGTGTAGCCCTTTTTTATTTTTATTTTCTGTGTTGATTATTTATTCAATAAAATATAGATTAATTAATCAATTTAGTCGTTTTAATTTTTCAATTAAAAAACTAAAGAAATTTAAGAATAAATTAATTTTCTGATCTAATAATTAATCAGTAGTTATATCTCAAGTAATTTATCCAATCAATAATTGGTATCAAATCCCCTCACAGTAGTTTGTAAATGCGTTTCAATTGGTAACGTGAGAAAATTAAAAAATGTGAACAATATTTAACGTGAGAAAATTAAAAAATGTGAACAATTAAAAATCGTCAAATTCAAAAACATCTGTGAGAATAATACAGAATAAGATAATCGAAAAAAAAAAAAAAAAGAGAAAAAGAATGCAAATTGGTGCATTAAATGTATCTAACAACTTTCTATACTACTATATGATATGCGCAACTTAATTTCACGTCACGTTTAACTAGAAATAGATGAAATGGACAGATTTTACTTGATCTAGAAAGATTATATATAGTAAAAGCACCCTCCAAGAACAAGAATAATTGATGTAATTGCTACAAAATACATTTGAAAATAGTAATAAATAATGGAATTGAAGCCCAAAATCACAAAATATTATATAAATTGAACCAAAAAATATGGTCCCCCTCACTCCTAAGGGCATGGACCCATACCCACACGGCCCACATTTTTAATTCCATGTTCCATTATTTTACTCCACGGGCAAAATATTATTCCCAATAAAAGGTACAGTTTCCAGTATGGCCCAAAAGCCAACCCCCCCTCTCCCTTCTCCAATATATATATATATATATATATAATATATATTCAAATATCAAAAAACCTTTTTTTTACTTCTAATTATTCGGAGTAGTAAATAAATTGAGTCAAGTTGAATAAATTATTGTTAAAATTTATTTAAATAATTATTTAGTTTTGGAATTTCTATTTGAGCTTGTTTTGATGATTAACTATTTTGAGCTCAAAGGAGTTTTAATCAATCTGAAATAGTTAAATTTGAGTAATTTATTTTTTTTTAAATATTTTTAGTTATTTTCATTAATTGAGTCGAGTTCAAGTTAAGTTACTAATTGAATTGAGTTCGAGATAAATTTCAAAATTATTGGACATATATGATGTTTTTTTTAACCAAGTTTGATAGGTTTAATAATAAAATTTTATTAAACAATCTTAAGTCGACTCTCAAATAATTTTACTTAACTTAAACCGTTTAATTTAATTGCTTATGATTCTACTCTTGCAAAAAAGACTATAAATAAATCAAAAGTAAAAATATATCTATAGCAATTTCTTTCATTCTCTTTATTTGTTTATCAAATTTTGCAATCTTTTTTCTTTTTTTACCACTTTTAATAAGATTTTCTAAAATTAATCACTTCCTTAAAGAGCACCGGTTTTTGCAGAGAGGGCTAACGTACAATCTTATATGCGCGGAGTACAATGAGCGAAGCAACAAAAGAAAAGTTGGGCATAGTTTGATGAGTTTCTCTTTCATTGTCATGTGCAGTATTATATATTTGATGGTCCGTACTCTGACAGCGACCACTGAAGGATGGTGGCACATGCCTCCTGTCATATCATTTTCTCATGGGACGGTCACGATCCCACGTACGGTTCAATCAACGGCCCAGATTCTCTCTTTCTCTCTCTCTGATGATAGAAAAGGAGTGAGAGAGAGGAGAGAGAGGGACACTCCACTGAGCCATTCTGCATAGTATCAGCAGTACATACACAAATATATTTTACACGCTCTCTATCTCTCTCTACTGTGGGATGACTGATATCAGGTCGATCTTGGTCGGGTGGACTATAAAAGAGAAGTGAGTCACAGTTTTTCAATTTTCTCTCACTTGATTTTCTTCAAGAAAGTTTTGAGAGCTTGAAAAAGTTGTTAACTTTCAGTTTTCTAGTTGCTGTTAGCTGCAAAACCCACAATCCAAACCGGGAAAAAGTGGGGGCTTTGCTATTTTTCTCCTGTTAGTTTAGTTTAATGTTCATGGGGCCTTGTTGAAGATAGAGAAATAGGTGGAGTTGGGTTAATTTTTCTTGGGGGGTTTGATGATTATTGAGTATGATAAGCTGAAATCCGTAGTTAATTTTTGTGGGTTTGTTGTTAATTTTAGGGGTAATCTTTTGTTGAAGTAAAATGCAAGTGAAGATTTGAGATGGGGAAGAGTGAAGTTAGGTGTAGGAGACTTTTGGAGCTCAAAATGACCGAGTTTTTGGGAGATATTGATAGGATTGCAAGAGAGGGTTTTGTTTGAGCTGTGGGTTGTTTCACTTGAGGGTTTTTGCTTCTAAATAGACTTGTAGCTTTATCATAAGTAAAGATTTGATATATATATTGTGCTGGAGTGAAGTGTGGATAAATATGAAGCTTTCAACATCAGGGATGGGTGAGCAGGCTCATGAAGGTATCTATTGTGTCTTCTATTTTATTACATACTTTTCTTATCCTTTTTGTGGCATAAACTTTCTATATGTATTTTTTAACTCAAATTCTTTAACTATATCTCTTTCAGCCTGCCTTTTTCATTGAATTCTTGTGTTGTTGAAGTGCAGCATTTCCTTTTCTTTATGAAAAGACTCTTAATTTCGGTGTTTATTGCGAAAAGAAAAAGTATTTCACTAAATTATTTATGTGGAGAGAATTGTGATTAATGGATTTGTTTATTGATTGTGGGTTATGGAAGGGGAGAAGAAGTGTTTGAATTCTGAGCTGTGGCATGCCTGTGCTGGTCCTTTGGTGTCTCTGCCCACTGTCGGGAGCCGTGTTGTTTACTTCCCTCAGGGTCACAGTGAGCAGGTTACTTTAAATTATCCAATTGCAATTTTACCTTCTTTCAAATGTTTGATTAACATAATGTATATTATAATAAATCATCTATCAACTTACTTGTATGAAGTATGAACGGATAGATCTTAACTGGAAATGTTTGGCAGGTTGCTGCCACTACTAATAAAGAAGTTGATGCTCACATACCGAATTACCCGAGCTTGTCACCCCAATTGATCTGCCAACTCCACAATGTCACAATGCATGTGGGTTTTGCTTCTGTATATGTTGTTTGTCCCTTTTCATCTTATAAACTAATAATTTGGATGAATAGTTGGATAAAATCTATAATTCTTTTGTTTTTACGAATATCAGGCAGATGTTGAAACGGATGAAGTATATGCTCAGATGACATTGCAGCCCTTGACTCCGGTATTTTCAAACTATAGCAGAAAGCCTGTTATTTTGTATAATTTTACTCTATTGTTCATTGGCCCAGAATTATGATAGAACTACTCATCAATTATTCAAATGCAGCAAGAACAGAAGGATACATATCTTCCTGTGGAGCTGGGAATTCCTAGCAGGCAACCAACTAATTACTTTTGTAAGACTTTGACAGCAAGTGATACTAGTACACATGGAGGCTTTTCTGTTCCCCGTCGTGCTGCAGAGAAAGTTTTCCCACCTTTGGTAATGATACTCACACGATCTAATTATTCCGAGATAGATGACTTTGAAGCAGTTCTGAATTTTCTTTCGTGTCTCAGGATTTCTCACAGACACCACCTGCTCAAGAACTTATTGCCAGGGATCTCCATGATGTTGAATGGAAGTTTAGGCACATCTTTCGGGGTAAGTTTTAAAGTTTTTCAACATCCTCTCATTAACGCTACTCATGTTGTAATTTAGTTTTTACAATGTGCAAGTGCAAGAATAGTTTAACAGTGATATAGTTTCTAGTTCCTTAGGAAGTTGATGTGCATTTCCATTGTCCCCTTTTCTTAACTTCCAATTGCTTTGGTCCTTGAAAAGTGGGAAGAGAAGAATCAAACAGTATGAGTTTGTCCCGCACAGTTATGCAGAAAAGTAAACACACAAAGATATGCTAGTGTATGTTTTACGTTTCTTGCAAACCAGTGATTGGAATAAATGCAGAGCAGTGAAGGCAAGTGTGTCAAAAGCTATATGTTGATCACCCCTATTTGTGTTTCTATGAAACATAAGCCCATACCTGTTTGGCACAAAGAATTAGAGAGCAGCATTACCATTTGTATGAAGTACCTGGAAAAACTTGTCCTCCCTATTTGGACGTGGAATTGATCAAAATGAGGCATGTTTAGATAGAAGGATACTGAGGAATTGACCTATCCTTGATTCTACTGAGTATTAAAATACACTTAGACATTGAGGCTGTGTTTGGATCTTGGATTTTAGTGGGAAGAAGAACAAAGGAAAGCGTTTTCCTCACTTCATATGAGTAACTTTAGATTTACTTATTAGACCTTTCAGTTTTCCTTTTCCTCGTTAATATCCTTGATCCAAACATAGCATTAGCATGGTGCTAAACTAAAGTGTGCGTGCAAGTAGGATCTGTAGCTTAAATATGGGTTTCTATGTTTATATGGGTGAGAATGTTAATATTTACATTGACTTTATCGAGAAAGTGCTCTACGCCCCTTCCGTTTTTCATGTTAACATGTTTTTCTTGTAAATTGACGAGTCTATACAAATTAAGAGCTTGATCAAAGTAGAACACGGAAATTAGAGATGAGTCTGGGGATTGTGAAATGTGCCACTTTGCAAGTACTTCTAGTGATAACTGACATTTCCACCTAAATTAGTTCCGAACTGCATCATATAGAGTACAAAAACTTGGATAACATAGAAACGGTTCAAAAGTCTTAGATGATGAGTTCAACTTCAATATATTTTTACATGGTTAACTAACTGATTTAACTTCAATATATTTTTACCTTTTGATATTAAATTTGGTGCTTCTTCACTCAGGTCAGCCCAAACGTCATTTGCTTACTACTGGATGGAGTGTGTTTGTCAGTGCCAAACGACTTGTTGCTGGAGATTCCGTTCTTTTCATCTGGTAACATTACCCTATTTGATATTCTAAGCACGATTTCTGATTATTAAAAAAAAATCTTAATATGCTTTATTATTTAAGTATAAACTTTTTCTTTGATTTGGTTTTAGGAACGAGAGAAATCAGCTTCTTTTGGGTATTCGTCGTGCCACTCGGCCGCAAACTGTGATGCCGTCGTCTGTTCTTTCAAGTGACAGTATGCACATTGGCCTTCTTGCTGCTGCTGCTCATGCTGCTGCAACTTATAGCTGCTTCACTGTATTTTACAACCCGAGGTGTTAATCATGAAATAACCCTACATTAATCTCTAATTTTTAATTATTAATTTTAAAATTTAAATCTTATTGATTGTATAGATTTATTTGACGTATGCTGACAAAACCTTGTCATATCAGGGCTAGCCCATCTGAGTTTGTCATACCTCTTTCTAAGTATGTCAAAGCTGTATATCACACTCGTGTCTCAGTTGGAATGCGTTTTCGGATGCTGTTTGAAACAGAAGAATCCAGTGTTCGCAGGTATCTTAATACATCGCTCGTCATTATGAGGACATCTTCCTATTACTTATGTTATGATAGTTATATATATTAATTAGGGACGGCGTAAATTAATATGTATATTGTCGGATAGATACAAGCAAATTGGGATGTCATTTAGGATATGAAATGGAGCATTATGTTTCTTTTTAAAATGTTTTTTCTATTGTATATGATGATCTACTCATAAATTTAAAGGTCGTGGATAATAAGAAATTGTTGTTGGAGCACTAAATATGGTCAATGCTAGGACTTGGGCAAAAAATTAGTATGATATTTTGCTTCATAACCTGTTAATCTTCTTATTTGGTGGATCATTTCACATCTAGATACATGGGCACCATTACTGGAATTGGAGATTTGGATGCTGTTCGTTGGCCCAACTCTCACTGGCGTTCTGTAAAGGTGAATGATATTTCTTCAATGCTGAAAGATGTAATCTTGTTTTTTCCCCTTAGTAATGAATTATTTTGTAATTTTCTCATTATACTTTTCTTAATGCTGAGTTTAGATAGTTGAAGATCTTGTATGTAACATGTATCTTGTCGATTGCTCACCAAAGAGAAATCTAAATGGAATCTGTCCTTTACATCTCATTTTCCTTGCTTACACTAAAGTTCATAGTGCAAATTTATATTTCTCGCGCATTTTTCTGATCTCTTATAATTGGATTTCGGTATTTGTACTAGTATTTTAGCTGAATCTTCAAGTACAGTAGCTTTGTAGTTATACATAGTTACGATGTTTTTATTTTTGAAAATTAATTCCACCGCGATTTCAATCATGCTTATAAAGTCAAATGGCGCCGCACGGCACATAAGGGCCCAGGGTTAATTGATCTCAGTAGAACAACGTGATGAATTGATCGAGTTTTGCGTTTTTGCTTAGTTATTTCGTCGTTCATATCTTATATTCTGTTAATTCTGATTTTCTTTTAGCTTTACTTATTTTCTTGTCCTACATCAATTGGTAATCACTTTTTTTCCTTTGCGACAGCTTGGTGCTACCTTTTTTAAGAGTAAACATATCAATTGAAAACCTCTTGTGCTTCAATCAAAGTTCGGCATCCTTGAGCACAAAGATGTGTCATGTGTATATGTTGTATAGATTTTGAGTGTTGAAATAAAGATCAAGCTAACTCTCAAAGTTCAGAAGATTACGTCCGAATTCGTTATTTCCAAGTCAAACGAAATAGATGATATCTCCTTATTAATATTCACCTCACTTTTGTAGGATTTTAAAGAGATGTCATTGGGATTGCTGCAACTCTTTCTTCGGTCTTCTTAGAAACATCATCAAATTCAGAAATCCCTCCTATTAGAGTAATAATATCAGCATTTTGGACTTTCCATCTATGAAAACTTTTCAAAATCTTCACTAAAACTTCTATATATCAGCATGTTGATGGCCAACATCTTTCTCTCTTTATATAAATATTCTTAAGTATCTACTCGTCAAATCAGCTGCACATGTGCTATTGTTAATCTTAGAATATCTACTGCTATATCTGAAAGATTACGTAAATATCTGCCTCCCTACTTGAAGAAAGTGTGATATAACCAACTTCCGGCTGATACTTCCAGTATTGAACTTCTAGCCTTCATGTCTTGTATTTCTCTCATAAAAGATTACTTCGGAATGTTTTCTGATCCTTTGGCTTTGGCGAGTAAGCTTCGTCTTGTTGTTAAATCACTTAGGGCGGTCTTGGTAATTTCTGTACTTTAAGTTCCATTAAGCTGCACTTTCCCGGTCATTAGTGTGTATCCTATCACCGAAAGTGATGGATTACAACGCGTTAATCCAGATTTATTTACCAAAACATTGGTTACTAAATTAACAAATGGAGGTCATACTCATGCATTTAAGAGTCCAATTAATGACATCCACGTTAGCTAAAAGTCCAGTTATTTATCTATATTCTGTGAGGTAGACTAATCATGCCTTTTTGTTTCCGAGTCCTCTTCTAAGCGTCATCTCACTCTCTCTCACACACACGCGCGCGCGTTCGCACACACATTGAAGGTAAATTGCTGAAACTACACGTGGTGATTCTTTACGTTCCTTGGTCATTATTGCATAGTATAATAATTCCTTTTGCATTCCAAGTGTCGAAATAATTCAGTACGAATATATACCAAAACTCCCATGTGTTCTTCCCCTGCCAAGCATACGAAACTGTCATAAAGCTCTTGGTAGTGTTCACAAATGGAATAGAATGGGTAACTTTGAGAGCCTGGACATAGGAAATCTTGGTTCCACTCATACTTGCTAACTTCCTGCAATTGGGTGTTGGGGGATGGTGTAATTTACAATGATGACTAATAGTAGATATACTCAACTCTGGTTGTTTACTTATTGTATCTATTGTTCTCACAGTTTCCCTGAATTTGTAGGTTGGTTGGGACGAATCAACAGCAGGTGAGAGGCAGCCTAGAGTGTCATTATGGGAAATTGAGCCATTGACAACATTTCCCATGTACCCCTCACTATTTCCCCTCAGACTGAAACGGCCATGGTATCCAGGGGCATCATCTTTTCAAGGTATAAGCTGTATACCATATTTGCACCTATTTTGAGGCCTTTTTTCCTCCATTTATTCGGAGAAGGCCACCTACTAGTTTACGGAACTCTGTTATTGTCCTGTATCTCCTATGTTTGGTTAAAGTTTCAAGTGGAGATTCATAACGGCGTATCTCTTTCTTCCTTTTTACTGTAAAGAGAGATGGAGATATTTCTGATATATTATTCATCAAAATATGGAAAGGAATATATCAATTCCCCTAAATGACTCCCTAGATATAGACATTCCTATTCTGTAACATCTACATGTATAGTTGCCTCACAATTATTCATGGAAGGTAAATACACTAAGCATCTAACATCACACACCCCGTCTTAAGTTAGTTGAGTCACTTTGGTGTAGAGTTAAAAGTACTTTATCCCTAAAATTTTCTGAAAATGTGATACTGTATAAGATTAGAGCTCCTCTCTTGTTCTTTTACATTTTTATGCTTTCTTGAACCAAATCGCGGATGTTGTGCATGATTCGTGTAGTTATGTGAAATCGTTTTTTATTGTCTCTATCAGATGCTAGTACTGAAGCAATGAATAGTATGGCTTGGTTGAGAGGTGAAGCTGGTGACCAAGGGTTCAATTCCATGAATTTTCAGTCTGCTGGCATGCTTCCATGGATGCAACAAAGATTCGATCCATCGGGCTTAAGAAATGACCTGAGTCAGCAGTATCAGGCAATGATGGCAACAGATATGATGAAACAACAATTAATGCAGCAACAATTTCAGCAACAGCAGCCTGTTCATTACCTTCAACATTCAGACAACCATAATCCTTCGCAGCCATCTGTTTCTTCTCACATGCTTCCACTGCAAACACAAATGCTTTCAGATAATATACAGCAGAGGCCATTAGAGCAGCAAATTCACAACCAGTCCATAGAACATCCACAGCAACATACTTATCAGGATCCATTCTTAATCCAACATGGGCATCAGATCCAACAAAGGCAACCACCATCGGACGTTCCATCCCCTTCCTTTGCCAAACCCGATTTCACAAGTTCAAACAGTAAATTTCCGGCGTCTATGGCTCATTCGAGCCTGCAAAACATGTTGGGCTCCCTAGAAAGTGGTAATCTTTTGAGTTACTCAAAACCTGGCCAGCCAATTCTCAATGAGCAGTCACCCCAACACCAATCATGGGCGGCGAAATTTGCTCAGTCACCAGTTAGTGATTGTTCCAATTCAAAATCACTTCCATCATATCCTGGAAAAGATGCATCTATAGAACAAGAAACAGATGTGCAGCAGAATCATGTTTTTTTTGGCGGTAATATGGACTCTGGCCTTTTACTACCCACAACTGTGTCAAGTATGGGTAGTCCTTCTGTTCATGCTGATATGTCCTCAATGCCACTCGGGTATCAGAGTCCTCTATATGGTGGCTATGTGCAAGATTCTTCTGACTTGTTGCATGGTACAGGACAAGTTGACCAACCGACACCATCCCGCACTTTTGTCAAGGTGATATGTATTTTCTACTTCTAAAACAGTTCTTATTGTACTTGAGTAATGTTAGGAATATGATGCCAATTATGAATAAACACACGAAAGAAAACGCAATAAAGAACACGCGAATTGTTTACCCAGTTCGTCAATGAGAGAATAGGGTTATTTATACAATATATGTAACCTAATAAGAAAAGGATTACGTAAAGACTAAAATACCCTCCAAAATAACCTAATAAGTTGGATCGACGAGAACTGTTGCCCTGTTTACAGTTGTTCAGGCTCCATAACTCAACAAGTAGTGTGTGGAAAGAGTGATTTATATTTGTTTGGTGTAGGTATACAAGTCGGGATGCGTTGGTAGGTCGTTGGACATTGGCCGGTTCAACAGCTATGAGGAGCTGAGACAGGAATTGGGTCAGATGTTCGGGATCGAGGGTTTTCTTGAAGATCCTCAAAGATCAGGCTGGCAGCTTGTATTTGTTGACAGGGAGAATGATCAGCTTCTCCTTGGAGACGACCCATGGGAGTAAGTATATTTTTATTTGACTTCTCGGTATTTATATGGCCTTTAATATTATTGCCTCTTGCATGCGGCGTTGTATGTGCTATGCGAATACAAGATTGTAGCGTACAATGTGAATAGAGGACCAAACTGTGATATTATAGGAAAGTAGTTATACACGAGGCAGCATATCTAAACTATGTTCCTTTCATGCCGTGTTTTCAGTTACTGAAAAATCATGGGATTTGGTACCTATCTGTTTTATATCTTTTATCGTCATTTTGATGTATGAATTCTGAAAAATGCGTTGTAATTGAACTGACAATAGTAAATACATATATATATATATATATATATATATATATATATATATATATATATATATATATATATATATATATACAGGGCATTTGTGAACAATGTCTGGTATATCAAGATCCTTTCTCCTGAAGATGTGCAGAATCTGGGAAAGCAAGAAGCTGAAACCTTGAGCAGAAATGCAGTTGAAAGGATAAGCAATGTCGATGCCCATAACCTAGTCTCTGGGCTTCCATCTCTAGAATATTGAACAAAACCGATGCATTTCTGTTTAGAATTGGTCGTTTTATTGAACAAGAATTTGGTAATTTGTTCATGTTTCTCTTTATGACATTATCATATAACAGACTGTTGATGTCCCTTTTGTTAAAACATGGACCTGAAAGATCAAGCGAAACCGTAAAGACTTGATAATCAGGAATTTTTATAAACTAGGTTTGATACATTACTGTACTTGCTGTAAGCACTTGGTTTGAAACAATCTATGATTTATTGATGTTTCTTACTATTCAATTGCATGAAGGATGATAATGTGAATGTGAATGCCAGAGAGTAAGAGTAATGGTGTATTTGTGTATGTTTCAACAACTGATGAGCCATTTTGGTACATATCTATCTACTTTGGTGGCATTAAAGAAGCCCTGTAAATGTGGGTGAAAAAAATTGAATTTAAGTTGAATAGAAACTTGAATGAGATATTATCAAATTTGTATTTGAGTTTTATTCGATTGTTGAATAGGTTGATCAAATTGAGCTTAAATTAGCTACCTGACACCTACTCGATTCGAGATTTTATAATAAAATATTATCTAACATATTAGATCAAATTCAAAAGTCTCGAATTTTTAAACATAATTATTTAAATATTTAATTAAAATCTCAACTCAAACTACTTTCGATTAATAAAAAATAATAAACTTAACTAAATTGTTATTAATAATCAAAATTCAAAAGCTAGAAAATAACTACTAAAAAGAACTCAATCGACTGGTCTCATTTACTGCACATGGTTGGATTGAAGTCACATTTAAAAAACAATAAGCGAGAAGAAAGCACACCAAAGAAAGGCGTGCATCTGGCGACGGTCGACGGCGGTGGGGTGGAGGTGATGAGGACGATGGAATGGGCGGCGAGAAGCGATCACCTGAGAGGAATACCTCGGAAGATGGTGTTCATGGCGGCCGGAGCATTTGCTAAAGCTGTGGCTAATCTGCTCAATACCACCACCGTATACAACCTTGAAACCCTAGTCCGACTCGCTCGCCACCGCCCTACCAAAGTCCCACTGCTCACTGTCAGCAATCACATGTCTACGTCAGTAGTCACTCTCTCAATCTATGATAATATATCATTCTGATTGTCAATTTTGTGATATATAAATATAATTTGTAGTGATTTATTTCGTACTTTTCAGTTTAGATGACCCAGTAATGTGGGGAATGAAGGATTTTCCCACAAGTGATCCAAAATTGGGGAGATGGGTATTAGCAGCTGAGGACATTTGTTTCAAAAATCCCCTGCTCTCGTATATTTTTCGACTTGGTCTGTAAATCAAATATTTAGAACTTGTGTGTCTTATGGCTTATTCAAGTTTTATATAATAATTTTGATTTTGATTTTGATTTGTTTCGTCCATTATGTCTAGACCAGTTATCATAAAGATTTACTTATCTTTAACTTTGTCTAGTTCTCAATCATCAAGTGTAAAATCGCAGGGAAATGCATTCCTGTTACGAGGGGAGGTGGAATCTATCAGGAACACATGAATGAGGCTCTTGATCGCTTGACTGATGGAGCTTGGGTGCGTTTTATGGTGCCACACTTCTCTTAAAATATTTGCAAGGTTCCCCTACTTGCTTATGATCGAGCACACACATGTATATTTAGGTGTATATGAGATATGGTGATCATAGTATTCGATTGTTAATGCGTCAGTTTCTGTGATAAGATTTGTTCCATTACCTGTAATGCACGACCAACCGGAAGACATTGATGTAATAATTTACCACTTGAAGAAGGGAGGGACTAAGTATGTCTCTGGATGGTATTGGTTGATGACTCTAATAAGGCACTTACTGTAGGTGATTTCATAATCGTTTTCCTTTTAACTGCTTAGAGTTTTAACGTAAAACAGAAAATCATTTTAATGTCATGCGTACCTGACAACCATACGCGCTCCTTGGACTAGCAACCAATATATGACAGCATAATGTATGCAATTTAGAGTTGATGCATCTGTATGTTGTTTGTTAGTAAGTTTGTGTATTCTGTCATAGATATAGTCCTGCGAATAATTGCTCGCGATGATATTATAACAGGTATAAATCATAAAGATTTACTCTATGAAGAGCAGAAATCGTATTTGTTCTGAAGTTTGGTCTCTCTCTTTTGTGCCACATGAACAGCTACATACATTTCCAGAGGGTAAAGTCTGTCAAGAAGATGCACCTATAAGAAGATTGAAATGGGGAACTGCCAGTCTCATTGCTCGTGCACCAGTAACTCCAATAGTTCTGCCAATTGTTCATCGTGGTCTTGAAAAGGTTATTCCTTCTTGACATAAACTTACCATAGCTTTGCATGGAATGTATACAAACAGTGAACTGTGGTGGTTTATTCTTCGTTGGATGAATATGGAGAATTTAGTTTTTTATATTCAATTTGAAAATCCAAATCACCCCTTACTATTTGGAACTTCTTGTTGTTTGTTTAAAACAATCATTTTGAACATCCATGCATCATAGGAAGCAATTGTAATATTGTATGTTTCTAATCTTCTTTTTGCTGTTGTTTCGAATTGCATGAAAAGTCTCGTAGAAGTGCTTTGCAATTGGGTGCAACTCTTTAATGCTTTGACATCCTTGGTTATATAAAGCCACCATAGTCGTAGCCTCGTAGGATATGCTTAATATTTGATTTAGGGTCCTTTACACGGTTTTTTTCACATGAAGAACAGAAATTATCAGTTCACATGAACTACGGAATATGGCATTGGGATTCTTGAACCAAGTTGTCTCACTGTTTGTAACATAGATAACTTGGCCAAACTATTAAAAACATGTCTCGATGATATTTATACACTAGGCTTGGGGCAATGGTAAGGTTGCTCCACAGTCACAGGTTGTAGTGATGGAAATAGCCTCTTTATCTACAAGAGGCACGCTACAGGCATCACTATCTCAACTCAAATCTCCCACTATTATACGATTCCTATGTATATTTGGTATTTTCTATTTCCATCCTACCATAAACATAACCAGTTAAATTCTGGGTTAATAGTCGTTTAAAATGGAAAATGTCTTAATATTAACATAACATCTGAATTTATTCATCTTGTATATAACGCGCTCATATTTGCGACTCATTATTTATCGATTTACAGGTTATGCCCGAGAATTACATGTTTGGTAAAAGGCCTCCATTTCCATTGTGTAACAAGGATATAAGGATAGTTATTGGCGAGCCAATGATGTTTAACGTCCCTGAATTGAAACAGAAAGCTATAGACATGTCGAGGGATTTATCTTTTTCTCGAGCAGGATGGCCTGACACCACCCCATGTAGGCTGGATGAGGCGGCACAAAGGTGTCTCTACACCACCATCTCGGAGCAAATACGACAAGTGATGGAGAAATTGCGTAATGTTAGTAAATCAGGTTTGAACACGAACTAAATCTTTTGATGATTTTTTGAAGTACCAATAGGATCGATAAATGAAGCATATTAGCAGGTTTTTTGAGTTGGAAAATTTTCCAGATAGCTGAGTAAAACCCTTTTCATTTTTTCACCTTCCAATTTGTGGCTTTGTGATAATGCTCCTGAAATAATAGGTTTGAATCGAGCTTCGTCTGCTCGATGTAATTGTAACGCTTATTCTTTAAAGAGCCCTTATTTGTTCATCATCTCTTCGTATTAGTATTGCTTTGGGTAGACATAAACATCAAATTCCATTTCTTGAATTTGATGAGTTCTTCTACTCAATTAGTTTTAAAGAAACTTGGGATATTTTTCAAATATCAAATTATTATAACACAATGCATATACTTGAAGGGAAACGTGTAAATTCAGAATTTTGTGAATTTAACATCGATATATATATATATATATATATATTTCTAAAGGTGTTCTCGTACCCAAATGCCCAATATGTTTGTAACCAAAAAAAAAGAAGGCCCAATATGTTGTAACCAAAAAAAGAAGGCCCAATGTGTTGTGACCAACAAAAAAGAAGGCCCAATATCTTAACTTTCATATTTTGTACTATTTTACCCATTTATTATTGATGCTTTTTTTTTGACTTTGTTCGATATTCTAAAAGTACAAAGGTCTGCATCTCTGCATGTTCTATACATAGTCGAGAATTTCCATGTCATATCGATATAATAGATTTGGTGTTGCATATAACACATATTTCGAGTTGATATAAATGGTTTCTAAATTCACTTACCACTTTCACTCCACTAACATATATTGGTATAAATGAATCTGTTAAATTTGATGTGTTATATACTTTTTCTATATGATCTTACCTATTGGTATAATACATGTTTCAAAATGTACAGTCCCTTTCCCCTAATGTGTACTACCTCTGTCCACCCTAAATGGGAAAAGGTTTAAATTTTATGGGATAATGTGCATTGTTTGTTACAAAGTCTAAAATACCCTTGTTAAAAACCAAGAAAAAAATTAATAAAAAAAAAAGGGGAAATGCTAGATGTCTAACTAATCAATTGTTTAACTAGTGGTCAAGATTGGGCATATTATACTAATTGATAATCTACAATTAATTGCAAACAATTAGCTGTAAAATTTCAACACGTCCTTTGGTCTAATTCTTATGCATGTCTTATTGTAGTATTGGATCCAAAATGAATACTAAAATAAATAAGGGTGCGTTTGGATCGATGGATTTGAAATCCATGGATTTTAAATCCATCGACAAATCCATTTAAGTTCATTTGGATGATGATGGATTTCAAATCCCTCACCATTCATTTTGAGCTCTTTTCTACACAACTACGGTGGATTTCAAATGACACCATTTTAGGTGTCATTTGAAATCCTTCCTCCAAATCCACTCCTCAAATCCAAATCCATCAATCCAAACGCACCGTAAGATTATTTGACTTTGTTCCATAATTTAGTCATTGGTGGCTGTGATATTTGGCATCCCTCAATCTATTTTTGGTCCCAATAAATAAATGGTTCATGGCAATTGTGACTTAGAAGTGGTCATGACCCAATTCTCGTGACCTAATTTAATTTATTTAACTAATAATAATTATTCCCTCATCTTCCACCTGGTGAAAATTTGTACACTCTTTTTCTGCAGTTTTAGCCGGCATGGCCTGCAGTTTTTAATACAACATTTAATTTATAATACATATATACTGCAGTCCTTCCAAAAATTGCATTTCTTTTAGTTAATTACATAAATAATTATGTAGGTAACTTTTTTCATTAGAAAATTTGAGTCCGGTATGATCGAAATTTCAATTGAAATAAAAATAAATGCGTTAAGACCCAATCGGAGTTAACATTTGTATTAATTATTTGATTCAGTCAGTAAAAATATAATTTAATGCTAACTCTAAACAAAATAATAAATAAGATACCCATAAATTATATTTTCATATGATCCAAAAATATCTATAAAAACCCCGAGATTAAATAGTGTATCTCAAATTTCTCGACTGCTATGGCATGTAGCTGCTAGGTGTGACAATTATTGATTGAACAAATTAAAGGGGAAGCTATAAAAGGCTGATTGGGATTTTAGTTTTAACTTTTAACCAACTAATGGATGAAACATGTGAACCCCATTAATGCCTTTATTTCACCAAACAAATGATCATCTTATGAGTTATGATCGTAAAATCATATCAAATTATTATGTCACACCATTTTTTTTTATTATTATATTCAAGTTCTTTATATCTAAAAATAAGGAGGGGAAGTAATACTAATAATTCAAATTTCTTTAGTATTATCATAAAATAAATAAAATATATGATTTCGGTGAGGTAGCCAAATAGTGGTGCCCAACTAACAACTTAAAATTCTCAAGGTGCTATGTCATAATCCACATTCCCTTCATCTATTAATTATTATATTTATTTCTTGTATTATGTGCTCCTTTTGTTGGTATATGTAAAGAATTTAAATCCCACTTAGGCATTTCTCTTTTATACAAGTACGAATTTTATTATCTATATATATGAACTACTAACTTGGATATTGTGGTATTCTTTAGTTTATTTTCCTAATTAATGTTGTTTATAAATTTAGTTGAAGTGCAATTGACACGTAAAATATATAGTTACCAAGCATGTCTTACATAGTATAGATATATGTATATATTAATTATTTTGATATGTTAATATATTGGGTAATCATTGACTAATTATGCAACTACTGTTAACTTTTAAGGAGATTAGATTACCATTGTGTCTATCTTTATTACTTATGTTGATTGAGTAATATCATTATTGTTATTTTTTCTTTAAAAATTGTATGTATCGACTCTTTAAATGAAACCCATATTTATTGAATATTTATTGATTTGTAAGAAATTTTAATAAACTTGATGGTTTATCAATTATTGAGTTTAATATATATATATATATATATATATATTACGAAAATTGAGTTGGTTCGGCATACAAGACATAAGAGATCAAACGTTGGCATTAAATAAAAAATCATACAATCACAATTCATAATGAGTAAAAATTCTAATTTTACTAAAAAAAAGTTAAAAAACTACATTTTTATGTAAATACCCAAAATACATATAATACATGTTTTTTAGTTAACATAATAAATCTTCTTCAAATAAAAAACCATGTGTTAATTTTCAGATATTTTGTTACATGAATATGAATAAAAACACCATTTTCAGTAACTATATATTAATATAAAACTTGTGCTATCCTTTAATTACATATACTATATCAACAATAATTATAATGATCAGATTTGCAGATTACAATTATAAACTCGTCACCCAATCCAATAGTTCTGGTTTGCAAAATTTTCAAACCACATTTACTTTTTAAAATTTTTAAACCAATTGTTTTCGGGAAATCAACATGATATAGCGATTTAAGCGAATTTAAAAATAACCCTACATAAAATTACCCTTATATATAATTAGATAATTACCCTTATTTTTATTGGGCCAAACAACATATAAAAAAATTATTGTGGGGGTGGGTAAAAAGTAAAAACTGAAAAAGATCATGGGCACGATCCGATCCAATTATAAGAATCGGACAAACTAAATACAAACAATGTCTTTTTCTTTTTCTTTTTTAATTTAATTAATAAATCATACAAAATAAATAAAATCACTTTCTAATTTTGAGCTCTAAGAAATAATTTTTTTAAAAAAGGTCTTGTGACCCTCTCTCTCATCTCTCTCCCTCTCTCTCTCGATCTCTCTCTTCTGGAACTGGGTAGAAGACATTCATTCCTTGTTCGGACATATCGATTTGAGTGGTACATTACATGTGTTCTTCGATTCGCGACCACTTGGTGTTGCATTGCTGGTAAATAGATTGATTTTGTCTGTGCTTTTTTGTATAATTTGTGTTTTTGCCATTTCTTGTGCTTAATCACTGTCGTCTCTTTTTTACTTCATCGTTCTGACTTGTATTCTGATCTAAAACTTTCTATTGAATTATTGGAGTCGGGTATTTAATTTTTCAGGGAGTTGTGCTCCGGATCTCTGGGGTTTGTGGGTTTAAGGCTTCTGATCTTTGCTATTTTTTACATTAAATTCAATGGGGCTGTCTTTGCGCATTTAATTTTCACGTAGTTTTAATTATGTAGACCAAGGTCTGATTTCTTTTTGATTGATTCCCTTTTCTGGCTCTCAGCGAGCTTGGATTAGAGGGTTTTTATTGGGTGTTTAAAATGTCTGCGTTTCTAGTTATTCAGATTAGATTCCTACTTGCCTCGTTTCTTATGTATCTATATTTTAAACAGATTCCTTCCAGGAGTGAATTGAACATCTCAATTGATTTGTCATAAGAGTAGGGAAAAGGAAAATGACATCTGATATGGCACACAATAGCTTGAGGTCAAACAGGTCTTCATTTGGTTCTAGCAATGGGTTTGAAACCCCTTCTTACAACTCTTTTGCTGCCTCTAATGGAGATGATTATGATTCTGATGGTTGCAACTTTGCCCCACCGTAAGCATTTTTTCATTTCCATCCAATGCTGCCTTCTCGGGTTGTCCTTTTCTTTTGGCTTCATTTAAACCGAACATTTATGCTCACAGTGCAACAAATTATGTCATTTTCTTGCAGAACTCCAAATACCTTGTCATCTGTTATGCCTCCTGAACTTGCCGGTGCCATACCACTGATTGACAAATTCCAGGTGAAAATTTGTTACCTTTTTCCAATTATTCGGCATTACTTTGTTTTGGAGTGACTAGACCTCACATGTGCCTGTTATTGCTTTTGGTTGCCAATGCGCAACTTTTACCTTTTTGACGATTTGTTTCTTCTTTAAGGTGGAAGGATTTTTGAGGGCTATGCAGAAGCAGATTCATTCAGCTGGTAAACGTGGTTTTTTCTCAAAAAAGACTTTAGGAACACAAATTCGAGATAAATTCACCTTTGAGGATATGCTGTGTTTCCAGAAGGTTATCCAATTCCATTTCAACATATTCCTGTTGCTCTTTGTAAACTTGTATGCTAAATTTAGGTGGTACCTTATGACAGGATCCTATTCCAACTTCACTCCTGAAAATAAACAGTGATCTTGTTAGTAGAGCAGTTAAGCTGTTCCAGGTTATCCTGAAGTATATGGGAGTTGATTCCCCTGATCGGGTTTCTCCAACTAACTTAGATGAAAACATTGAACTTGTTAGCAAACTATACAAGCATGCATTGAAGCGTTCTGAGCTTCGAGATGAGCTCTTCATGCAAATTTCAAAGCAGACACGAAATAATCCTGATAGGTATGTCTTTAGCTTTTGATATTGATTCTGTTTTCGTTAACGATGGGGGTGGAAGTCGGGTTTGAACCCAAAATCGCTCACTTGATAAGTGAAGGCAGTACTGCTCTTACCAATTGTCTGGTGTCAGCTGCAAAACTGATTCCTGCATTCTTTCAATGTGAATAATCTCAAATTCATACTTATTCCTTTTATATTTCTTGCTCTCGTGGTTTATTAGGGTCCAAAAACAGTTTCTCCATTATTACATTCCCCAATTATCCCTTGTAGCTTAATGATGTGTGGTTGATTTTATGTTTCTATTGCTGATAGGTACTCTTTGGTTAAGGCGTGGGAGCTTATGTATTTATGTGCATCTTGCATGCCTCCTAGCAAGGAAATTGGTGGCTATTTGTCCGAGTATGTGCATACTGTGGCACACAGTGTCAGTAGTGATTCTGAAGTCCAAATCCTCGCAATGAATACACTAAATGCATTAAAACGTTCTGTTAAGGCTGGACCAAGGCATATCATACCTGGGCGTGAGGAGATTGATGCTCTTTTGACTGGTAAAAAACTTACAACTATAGTATTCTTCTTGGATGAGACCTTTGAAGAGATCACATACGACATGTCGACAACTGTAGCTGACACCATCGAGGTATTTGTGCTCGGGTTTCATAATTTCCAATGCTTCACGTTTCTATATTACATAATAAAATCTACCGCCACATGAAGGCCATTCTTGAAGCTCTTAGATTGATTAGATGAACCATGCATAATGTTATTGCAAATGTAGCATAATGATTCCCATGGAAGCTTGAAACTGAGTGTATAATGACTTTCTCAGTAATTGCAATCTTGATGGATTATGTAAGGGTGCGACATGCCATATTTGTTCCCAGTGACCCGTTTGCTTCTTAGTTAAATTGTCCTTACTAGTTATTAATTGAATGGGGATTCTTATACTCCAAGCAATGAGCTGAACTTTCTGTTGAAATTTGAATTGTTTGCAGACTTGTATTGAGGTATGATTGGTTTTCCCTTGAGATGCTTATTTTTATGTGCAATGTAAAGTTATAGACAATGAATGAAGTGCATAATGTGGTAACTTGTGATTATTATTCAAAAGCAGCTGATGACCTTTTCTCCTCCCTTTTGTGGCTAGTTTAAAGTATGAACCCTGTAGAGCCAATTAGTTTTAGGTTTCTGTCAACTCTATCTTCATCATAGTTAATCATGGCATGGGATTGGATGAAATTTGTGTTGGTATGTAAGTGCATTGTTGTTTATTTTGCTCTTTTGATTTATCAAGTTAAGTTTACAATGTAGATTCACCAATAGCGTGGTTATTCTCTTTTCTGTCATGAACTATGTTTCGTTATACTTTTATTCTCAGTCATTATTATTATTCTTAGTGAAAATGCTTTAACCCTTCTTAAAATTGTGTCACTGGTGCTTATACTTCAGGAGCTCGCGGGGATAATTAAATTATCAGCACATTCTAGCTTCAGTTTGTTTGAGTGTCGCAAGGCTGTCATATCCAAATCACCAGATGTTGGAAATGGTACTTATGTCAAATATACTTTTCAACTATATATATTTCAAGTCCATCGTGGTTATTTCTTATCTTTTACAATTTACTGTAATGACCAAAAGAGTCAACATTTTTTCAGTTTTAGTTTTCTTATTTAACCAATATTCTCATATATTCTGCAGAGGAGTATATTGGTTTAGATGATAATAAATATATTGGAGATCTGCTCGCTGACTTTAAGGCATCAAAGGACCGGAGTAAAGGAGAAATTTTGCATTGTAAACTCACATTTAAAAAGAAGCTATTTCGAGAGTCTGATGAAGCTGTCACAGACCCAATGTTTGTGCAGTTATCATACGTCCAAGTATGTCTTTGTTTTTATTGTTGTCACAAGTTCTTTGTATTATCCCCAGTGATTAGTTTTGATATCGATCTAACCATGTTGTTTGTGCTATCTTCATCTATTATCTTTCCTTTTTTTTTCTTGTTACAGCTACAACACGATTATGTATTAGGCAATTATCCCGTTGGAAAGGATGATGCTGCACAGCTATCTGCTTTGCAGATTCTTGTTGAAATTGGATATGTTGTTTCTCCCGAAACATGCACGTTAGTTGCCTCTCTCTCTCTCTCTGTTCTATGTTTCTTCCTTTCAATTTATGGCGTTATATTTCTTAATAATGTACAACCGTTGATAATTAGCTCGTTATAAAGGAGCTTGTACGAGACATTTATTAAATACTCACGTATCTATTTCTCCATTAATACATCTAGCGAGTGGACATCACTTCTGGAACGATATCTCCCCAGACAAATTGCACTTACTCGGGCCAAGAGAGACTGGGAACTGGACGTTCTTTCTCGTTACCGTACAATGGTGAGTATAGCCATTGATAAATTATTATCTTCTGATCCATTGAAAAATTTATTCTATATATTTTAAAGAATTAATTTGTATTTGCACGAGGAAATAGATGAAAGTGTATTCTCCTTATATTCTGTATTAAGTATCATTTGCTTTCAAAGCTTTTCCATGCTAAGCATTTTTTCCCAAATCTACTAATCTGCTTTAGCCAATTATTTTGTTCTATATCCGTAACTAGTTATGGGAGTCAAATGATCTCTTTATGCTTAATAATTTAATCTATCTTTAAGCTCTTTCTTCATGCTTTTCCTTTTGGGAAGATACCGAAAAGAGTTCCATAAAATTTTAAATAAATTTATTAACATTTTTTGATACTCTTTTTGATCTTTAGGAAAATATGACTAAAGATGATGCCAGGCAACATTTTTTGCGGATCTTGAGAACGCTTCCGTATGGGAACTCAGTTTTCTTTGCTGTTCGTAAGATTGATGATCCCATTGGACTTTTGCCTGGGAAAATAGTTCTAGGCATTAACAAGCGTGGGGTAAGTATTTTTGATTTATGTGTTTACATTTATAACTACAGTAGAAGTCATATGCCTGAATATGATTGCTCATTTGCCCAAAGGTTCATTTCTTCCGACCTGTTCCAAAGGAGTATCTACATTCAGCTGAGTTGAGGGACATAATGCAATTTGGAAGCAGTAATACTGCTGTTTTCTTTAAGATGAGAGTTGCTGGTGTCTTGCATATATTTCAATTCGAAACTAAGCAGGTTAGATAATTATAATATACAAGTAAGGCGTTATTTGGTTATTCGTGTCTTGTATTCCTTTTTGCTAATAGTCAATTGTCATTGATATTTATATTTAATTAGGGAGAGGAAATATGTGTTGCCCTTCAAACACACATAAATGATGTAATGCTTCGCCGCTACTCCAAAGCACGTGCAACCGCTAATGGTTCAGTGAATGGACATCCTTCTGATAATATTCGACCACCCATTGTGGATGCCAATGAGAAACGTCTTTCCGAATTGTCAAATTCTCTTGAAGCATCAGAGAACAAAGTTAATCAAGTGAGTTGGCATATTGTTACAGAAAAGCTAATCTTTTGGCCTATTGATGGAAAATTGCTTTCATCAAGTGAATATTAGTTACTAATTGTATGATTTATATGTGTGTTTGCAAGTATATAGTTCACTGGTTAATGATTATAAATGCATAATTTTCTGTCCCAATATCTTTCCAACTTGTTCTAACCATTTTTGAGCTTATTATTTAGTTGCAAGAAGAAATACACGAAAAGCAAAAGCAACAAGTTGAAGTGAAACACGAATTAGAGAGTTTGAAAGAAATCTTGAGGTCTGAGAAGCAATATTTAGACGAAATCATTTCTGAACGGGACAAACTGAGAAATTTATGTGATGAAAAAGATTCAGCACTTCAGGTAATCATCTTTATTAATGATTTGAACTCAATTCTTGTTTGTCTTTGTAGCTTCACATTATTGGTTACCTGTAGACTGCATTGTTGGAGAAACAAAGCATTGAGGCAAGGTTCGCAAAGCTGAATAGTCAAGGATTGGAGAAAAAAGAGGTGGTTGAAACAAATAACCAGGTACATATATGTGTATCATTTTATCTTTGCTTTTTCATAACTGGTGATGTAAATGCTTTGCGTTGCGACTCAAAACTTTACTTGAAAACTCATTGTCCTTTTCTTTTTTCTTTATGGGACATACAAGTTGATTGTGTATAACTTTTTCTTCTTTCAGTTAATTTGATTTGCACTCTTTTGCCCATTATGAATAGGTCTTGTGTAAGACTCAAGATGAATTAAAAGCACGATGTGCTGAGTTGCATGCAGCAGAAGCTTCTAAAAGGAAACTTTTGAATGAGAAAACATCTCTAGAAGAAAGACTTTCAAGACTTGAAAGAAAGAATGATGATGAGGTAAGAATGCCTATTTATTTTATATTTTGACAAATTAAAGAATGATGATGAGGTAAGAATGCCTACTTATTTTATATTTTGACAAATTTTTATGCTTGTATAACACTAAAATTTTCGTGTGATTCTCTAAATGCAGATTGCTATTATTGAGAGAAATTTCGAACAGGAACGCAAGACCATGAAGCTTCGTATTTCTGAACTTGAAAAGAAATTGGAAGAGACCACCCAAAAATTGGTTTTTGTGCAATCAGCTATTGCAACTAAGGACTCCGAGTTGTCTGCATTGCAAAATAATCTCAGGGAATTAGAGGAGCTTCGAGAGATGAAAGAGGTGACATGTTTATGTTACTTTTTTATATTCCACGTGTTATATATATATATATAGAGGGGTGGGGGTGGGGGTGGAGAGAGATTGCCTGATAAACGATGAAAATGTCAAATATACAAAATTTCTAATATTTAGTCCCCTTATTCAGGATATCGATAGAAAGAATGAGCAAACCGCAGCTATTTTGAAGATGCAAGGGGCTCAATTGGCTGAGATGGAGATGCTTTACAAGGAAGAACAAGTTATGAGGAAACGTTATTTTAACTTGATTGAAGGTACCTTCAACTATTTTTTCCCATTGTTTTATGCTTCATTTCTCCAATCTGAGTGCTAATTTTAAGATTTTAGGGCATTAAACGTTTTCCCTTAAAAGTAGTGGGGTACTGAATTAGTAGTATCACATCACGGCTTCAGATAAGAGGGTACTTTAGGGAAGAAAAGTCTTATATCGGAAACGAATTTGGAGCATTTAATTAGTGATGAAGGACATGTAATTATTTCATTTGGACCATGACTAAACTATATTGCTTAACATGGAATTTTTTGTATCTCTTGTTGATCCACTATTCATTGTTGAATTATTATCCTCTTATGCTTTCATTTATTTCTTAGACATGAAAGGCAAGGTTCGAGTCTATTGTCGATTGAGGCCTCTCAGTGAGAAAGAAATGTCTGAGAAGGAAAGAAATGTGATGGCAAATATCGACGAGTTCACAGTAGAGCATAGATGGAGAGATGATAAAATGAAACAACACATGTATGATCATGTTTTTAGTGACCATGCTACTCAAGATGATGTTTTTGAGGACACCAAGGCAAGCCTTATAAGACTTTACGCAGTTTATGTTGTTATCAGATTCTTAAGTAAATTCAACAATTTGTGTGCTTAAATTCTCATTTTTTTTTTTGTATCAATTGGTCTGTGTTCTTACATCTTTTTCGTTCAATGCAGTACTTGGTGCAATCCGCTGTTGATGGATTCAATGTGTGCATATTTGCATATGGACAAACTGGTTCTGGGAAGACATTTACAATTTACGGATCAGAGAGCAACCCTGGTCTCACCCCACGTGCTATAGCTGAACTTTTCAGAATTATAAAACGAGACGATAAAAAGTTCTCATTTACTTTGAAGGTAATGAATTTGGACACCAAGTGCTCAATCTGATCACTTGGAACTAGGGTTCTTTCTTTTTATGAATTCAACTGACTGATTTTGTTGTCCATAAAATAATTTGAGTAATAAACAAAATTATGTATAGAGAAAGCAAAAATACCAAACACTCGTAATCATTAAAAGAGTTATCTAAATATAATAAAATAGCATTGTCGTCCCGGTTTTTTGGAAAGAACAGAAACAATAACGCCCTCGAGGAAATGTCGTTGCCCGTTACTATGATGATAACAAAAACAAAAAGATTGATATAGAGAGAACAGGACAATGGGAGAGATATTTTTCCCTCTAATATGAGAAAAAATTGAAAAGTATAGATGTCTTTTTCCAGAAAAAAGACAAAAACAATGATTATACTATGATGATAACTCTTTAAAAGTTAAGATATTTTAGGAATATTATTGTAATGGAAACTTCTCTTTTGCTGTTCTATTTTCTCTTGGCAAAAAGCTTGGATCACATAGTACTAAGTTGTGTACACTTGTTGGTTTGTGATGATCAATTATTTCATGAACATATGCAGGCGTATATGGTGGAATTATATCAAGATACACTAATTGATCTCCTACTGCCGAAGCATGCAAAGCGTTTGAAATTGGACATCAAAAAGGATCCAAAGGTAATAGTCTTCAGATATTGTTGGAAAAATATAGTAATCATATTAGAGGTTTGTCCTTTTGTTCTTCTGGCTTTGTTTTGTATTGAATCTTTTCTATGTTTCTTGGGTTTATATCAGTTAGTTTTATAATGAATTTAGTGCCATGCATATTAGAAGTTTGTCCTTTTGTTCCGACTTCTTTTTTATTGAATCTTTTCTATATTTCTTGGGTTTATATCAGTTAGTTTTGTAATGAATTTAGTGCCGTGCTTGCCTACTTTGTATTTACAGGGAATGGTGGTTGTAGAAAATGTGACAACCCTGTCCATTTCATCATATGATGAATTAAGAAATATTATTGCGAGAGGATCTGAACAGCGTCATACGACAGGGACTCTTATGAATGAGCAAAGCTCGAGATCACATTTGATACTTTCAGTTGTTATTGAGAGTACCAATCTTCAAACGCAATCTGTTGCCAGGGGAAAGGTATTGACAAATTTGTATTTTTATCCCAAATATGAAAAACTAATTAATTATGACGTAGCATGATCCATTGGTTTCTTGTTGCCCTTTTGCTATAAACTTAATTATAATTTATGAACATTTGAATCCATTATTAGAGTATAATACATAAGAATATTTATGGACTACGGATTAAGTTTTAGATATTTGATTTTGTGACCAGTTTAGGATCTATAAATTTATCTTCTCTTTTTTCATTCGCAAAAGAAAACCAACCTTTCTCTTGGCAACCCAGCGGTAAAGCTTTTGGCTTTCAAGAGTTTTTTAAATTGGGAAAGAAAAAGTTGCATTTTAATTTTGGGTTATAATGGTACAATATAGATTGAAATATCATCTTTAATGATTATGGAAGTGAATTGTTAGTAGCTAGGTTTGGGTATATTAAGGTTTCTCCTGCAGATAGCTACGCATTTCACTCACTTCTTCAACTTCTAATAGATTTCTCAGGTTAAGATGACCAATTTCTCGACATCATTTTCTTTATTTTTTTCCTTCATTCTGGGCTCTATTTTTTGATCTTTGTGCAGTTAAGTTTTGTGGATCTTGCTGGATCGGAAAGAGTGAAGAAATCAGGCTCTTCTGGTAGTCAATTAAAGGAAGCTCAAAGCATTAATAAATCACTTTCAGCTCTTGGAGATGTCATTGGTGCTTTATCTTCTGGCAATCAACACATTCCCTACAGAAATCACAAGCTGACCATGTTGATGAGTGATTCATTGGGCGGCAACGCTAAAACGTTGATGTTTGTAAACATATCTCCAGCTGAGTCGAATTTGGATGAGACCTACAACTCTTTAACGTATGCAAAAGTTCTCTCTTCCTCTCTTTATGCTCTCATGCATTCATTTGGTTATTGACATGAACATGATATGGCTTTTGGAAATATAAGCACACGATTGAAAAGTGGAAATATAGTCTCTCGTTCCTGAAATTAGGTTCATTTTGTATCAAGTTTGACACGACAAAATTCTTGAAAAAATAAGAGGGTCGGTTAATGGTTAGTGTAATTATCCCTTACATTATATACTCAATAGTACTGGTAGAGAGCTTAAAGTGTAAGGGTATTTTTGATCAATTGTTTCATCTAGAGTTCGATCAATATACTCAATATTACTTGATCTTGTGATAATCTTCATCCCAATACTTCAGGTATGCATCTAGAGTTCGATCAATTGTGAATGACCCGAGCAAAAATGTTTCATCAAAAGAAGTGGCTCGTTTGAAAAAGTTAGTGGCTTATTGGAAGGAGCAGGCTGGTCAAAGGGGCGATGACGAGGATCTAGAAGAGATCCAAGAAGAACGAGCCCGAAAAGACAAGAACGATACTCGTCATTCAATGTAAGAGTATTTTTCATACATATATAATTATTAGTCAGGGCATTGGCTGTTTTTGAGAAATATGGCAAGGCATCTCGATATGCCAACTACTTGTTTGTATTGCTTTCTTGGAAAATTCACTTGTCGAAAAAAGTTTTGTTGTGGCAAGAGAGGGCTTTGCTTATTAGGTGGTTTCATCTTAGATTTGTACATAAGAATCGTGTGTATTATTGATTTTATGATATCGATATTTGGAATTTGTTTTTCCTCATTCTCCTTTTCTGTTCATCAAATGCAAATAGGGGGTTTAATTGTAAAAAATGTGTTATATGTGGGGAACTTTATATAAGTTCCAAAAAGTAAGGTGGTTTTTTTGGTAATTATATGGTAAGACTGGGGTCTGCGTATAATTTTCCACTTTTAATAATGATTCAAAATTCAAATGTGACCATAATAAGAATGAATTTGATTTGTATGGATTTTTTCTTTTCACCTATCTAGTTTGCAAATTACCCCCTCTTAGTATATATTACATTTATACCGCTCACGTGACTTCCCAACATGGATTCCCATGCAAAGGGACAAATTTAATAATTTCCTAGCAGATTTTCTTGCGACATCTTTTGCTCTTTTTAATACTACATATCATTTTTTAAGGTAATTTTTTTTTGCCACGTTTGACTAACAACCCTTTGTAAGGACATATTTGGATATTGGGATCAAAATTTCAAAAATTGATTCAAATAGTAAAAAAAAAAAAAAAAGTTGTTAAAAAATTGATACTACTAAAAGTGATTCGAGTGAATTTTAACACGGCTAATTTTTTTTAAGCTTTTTGGATGACAATTCATTTAGTTAAATTATTATATACTTGTATTATTTTGACAAAAATAGACCACATGATAGCCATGTACAAACATGAAGAGAAATGACAACATTTCTATATCTCCACAACCATAAATATACACTAATCACAAACAAGATGAAAAAACTTCGAGACTTCGTCTCCAACACCCACAATCACAACGATTTGTAAAGCACAATATCAATCATAAGACCAAAAAAAAAGAAAAAGAACATGATTGAAAAGGGACAGAAAAGAATACACATTGGTAACAGCTTTCAACAAAAACAAAAAACTAAACCAAAGAGTCTGTATACCCAGTATAGCTGTCCTTGCTAAGATACTGTGGACTATAATGCGAATTCGTAAGCGAATTTGTAACCGAATTCGTCCCAAAAGAACTATAATCCATATCCAACGGCCCACTAGCCGGCCAAACAAACGCCGGTTTGAAAGGCGGCACAATAGGCACAGCAATTGTCCCTGATATAATCTGTAATATAGCCTGTGTTTTTGGCCTTTCACTTGCACTAGGATGTGAACAAACAAGCCCCAACAAAAGCAGCCTTTCAGCTTCTTCTTTAACATATTCGTCGCCCAATCTCGAGTCCACAGCCTCAAGTAACCGTCCATCTCGATGCAAAGACCAAACCCAATCGATCAACAATTGAAAGCCCTCGTTTTTCGCCCCGGGACGTTGGCCACACACGATTTCCAATAACACGGCCCCGAATGCATATACGTCCGATTGTTGTGTGGCTTTTCCCGTGTGAAAACACTCGGGCGCTATATAACCCATCGTGCCCAAAACGCCCTCGGCCTCGGCGTAAGAAGTTTTTTCGTTGTCTAAGGCACGCGCGAGCCCGAAATCGCCTAAACGAGCGTTGAATTTGGAGTCGAGCATTATGTTGCTGGCTTTGAGGTCTCGATGGACGACCCTTTGGTCGTATTCATTGTGAAGATAGTGCAGGGCTGAGGCCACGCCGGTGATGATTTTGTACCGGAGGTTCCAGCCTAAGGGCTCGGTTTTTGGGCCCGCAAAGAGGTGCATATCTAGGCTGCCATTTGGCATGTATTCGTATACCAGGAGTAGTTTTCCATTTTTGTGACACCATCCTGGTTTAATACAGAAATGAATAAATATTAATGTATAATCTTTTAGTTTTATAGTAAAGATATGATTTTGATATGATTTTACAGTAAAGATGTGATTTTGATGAGAAAATTACTGAAAATGATTAACATAAAGAAAGATGGTTAGAATTTCAACATCAGATATCAATATTTATTGACTCTGCTAGTCTGGTGTTTCTAAATTTATTATCTGTTGTTAACAAGAATAGTTATAAGGGGGGCCTCAGAAAGCAACAAAGATGATTAATCTTTGAGTATAAAATAATTGTGGGCCAAATTACATTCGTTGCATTTACTATTGAAAACAAATTTGATCTCACTTTCAGTATCTACGTGTTTGTTGAAGTTTTCTAATGTCAGCCAAAATAGTCGCTTTCTTGAATGTTTTTTTAGTGACAATTTGCATTCTGGAATATAATGGGAAATTTCTTCATATTTTATAAGACCAAATACAAATCATATAACGTGACGAGGGCTGATGATGGCAATTGCCCTGTGGGATATTATTGGTCAAAACTGTGATAAATGTTCATGTGACTTAGTCTACATATGGATATACATTAGAATCATAAATTAGATTCTCAAACACTTCCTAATAAATTACTTTGAGTCGTAAGTTGACAATCATTTAAGATAAGAGTTGACAATCCTTAAAAATATCTTATGGGTTGAGATTTTCTTATATTCTTCGTATGTATTCTACGTTTGTCTATTCAATAGGATTGAATTCTCAACAAAAGCAAAATGAGAATTTTGAAGATTTAACCGGACCTAAGGCCTAAGTACATATTTCGTAATTTCACCAAGGAAAAAAGTCGAGATTAATCCCATCCTCAGGCTTAAAAGTTCTCACAAGACACTATAAACATTAATGAGCATCAAAATTCCCTGCATTTATCATCACTACAACGAGACTTAAATCATTTAAGACAATTTAGTAAGTTATATACTCGTTTCGCCAGATAAACCAATAACGTAATCAAGAAGCTAATAATTCAGGAAAAAAATGATTTTTAACGAGTGGATTAAGAACTTACCGAGTAACCTGACAAGATGCTTATGGCGAAGTCGATTAATAATCGTAAGCTCAGCCAAGAAATCATCCTGGCCTTGAATACTTTCTCTTGAAAACCACTTAACAGCAATCTCCAAGTTATTGTCTTTAACCAATACCCCTCTATACACAACTCCATAGCCTCCTTGTCCAAGCTTGTTCTTTGCATCAAACCCGTTTGTCGCCTTTTTCAATTCCCTGAAACTGAATTCCCGAGGTGTTCCAGGAAGGCTTCTCAATGCCCCGACCAACATTGGGTTTGTACGAGCCACCTTTCTCTTGTGGAGAAAGTATCCTAATCCAATGGCCCCTATTAGCATCAGCACTAGCAAAGGCAATCCTGCGCCTAGACCAATCGCCAGCCATTTTTGCTTGTTTTCATGTAAGTAGTGCACGGTCAAATTCCACCTCAACACGCAGTTCAGCTGTGTGGTGTTCCCTGTCGAGGCGGAGAATCCGAAATACGAAAACTGGTTCACGTGATCCATCAGATTCAGATCTGTTGCAGTCAGGATCGGAGAATCGGGTTTCCGGGGAGTTGGGCCGGTTTTTTCTGCTTGTTCTGTGATGTACACATCCATAACCATGTTTTGGCCGTCGTAATCGACCCAGATGTTGTAAAACTTGGCGCCGAGTGGAACGAGTGTGATGTTGTGTGGTGCCAATGGCGCCGTTTTGTTAGATCTGACGCTGTGGATGTTGATGCCGATATGGTTATCGTCAGGATCGAAGTCCTGCTTGTAGGTGTCGAGCTCGACGGCCACCACTTTGTTAGCCGGGTTCCCATCTGTCGTCGCGTTCGTCAGGCCGAGATACTGGCCGGAGCTGTTCAACGGCAGCATGAGGTTCGGGGCAATGACGAATGTCATGCCCTCACCAGGGGTCCCGTTATATGGACGGAAAATGTTGACAAGAAACGAAGTATTAAACGAAGCTATTCGGTCCCGACTACTGTTCGACGACGGCCCGTCCCACAGCTTGAATGGCCGGTTGAGTAAGATGTGGCCGGCGTTGTGGTAGAGATTGAAATCCGGCGAAGCTGAATCAGGGGTGACCTGGAGGGCGCCGTTGCTGATTGTTGCAGGCTTTTCAACCTTAAAGATGTCATAGTGTGATTCATCAAAAGGGCCATATTCTTCTCTGAAAGTATCGAAAGTTTTACCTTTCACGACGGCTAAAAAACAGCATAAAACGATGAAAAAACCTGTCAGTTTTCCCATTTCATGTAAGGTTTTTGTTTGAGCAGCTGGAGAATGAACAATGGTGGGGAGCTGGGAATTTCTTTATTTCATTTGAAAATCCAATCATTCATAAAATAATGTCTAAATGCTTTGAATTATTTAATAATTTATTGGATTAGTAGTAATGTGCATTTGCTGGGAACTTGCCATATTACTTTTGGCTGTAGCTTTTGAATAGTACTAATAATATTATAATACTAAATTGGGGCGTGGATTTTCTGTAAAGCTGAATTTTCTGTAAAGATGTTTTCATGGCAGAAAAAGAATATTATTCATTTAGTTGGTGAAAGAGAGAAAATATTGACTAGGAATAATGATGAATATCATATTATATCATATCATCTTTCAAGTGGGCCACGTTCTGGGTCGGGTAAACAAATACTCTCTGACTCAAGTTCCGGGTCACAAGTGAGACCCGATTCGAGTCTATCCAACCACTCTAGTGTGTTTTGACCTAATTTTTTTTTTTATTTTTTCATGTTTTGAATTTTGATTATCAATTTTGCTACTACAACTTCCTTTTATTCAAGTACAGAGTCTTTATATGATAATTAAGAGTGTTTAGCTGATTTAATGATGAATTTAGAGTTTATAGCTTTTAAATACTTCAATTTAAATACATACGTTTAAATTTACGATTCTAAGTGTAACATCGTTTCATGGGTTTAATTTATTTTACGTTGCATCACATACTAAATTGTTGATTTAAATATGATTTTTACACGTTTCTCTTTCTTTATATAATTAAAACCTTATAATAGCAAAAATCCAAGTTGGGGTACATCACAAAGTTTTTCAAAAGAAAATAAAAATAGCCCAAGGGATACAAGACAACTAAAATGAAACAAAATTCAATAAAACAAGTAATTATAGAGACATTAGAATACTTGTAATGATTTAAAGGAAAGCAAATCAAACGATCTACAGTTGAGGAAGAGATAAAATGAAATATGATATTCTGGGCGATATAAATAACACTAAACTTAATTACCTGTTTCACGTGCTGGGTAATTATGAATAATTAATTTATCTCCATAGTCCAATTTGTTGACATATAGTGTTCAGAAGTGAGTAATCTTGTAGTTGAAATTTGAGATTTAACTTTTTATTCAAAAAGTTAGTTGATTTAACACTAACACTCTCTTTTTTAATAATTTCAATTTTCGGCTGTCGATAATTTATTATGATGAACTTTTGACAAATTTAATGGAAACGTTAAAACTATTGTATGATATATGTTTTAAAATACTTATAAGAAGTATTATAGCAGGTGCAGTGGTCAATAGCATAATTACATTCAATCATGGACGGAGATAGTGGATATATTAAAAAATAATCTTATTTCCAATTAAAAAAATAAAATACAGAATGATAGATTTACACATGAATCGCGATGAATTTAAGAAATATTTGAGAGATTTTAATAGTAGATATTGATAATATAGTTTATTCAACGTAATGCTCTCTTAAACTCCCCCTCGGTAATTTATTTATTTTTGGTAATCAATCGCCCCTCTATCTCACCAATAAAAAATTAAAGCCCATTTTTGGGCCCAATAAAGAGCCCAACTTTCTCTCTGACCAAAGCCTTGAAGTTTACATGGGTAAGCCCACTAATATCCAAGAATACATAAGGCCAAATCTTAACACCGGAATCATAGCTACATGAAAATTGTAAAATTGGTATTCTAAGTTCGCGTGTTAATAATTTTGGTAAAAAAAAAAAAACAATTACAATTTTCATAAATCATATAACCTTATATTTAAATCTGTATAATAATATCACAATACAAAATTCACACGGTACAAATCAAGCAACAAATAAGACCTAGCACAATTTAACCCTACATTCAAGTGTAATTAAATATAAAACACACTGATACTTACTGAATCCAAATATTATACCTTTAATTTTATCTAAGTCGTATATGTGTATATACACACAAATAATATAATTACCCAAAAACAGACTCAACAAGCATCACACTATACGACAGAGATCACGGACAAATCCGAACCGTTGTTCGGACGGTGATTCTTATCGGATATTGGAATGATTGATGAACAATAGTTTCTAATGGCAGTGAGTTGATACGGCGCCGTATCAGTGGCTAGCCATTGTTCTACGGTGAATAACTTTTGCGCACATTGCTTGTGGACCCCAGTATTGGTGACCTCCACGTAGTTACAGTACCATCCATGGCCTTCACCCGACCCGTCAGAAGTAAGCTCCATTGCACAAATGGACCCAGTTAAGCATGGGCCTCTCCCACTAAAAATATCTAAATTACCCCTCTCGAAATAGTCGTGGGCCGGGCCCATTAGCCCTCCCCAGGTCTCAAGATTGTTTATTCTGATACGATATCCAAATTCATCGTATAACGTTAAGCTTATGATAGAGTCGGTCCCACCTTTTATGATTGAGCTGGTTCTAACGTACGCCGTGTACACACAATCCGGATCATCATCCTACGTACAATTTTCGAACATTCAAAAGTTCATGTTTAAAAATATTACATGAAGATCTCTCAAATTCTAACACAAATTTAAAAACAAAAGATTAATGGTTGAATGTAAAAAATATATATATATAATTAGCGAATATATGTTAAGTAACAATTAAACTTGTAATCAATTTCCATAATACACGTTAAACATCAGAAATATACAAATCATATATATATATATATATAATATGAAGGTATTTGTTATGAAAAGAAAAACTTACAGATTGGCAGAAGGTGATGATAGAGAAGGTGAAGATACAGAAGAAGATGAAGAGAAGGAAGGAGTAGTTGACTTTCATTATTTGTTTGTTGACCCTTCCTATGAATGCAATATGAGCTAATATTACTTATATGGTTGACAAGAAACAAGAACAAATAGATATAATTAAAATGTACCATATAAAGTATTGATATTGCGGATATGACTCCTCTCCAATATTCATTCCCACCAATTGTGTCCAATACTCCTCTAAATTAATGTCACATCATAAATAATTTAATTTAATGGACTAAAATAAATTTACTTAACTAAACACTTAAACCTCAAGTTAATGGACTAAATCTAATGGACTTTTCTAATGAAAAAAATGTGGAACAAAATATTTTATATATAGATTGGAATATATTTTTCATGAATAAACAACTTATTCGATAAGGGTTTTAATAATTTTCTATCTAATAAACGGATATAGATTAAATAGTTATGGCCCACATGATAACTCCTGATTTGTGTCGTAAATAAGTACCATTACAACTAGCTTTTTGCACGAAATCTCCAAATAGATGTGTCATTTTGTGATTGTTTTATTATCATCAACCGCCAAATATATTTATATTAACAACTGTTCTTGGGAATAATCAATCACTCAATGTATGTGTAAGAAGACTATTGATTAGTCGTTAATTATTTATTTAATGAGGTGATTTTTAGATAATCTTCTTATAATTAATAAATTTGAATCGGTTTTGGGCAACAAGTTTATAGTCTAATTACGGATAAATTCAAATATTCCAGAGCCAGAAGAATGGTCTCCAATAATCAATGAAGGCATATTCCAAAAGCTAAAATTGAATGTGCTTTTGTGGGGAATAAATTGTTGTGGATATTCTTTATATATAGGTGGACTCTATTACTATTTGGATAATAGGGTCGTTTTATTTCATTCAATAAAAAGTCTATTACAATGTTAAGAAGAATACTACAAATGATGAGTCAATTCATTTTCATTGTTTTCCTCGTCAAAGTCCATAATAAAATCATGTTGTCTGAAAATCGATATATTTGGACTATACAGAAAGCCCATAACTCATTTCTGCATGATATTAGTTTCGGCCTTACACTTTTTTCCAACGATTACTTATGATGGGTTCATAAGTTTATTGTGGGCTTGTATAGATGCATCCAAAGTTGGGCCTGTTTAATAATATAATAAGTGAACACTTTTGGGTAATTTAATGAAGATGGACCAACCTGTGTCAAAACGTTGATGGAAGCCATGGAAATAGAACTCGAGAGAGAGAAGAGAAAGAAGATCATCTTTGTTATTTGATAGAATGAAAAACGAATTTGAAAGTTGGTTACAACAGGTCTAACTAACCTGTATATATAGACTAAGTAAAAACACGCTTTACTAATCACTAGAAACTAAAACACGCTTAATAAGCTAAAGCATGCAAATACATATTGTAACACCCCTCCTCAAGTTGAGTGTTGATATAAGTTGAAAACACCTAACTTGGCTAATAAAAACTGAAACTGAACACTCCCCAGAGCCTTTGTAAGAACGTCCGCCGGCTGAAGATTGCTTGGAATATATGTGGCTTTAATCGTTCCATCTTGTATTTTGTCTCGAATAAAATGAGCATCAACCTCAATGTGTTTGGTTCGCTCGTGAAAAACCGGGTTAGCCGCTATTTGTAATGCCGATTTACTATCACTGTAGATGACTACTGGCTTCAATCCTTCGAATCCCAAGTCTTTAAGCAGCGCCAATAACCAAATAATTTCTGCCGTTGTAGTCCCCATGGATCTATACTCAGCTTCGGCCGAACTTCGTGATACCGTAGCTTGTTTTTTTGATCTCCAAGAGATTAAAGAATCCCCCAATTGTATAGCGAATCCGGTGGTTGATTTCCTAGTCATTGGGCAAGAAGCCCAGTCACTGTCACAAAAGGCCTTTAACTCCATTTTGCTTTGAGAAGATAGTAATAATCCTAAACCGGGGTTGCCTTTAAGGTATCGTAATATGCGGATGACGGCATCAAAATGAGATTTCCGCGGCTTGTGCATAAATTGACTCACAATTTGAACGGCATAGGTAATGTCTGGCCGCGTGAGGCATAAGTAGATTAACCTGCCAACAATCCGTTGAAAATCAGAAATATTATTAATAAAAGGATCCGAATCCGAACTATCATTACCTTCGGCTGTGTGTCGAACATTTTGTTCCATAGGAATATTTACCGGTTTACCTCCTAATAGACCCACATCATGTAAAAGTTCAAGAGTATATTTCCGTTGATTAAGGCAAATCCCACGTGTACTCCTAGCCACCTCTATTCCTAGGAAATATTTCAAATCTCCAAGGTCTTTCATAAAAAAGGTTTTATTCAAATATTCTTTGCATTGGGTCATCATCTCTTCGCTATTACCTGTAATAACAATGTCATCAACGTATACTAATAAAATAACAATGTCATGGCCACGAATTTTAATGAATAAGAAATAGTCATTCCTTGACTGTTTGAAACCAAAATTAACCATAGCCGTGGTAAACTTATGGTTCCATTGTCGAGAAGCCTGTTTCAAGCCATAGAGAGATTTTTCAAGTTTGCAAACCTTGTTACCATAGTTGGAAGAATCCGAAATATATCCGGGAGGAATAGACATATATACCTCCTCATTTAGATCCCCTTGAAGAAAGGCATTGGTAACATCCATTTGCCATATCTTCCAATTGTGAATGGAGGCAAGAGACAAGATGAGTCTTATAGTGACGTGTTTAGCAACCGGGGAAAAGGTTTCTGTGTAATCTATTCCGGGTAATTGAGTGTATCCCTTTGCTACTAACCGTGCCTTATACCTATCGATGGTCCCGTCGGATTTATGTTTGATTGAGTACACCCACCGGCATCCGACAACTATTTTCCCATGAGGTAGGTCGACCACTTTCCAAGTTTTATTCAAATCAAGTGCTTTTAGCTCAGTTTGCATGGCTTCTTCCCATTGTGCATGTCCTTTAGCCTCATGATAATGGGTTGGAACTCTATTGGTATCCAAGGCTGCAAGGAAAGAGTGATACCTGGGGCTAACATTTTGATAACTGATGTAGTCGGATAAGGGATACTTGATAGCGTTTGAAGATTCCGGACTAGTGTCATGAGGAGATATATAATCCTTTAACCAAATAGGTGGTTTAGGGTTCCTGTGTGACCTTCTGAGCTTATCAGAACCGGTGTTGTCTGGTTTGTGTAATGTGTCAGGTGGCGAAGGACGCATGACATTAGCATCCAAAGGTGCTGGTGGCTCGGTAGGAAGAGAATCATTTGGAGCAGCCGGGTAATTTGGGTCAGCATGAACAATAGGAACCCGAGAGTCATCCTCATAAAAACACCTGTCATCTTGAATAGGAAATGAGATAGGTGTATTGACATTTTGATTGTTAAGAAAGGGAAAAATATGTTCATAAAACATGACATCCCGAGAGATAAGGATGGATTGAGATTCCAAGTCCAAGCACCTATAGCCTTTCTTAACCGTAGAGTAACCAAGAAAAATACAAGGGCGAGATCGGGGCTGAAATTTATCAAACTGTGGCAAGATTTTGGAAAAACATAGGCATCCAAAGGTTTTGAAATGGGTATAACTAGGGTCTTTACCATATAGTAACCTGAAGGGAGTCTTTCCTAGTAGGAGGTCAGAAGGTGTTCTATTGATTAAATAGACCGCAGTTTGAACGCATTCGCCCCAAAATTTAATAGGTATGTTAGATTGAAATTTAAGAGCCCTTGCTACGTCCATAATGTGCCTATGTTTCCTCTCGACTACCCCATTTTGTTGTGGAGTGTAGGCGCATGAACTTTGGTGTATGATACCATGAGAATCAAAAAGATTTTTGCAATCTTTACTAAAGAATTCCGAACCATTATCGGTCCTAACGCATTTTATTTGTTTAGCAAATTGAGTGTTAACATATTTAAGAAACTTTTCAATATGAGTATAGGCCTCAAATTTATTTTGTAACAAAAACACCCAAGTGCTTCTAGAGTGGTCATCAACAATCGTGAGGAAGTACTTTTCATTATTGTAAGTGACTTCTTTGTAAGGGCCCCAAATATCCAAGTGAATGAGATCAAAAATAACCTTGGTTCTCGTAGAATTTAAAGGAAAGGAGGTCCTACTATGCTTAGCCAAAGGGCAAACGTTACAAGGGTAATGAGAATTAGTAGCCTTAATATCGAGGCCAGGGATTTGTCGAAGTCTACTATATGCCATATGGCCAAGCCTTTGGTGCCATAGATTTTCTTTTGAAATAACAGGTTCAATGTGCTCCCTATTGACAGTATTACATGAGTTTAAAGAGGATTTATGATGTGCCTAAACCGCAAGCGCACGGCTTCGGTGTAGTACAAAAGATATCGTTCCCACGAGGACCGAATAATCAAGTACTAATCTATCACTTATCAGTAATCTAAGCCTAATCAAAAGCACGAGATAAATTGTAAAGAAAACTAAACAGAATGCAAGAAAATTGATTTAAGTTATATACGATTGGAAATTCCGAACTCAGGGTTCACCACGATAAATATTATCGACTCAATTATATTACCAATGAAACTACTATCGCTACTTATGAAGGACACTATCCAATTGTACTTACTATCTTCTGTCGAAGTATAACAATATACCCAAGCTAATTAATCAACTACTTTCGTGATGATTAGACTAAACTCAGACTCATTAATCTCTATGATAGTGTATCGATTCCTCAAAAGACCTAAAACTACTTTCGTGATTTAGGATCCTAGGTTTGAATTCTAGGGTTCTGATATAGATGTCACCTTTCAGAATTTTCACCTAATATCTATGATCATGCAAATATGTGGCCAGCAAATTCACAAGCATTAATAATCAAGAATGCAAATCATAAGCATACGCGATGTAAAATCAACGATTCTATAATCTATATCGATAACATATTATCGGGCTATTCCCGGTTCCAGAATAATATGAATTACTCCATAGATACGAAAAGACAATCAACAATTAATAATGTAAACATCATAAAAACAACGAGAAATAAAAGAGATTAAAGAAATAATTTCGATTAAACCCGTTGACGAATCAATCCGTTTACAATAATACTTGAATCTCGTCTCTCGATCTCCGATCTTTACAACTCAATTCAAGAAAATAAAAGTCGAACCCTCATACAATATTTGGAGGGGGTATTTATACCTAATCTAGATCATTAATCCGAAATTGGGCTGAATATGGGCTTTCCCGCGTTTAGACTGTGATAAGCGCGCGCCTGTACGCGGGATTGAACGGCGCCTGTACGCCGACTAATACTGCGCTTGTACGCGGTATTGAACGGCGCCTGTACGCCGTTATAAATGGCGCCTGTACGCCGTTATAAATGGCGCTCGTACGCGAGAACGCTTAAATTCTCTGCCTTCGTTGTTGGGGCGCGGTTTAACACGGCGTACGTACGCCGTGTATTTTGGCGCTCGTGCGCCGATTGCAACGGCGCTTGTACGCCATGTATCAGCTGCCTTCAATCACTTCGTTCTCGATTTTGGCCAATAATTGGTATTTGTCTCTCGCAACATAGAAATTCCCTACGGCACTTAAAAGTGACATTAAACGCATTTGCGGGATAAAAATATGATGCAATTACATAAATAAACGTGTCGAATGAGTGATGGGAATTGCATAAAAATGAGGTTTATCAACCCCCCCAAACTTGCTTTTGTTCGTCCTCGAACAAACGGTAAAATAAAGAAGCAAAAACAAAAAACTAAAGGTAAACTCATTTTCGTAGAGTACACGATTGCACTTAGCATGTGCAACAAGCCTTTAAACCTTTTTGTTACCCAAAAAGGACGAGTTATAGTCTCGTGAGGGTTTGCAGAAGATATACCCACAAAATCACAAAATCAATGAATTTTCGCTAAATCGAAATGTGATACAATCGTACTAAAATCGACGTGAACTAATGGCCCGACATTGTTAGAAAAAGATCATGCATTCACTTAATCATTGGTTACATCACACCACAGAGTTAAACAAGCTTCTAGAAAGCACTGAATAAAGCTATCTTTAAGCATTATAGTCGAGTGGCGTTTCTAACAAAATTCGAGTGGCGCCCATCTCTACCAACTGGTCTAACAGATATTAGGGTCTAACTGGTTCACAATATTGAGCTTTTAGCATAGGTCAACTGTACAAACGAGCTCATACTTATCAGGATTGTGCAATGTTCGTTCCCTTAGACTTTCTATGACACCCGTTATCGAGCTTTGGGTCAACGACTCCCAAGCTAGATAGCCATAGGGCGTTAAGTTTTAAGAGACTCCTTCGGACTTAATCACTCAAGTGTCAAAGGTCACAGAACGAACTAATCCATTTTTTTTTTTTCGAAATGTGCCAGAGGACGTGATTCTAAGTTGGTAGACTTGGAAACCACTACCTATGTGTTTCGTAAACGGGTGATCCACTCAACTCCTATGCCTTGGACTACTACGTATTAGTGACTAGCCAGAAAAAAAAATAACTAAGCAGATGATATCGCCAACAGAAAAGTGTATGCGTTATATATGTATATCAAAAAGTCAGGCGTACATATCACATAGTCAATCGTTGTACGACGATCACAAAGATAAAGCTATAATTCCTAGTAAAAGTGTTATGTTTCCGTAAACAACCCCCAAACTTAAATCGCACATTGTCCCTAATGTGATAAACGTGTGTATGTAGGCATGCATAAAAGTAAAAAGGGACGTAACCGTGCCGAAAGACGAGAGGGTCGTTGATCGTTCTGATTCCGCTATATAGTGTGTCTATTGTACTGGAGAAAAATAGAACACCGGAACTAGAAAGAAAATAGACTTTTAGATTAATCATGTGTTTTCGTTACATTCCGTTCTAAAGTCTAAAATCAGAAAAACATAAAAACATAAAACAAACATAAAAACAAAAGGTAAACTAGAGACGAAAAACATAAAAAAGGAAAAGAAAAAGAAAAAGGAAAAGAAAGAAAAACCAAGCGGGGCGAAGGGCGGTCTATGGACTCTAGGCGTCTGTCTGTTCATTAGCATAATCCATGCCGTCTATAAAAGCGTCTACTGGGTCGGTGGCAATGGGGTGTGCGGGGATGGGGTTACGCCGATCATCTTCTTGGCGCTGCCATGCTCGAATGGCCGCAATGTCTGTCTGCATATTACCCATATCGGTCCTAAACCCGGCAATATCAGATTCTATGGTGCCCATCCGAGTGTTTATCCCAGCGATGCCGGTTTGAATTTGAGTGAGGAGCTGGTAGTATGGGTCCGACGGAGGAGGCGCGGGGGCGCTCGAGCTAGTCCCGACATCAGTCTGTGGTAAATCAGTAGGCTCAGTCGACTGTCGTGCTCGTTTCTGTGGAGGAACTCGTGGGACATCATCATAGCCGAGGTCATTGCCGGCATTCTCAAAAATATCGTCGGGGAGCTCGGGAACATCATAGTGTTCGCAGAGTAAATGTATAAGTGCCGGGAAAAGCAAGAGATTCTTTCGTCGCCCCGAGTCCTGTCTCATGTCGGCGGTTAAACGTTCTATAGCTTCAAAAAAACTCTCTCGTATGATGCTAGTCTCGTCGATAACTTTCCTATTAAGTATAGCATATATGAGAGTAGCCCGTGCGCGTGTGACTTCAGAACGGTTCGTTGTGGGCATTAACCGATAGCGTATGAACTCGTACCAGAATGACGCTGCCGGGTTTAGGTCGTTTCGGTTAAGTGTGGATTCATTTCTAATCCATTTAGTCGTTTCGGTCGCCACTGTTTTTGTAATCTCGAATTTTAGTTGTGGGGTCGTGTTTCTTAATAATCCTGAAAATTCGCTCGGGCCTTCGACATTTGGCAATTGGAGTACATGTTGTATGGTATGAGAATCAAAGTCGACCTCGACACCCCGAACCCCGACTGTGGGACGGTGCCTACGCGGTCCGTATAATTTCTCGTGTTCGACACAATTCGCATAGAATTCCTGAACCCAAGTGACATTGATCTTGGGTAGTATGTTCGAGAAACCTTTCCAATCGTAGGCGGTGGCTAAGATTCGTACTGATTTGGGTTTGGTAAATATGAAGGCTCGTTCTTTGAATATTTTGTGTGATATTAGAAGTCGCCAAGTCTTCTCAGTCTCCGGTGTTTCAAACCGTAGAATTCCATCATTTACCCTTTCCTCGGGTTGACTTCGAGAAGAGCTCACCGGAGCTTTACCCTTACCCTTAGATGGATTCTTCGTTCGTACCATTTTTGGAAATTTTGGCGGAGTAACGGTACTTTTTCAATGCCCAAGTCCTCGACAAATTCAAATCAAATTCAATCCAACTCGACTCAACACCAATCAAAGACAATCCAATGCAACCACAACCGTCAACGTCTAATTCCAATGAATCAAAGCAAACCACAATGCAATACCAAGCAATTCAATCCAAATAAAGAACTAGTTCGACCGAAACCCGAAGTTTCAACAATCCACAACTCCCAACTTCTAATTCTAATCAATCAATCCGAACCAAATGCAATATCAATCAAATTCAACAATGTAACGAGCAATCTATGTTAAATCGAAGGGCAATGACACTAATTATGTTCAACTGGAGTAATCCAACTGAAAAGTCCCAAATTTTCGCCCAATTTAGCATAAACCCTAATCCGATAGGTCCCAAATCAACAATGTAATTATTAATCCCTCGAAAACTATGTTTAAAGGCTACTAATTCAATTCGAAATCAAAGTAATCAAACCAAAGTTCGTCCAATTTAATGCCCTAAATTTTCGAAATTTCAAGAACCCTAATTTGCTAAACCGAGTTTGAATTCGAAAGAGTTAGCTATCCCTTACCCCAATGGTGATTTCGTGCCTTAGTCTTCGTAGTTGATTGTGCTTCGTCGCTTCTCGTAGCTGTTATGAAGAACATACAAGAGATGATGAGAAAGAGTCAAGGGTTTAGAGAGGTTATCGATTTGAGAGTGAATGAATGGAGGGAGGAGAGCTGTGTTCTTTCTGTTTTAAAATTAAAATCCCGACTTGGCGTACAAGCGCCATTTAACCCGGCGTACGTACGCTGTGTATTTTGGCGTACGTACGCCGTTCATATCCGCGCACGTACGCGAAAGGAAAAAAAAACTCTGTTAGCGTTGATTGTACGCCGATTTACACGGCGTACGTACGCCGTGTTATTCTGCGTACAAGCGCCATGTTATCTCGCGTACGTACGCGGATCCTACAAAAAGTTCTGCCTCCGTTGTTTGTACGCCGTTTTACACGGCGTCGTACGCAATACAAACTTCGATTTTTTTTTTTTTTTTTTTTTTTTTTTTTTTTAAATACCAAACGTAAAAACAAAAGGGAAAGAAAAACATAAATAAAATAAAAGATACAGTTTGGGTTGCCTCCCAAAAAGCGCTTGTTTTACGTCTTTAGCTCGACGTTACCATGCTTAATTCGTTGTGTCTGATCGAGCGTCGCGAAGGTTCGACGTGATAGCTTTTTCGATCGGTTCGCCCGCGATGTAATGCTTGAGCCTTTGCCCATTAACCTTAAAAACTCCTGTTCCTTCGCTCCAAATATCAACAGCTCCGAATGGATACGCTGTTTCGACTACAAATGGCCCCGACCACCTCGATCGTAATTTGCCCGGAAACAGTCTCAGACGTGAATTAAATAATAAAACGAGATCACCCTTCTTAAATTCTCGTCTATGAATTTGTTTGTCGTGCCACTTCTTCGTTCGTTCTTTGTAGATTCGCGAATTCTCATATGCATCTAGTCTCAACTCGTCAAGCTCGTGTAACTGTAACACTCTTCGCTCACCAGCATCTTTAAGATCGAAGTTTAGAGCTTTAATGGCCCAATATGCCTTATGCTCGAGTTCCACCGGTAAATGGCAAGATTTGCCATAAATAAGGCGAAAAGGTGTCGTACCTATCGGGGTTTTGAAAGCGGTACGATATGCCCATAATGCATCGTCTAGTTTGAGAGACCAATCCTTTCTTGATTTCGAGACAGTCTTTTCGAGGATCACCTTTATCTCTCTATTCGAAACTTCTACTTGACCACTAGTTTGGGGATGATATGGTGTGGCAACTTTATGTGTGACCCCGTACTTGGTAAGTAAAGCTTCGAATTGGCGTTCAGTAAAATGGGTGCCTCCGTCACTTATCACTACTCTTGGAACACCGAATCTCGGAAAAATAGTCTTCTTAAACAATCGGGTTACCACTCTCGAATCATTTGTTGGTGAGGCAATCGCTTCAACCCACTTCGAAACATAATCCACCGCTACAAGTATAAACTTGTTACCACACGATGACGGGAACGGCCCCATGAAATCAATTCCCCAAACATCAAAAATCTCAACTTCTAGAATTGTATTCATCGGCATCTCATTACGTCTCGATATATTTCCCGTCCTTTGACAATTGTCGCATGTACTAACGAAATTTTGAACATCTTTGAACAAAGTGGGCCAATAAAATCCAGATTGAAGAATCTTCGCTACGGTCTTGGATTTACTAGCATGACCCCCATATGGTGAACTATGACAGTGAGTCATGACACTTACCATCTCTTCTTCCGGTATGCATCTCCTATATACCCCGTCGGTACAGTGCTTGAAAAGAAGAGGCTCGTCCCAGTAATAATGCTTCAGATCAGTGAAAAATTTCTTCTTTTGCTGATAACTAAAATCGGGCGGGAGGATCTTACATGCTAAGTAGTTTACATAATCGGCGTACCATGGTGCATCTATCTTAGCCACTGCATAGAGATGGTCATCGGGGAATGAATCGTCTATCGGTAGTATCTCTTTATTCTCTTCTTCTCTAAGCCTAGATAGATGATCGGCTACGGTATTTTCTATCCCCTTTTTGTCCCGGATCTCGAGATCGAATTCTTGCAGTAACAGTATCCATCTGATAAGTCTCGGCTTAGCGTCTTTTTTACTCAATAGATACCTAATCGCGGAGTGATCTGTATAAACTATGACCTTGTAGCCAACCAGGTATGAACGGAATTTATCGAAAGCGAACACTACGGCCAACAGTTCTTTCTCGGTGGTAGCATAATTCATTTGAGCTTCGTCTAGCGTCCTACTAGCATAATAAATAACATGCATCTTCTTATCCTTTCTTTGGCCCAATACTGCCCCAATAGCGAAATCGCTGGCGTCGCACATAATCTCGAATGGCAAATTCCAGTCCGGCGGTTGAACTATTGGTGCGGTGATCAACGCTTCTTTCAACCTGCGAAAAGCATCAGAACAATCATTATCAAAGTTGAAAGGAACGTCTTTAGCAAGTAAATGAGTTAAGGGCTTAGTAATTTTAGAAAAATCTTTAATGAATCTCCGGTAAAAACCGGCATGGCCCAAGAAACTCCTAACGTCTTTCACACAGGTAGGTGGTGGCAACTTCTCGATTACTTCCAGCTTTGCTCGATCAACTTCAATTCCTCGTTCAGATACGAGGTGGCCTAGCACAATACCTTCCCTAACCATAAAATGGCATTTTTCCCAATTTAACACAAGGTTAACTTCTCCACATCTCTGCAACACTCGAGAAAGATTAGACAGACAAATATCGAAAGTGGTGCCATAAACAGAAAAGTCATCCATAAATACTTCCATAATGTTCTCAATTAAATCAGAAAATATAGCCATCATGCAACGTTGAAAGGTAGCAGGCGCATTACACAAACCAAAAGGCATTCTCCTAAAAGCATAAGTGCCATAGGGACATGTGAAAGTAGTTTTTTCTTGATCATTAGGGTGGATGGGAATTTGGTAAAATCCCGAATAACCATCTAAATAACAGAAGTGTGAATGGTTAGCTAACCTTTCAAGTACTTGATCAATAAAGGGAAGGGGAAAGTGATCTTTTCGTGTTGCCGTGTTCAACTTCCTATAGTCTATACACATTCTCCACCCGGTGACTGTCCTAGTAGGAATCAATTCGTTTTTCTCATTTTTCACTACAGTCACTCCTCCTTTCTTAGGGACTACTTGTACCGGACTTACCCACTTACTATCAGAAATAGGATAGATAATTCCAGCATCTAACAATTTTAAAACTTCTTTTCTAACTACATCCTGCATAGTAGGATTTAATCTACGTTGATGTTCCCTAGAAGGTTTAAAATCATCTTCCATCAAAATTTTATGCATGCAAAACGATGGATTAATCCCTTTCAAATCATCTATGGTATAACCTATGACTTTTTGATGTGATCTAAGGACTCTAAGCAACTTATCGATTTTTTCCCTACTTAAATCAGCATTCACAATCACAGGATACATAGAATTAGGGCCGAGAAATTCATACCTGAGTGTCGAGGGAAGTGGTTTTAGTTCTACCTGGGGTATTGAGTTGGATTCTTTACTTTCTTTCGGATCTTTGCTCAACTCCTTTACTCCAATGGCATTGACTGGAACCGGTGGATTTCCCTCGAGGCGACGAGCAATATCTGCAACAGCTTCGTCTTCATCTTCTGTCGAACCGTTGTTCACTAGACAAGCTTCCAATGGATCGCTGCATAGGTATTTCTCGAGCTTGTCTTGAACTAACTGGTCCACCTGATCAACTCTACAACAAGAATTCTCAAGAGAAGGGTAAGTAATAGTTTTAGCCAAATTAAATTCAACCTTCTCGTCCCCGACTTTCAATGATAGTCTACCGTTCTTAACATCTATAATAGCACCAGCTGTGGCTAAGAACGGTCTACCAAGTATGATGGGGATTTGAGAATCCTCCTCCATCTCTAGAACAACAAAATCAGCAGGAATGAAAAATTTTCCTACTCTAATCGGTACATCTTCTAGCATACCTACTGGATACTTCACAGATCTATCAGCTAATTGCAGAGTAATCGTAGTAGGTTTTAACTCACCCATCTCTAACTTACGTGAAACAGAAAGAGGCATAAGGCTAACGCTAGCACCAAGGTCACACAAAGCATGATCAAAACTCACGTTACCTATCACACATGGAATCGAAAAACTACCGGGGTCTTTAAGCTTAGGAGGCAGTTTATTTTGAATTAATGCACTACACTCTTCAGTTAAAGCCACAGTTTCATAATCCTCAAGTTTACGTTTGTTAGAAAGAATTTCCTTCAAAAATTTAGCATATGACGGCATCTGTGCAAGTGCATCAGTGAATGGAATGTTAATATAAAGCTTTTTCAAAACATCTAGAAATTTTCCAAACTGCTTATCTAATTTTGCCTTAGCTAATCTTTGAGGAAAGGGTACGGGTGGTTCATATGGTGGTGGAGGTACATAGACAGGCTCTTTTTCAGTTACTTCGTTCGTTTTATCTATTGAGCTGTCAGGGCTAGGCGTTTTCTCTTTTTCTAACTTATCAGTTAACTCAGTTTGACTCACATCTGTAGGCATCCTAGGACCTTCATAATTAGTACCACTCCTTAAAGTAATAGCCTTACAATGTTCCTTTGGATTTGTCTCGGGTTGACCAGGAAAAGAACCAGAAGCCCTAATCGGGTTATTAGCCTGTTGTGCAATTTGAATTTCTAGCATTTTGTTATGAGTTGCTAATGAATCTACTTTCGTTGCTAGTTGCTTAATTGCATCATTTACTACTTCGTTTTGCTTAGTCTGGGCTACTACAAAACCCTCAAGAAGTGACTCTAGGTTCGATTTCTGTGGTGGAACAGGATTGAAAGGCTTTTGTTGAAATTCCGGTGGTGGTCTAAAATTAGATGGTGGGGCTGCGTTTTGAGTCGGCTTGTATGAAAAATTTGGGTGATTCCTCCAACCAGAGTTAAAAGTGTTTGAAAACGGGTCGTTCTTTTGGTTGAAGTTATTCACATAATTGGCTTGCTCTATAGAGGGATCAGTTGGTATACTAGCAAATTGACACTCTAAGGCAATATGACCAATTGTACCACATATTTCACACATAGGGGGAGGGGTAGTGACAGAGTTAACATGCATATTCATCGAATCAAGCTTCTTAGACATAGCTTCAACTTGAGCAGAAAGTAAAGTAATGGCATCAATATCGTACTTACCTGGCGTTTTCTGTGGAGTCGATCTTTCGCTCGACCACTGGTAGTGGTTCAATGCCATGTCTTCAATCAAGTCATAGGCTTCGTCGATACCCTTATTCATCAGAGCTCCTCCAGCTGCTGCATCGACTGACATCCTCGTGGTATAGATCAATCCATTGTAGAACGTATGAACGATGAGCCATTTTTCCAGCCCGTGATGTGGGCACAGTCGTAGAAGATCCTTAAATCTTTCCCAAGCTTCATATAGTGATTCACCGTCTCTTTGAGCAAAAGTCGTGATTTGGTTCCTTAGTTGTGCAGTCTTGCTCGGGGGAAAGTATCTTGCTAAGAAACACTGCATCAGTTGATCCCATGTTCTAATCGAACCAGTCGGTAAGGAATGTAGCCAAGCTCTCGCCTTGTCTCTTAGTGAGAACGGAAACAATCTCAGTCTGATGGCATCTTGGGAAACCCCGTTCATTTTTAGAGTGTCGCAGTACTCTAAAAACATGGACAAGTGGAGGTTCGGCTCTTCAGTAGGTGCACCCCCAAACTGATTCTGCTGAACCATTTGCAGAAGGGATGGCTTGAGCTCGAAATTATTGGCCTCTACAGTAGGCCTGGCAATGCTGGAGTGAAGTGTCTGAGCATTAGGCGCTGCAAAATCCTTAAGACATCTCGCGTTGGGATTTGCATTGACATTTGCAGCCGGGTTTGCATTCGCGTTCTCTTCAGCCATTGTTACTTGTATAAGCTGAGCTTGTTTCAGTTTTTGTAATTTTCTCCTAGCACGAAAAGTCTTCTCGATTTCCGGATCAGGTTCGAAATCGATCTTACTTCGCATACAATTGAGAAAACCGAAATCCTGAAATAAAACAGAAAATAAAAATTAAAAACTAAAAATAAAATAAAATGGCTTAGTCTCACTAAGATATGATATAAACTAATATTGACTATTCAAGTCCCCGGCAACGGCGCCAAAAACTTGATGTGCCTAAACCGCAAGCGCACGGCTTCGGTGTAGTACAAAAGATATCGTTCCCACGAGGACCGAATAATCAAGTACTAATCTATCACTTATCAGTAATCTAAGCCTAATCAAAAGCACGAGATAAATTGTAAAGAAAACTAAACAGAATGCAAGAAAATTGATTTAAGTTATATACGATTGGAAATTTCGAACTCAGGGTTCACCACGATAAATATTATCGACTCAATTATATTACCAATGAAACTACTATCGCTACTTATGAAGGACACTATCCAATTGTACTTACTATCTTCTGTCGAAGTATAACAATATACCCAAGCTAATTAATCAACTACTTTCGTGATGATTAGACTAAACTCAGACTCATTAATCTCTATGATAGTGTATCGATTCCTCAAAAGACCTAAAACTACTTTCGTGATTTAGGATCCTAGGTTTGAATTCTAGGGTTCTGATATAGATGTCACCTTTCAGAATTTTCACCTAATATCTATGATCATGCAAATATGTGGCCAGCAAATTCACAAGCATTAATAATCAAGAATGCAAATCATAAGCATACGCGATGTAAAATCAACGATTCTATAATCTATATCGATAACATATTATCGGGCTATTCCAGGTTCCAGAATAATATGAATTACTCCATAGATACGAAAAGACAATCAACAATTAATAATGTAAACATCATAAAAACAACGAGAAATAAAAGAGATTAAAGAAATAATTTCGATTAAACCCGTTGACGAATCAATCCGTTTACAATAATACTTGAATCTCGTCTCTCGATCTCCGATCTTTACAACTCAATTCAAGAAAATAAAAGTCGAACCCTCATACAATATTTGGAGGGGGTATTTATACCTAATCTAGATCATTAATCCGAAATTGGGCTGAATATGGGCTTTCCCGCGTTTAGACTGTGATAAGCGCGCGCCTGTACGCGGGATTGAACGGCGCCTGTACGCCGACTAATACTGCGCTTGTACGCGGTATTGAACGGCGCCTGTACGCCGTTATAAATGGCGCCTGTACGCCGTTATAAATGGCGCTCGTACGCGAGAACGCTTAAATTCTCTGCCTTCGTTGTTGGGGCGCGGTTTAACACGGCGTACGTACGCCGTGTATTTTGGCGCTCGTGCGCCGATTGCAACGGCGCTTGTACGCCATGTATCAGCTGCCTTCAATCACTTCGTTCTCGATTTTGGCCAATAATTGGTATTTGTCTCTCGCAACATAGAAATTCCCTACGGCACTTAAAAGTGACATTAAACGCATTTGCGGGATAAAAATATGATGCAATTACATAAATAAACGTGTCGAATGAGTGATGGAAATTGCATAAAAATGAGGTTTATCAATTTACAAGAATTCAAACACATGTCATTAACAGATGAAATCGGATTACAAAGGAAATATAGTCCTTTATGAAGTTTACCAATCCCTTTGATTAAACCAGTCTCCATTTCCTGTAGAACACAAAATTTGGGATAAAAACTCACATAGATATTAGAATCCCGGGTTAGTTGAGAAACGGATAAGAGATTATGGTGAAAATCAGGGACATATAGGACATGAGATAATTGAATATCATTATTAATAATGACCGAACCTGTTTTGGTTACTTTGCTTAAAAAACCATTAGGGAGTTTAACTAATAATGGGGAGCTAATATTAGCATCATAAGAAGAGAACAATTTTGGGTTAAAAATCATATGTTGATTGGCTCCCGAATCTAGGATCCAATCTGAAATGTGATCACCTTCTTTGATACTAATATTAGCAGAAATATGCAATATACCTGCGTCCTTAGCCACGGTATTAACTTGGTTCGTAATGCCCTGATTACCCGGGGTAGTATCCTCCATCTTCATGGATCCAATAAGGTCCATTATGTGCCTAAATTGAGTTTGGCTGAGGGCTGGCTGTTGCGGTAATTCTGGATTATCATTGGCATTGATAGAATTTGTCGACGCATTGTTTGAATTATAGCCTCGGCCCGAGTTTCTGCCACGTCCGCCGCCTCGTCGTCTGTTTCCTCTACGACCTCCACGGCCCCAATTTGGAGGGTAACCATGAATTTTAAAGCAATTATCTCGTCTGTGGCCGTGGATATTGCAATTATCACAAAACAGTGATTCTTTATCAAGGCTCCTCGGTTTCGGGAGTGATTGGGTTTGCATGGAGTTGCCCAGCAAAGCTATCGACGGATCAGGTTCATTTGAAGGGGTGGTTATCCCCCTTTGCGTTTCTTCGTTTGAAATCATCGAACACACTTGGGTATGTGATGGAAGTGGAACCATCATCAAGATTTGAGAACGGAGATTACCGTAACAATCGTTCAATCCCATCAAGAATTGCATCATCTTCATTTGACTTATAAAGTCGGTATATTCTTTTGATACGTTCTTGGATGGGGAGGGGGTTAATGAGTCGTACTCATCCCATAGTTGACGTAATTTCGAGTAGTAATCAGCAACGGTGGTGGTACCTTGGGTGATGGTATTAATTTTCCGGTATAATGCATAGAGCCTCGCTCCATTTATCCGGTCGAAACGCTCCTTAAGATCGCTCCAGATTAGCTGCGCAGATTCTTGATATACAACCCCGTGTATCAACTCTCGGCTTAAGGATCGATGGATCCACGATTTGACTAATGCATTGCAGCGCCTCCAGGATGCAAATTCAGGGGAATCGTGATCGGGCATAGCACAAGATCCATCGATTAGGCCAATCTTGTTTTTCGCTTCCAAAGCCACAATCATCTCGCGGCTCCAAACACTATAATTTTCCGATCCTCGCAACACTTCAGAAACTAAATCAAGGTTTGGAGTATCTGAAGGATGTATGTATAATTGATTATGAACATCCATTACAGTTTGTGTTTGATTTGTGGTTGCGGGTGGATTAGGGTTTGTGACAGCCGATGAAGCCATGTGACAGAAAAATACAGGCGGAAGAAAAAAGATAGAGATCTCGAACGGGAATCCGGTGAGGTGATCAGAGTAGGATAAACCCGCTCTGATACCATGTCAAAACGTTGATGGAAGCCATGGAAATAGAACTCGAGAGAGAGAAGAGAAAGAAGATCATCTTTGTTATCTGATAGAATGAAAAACGAATTTGAAAGTTGGTTACAACAGGTCTAACTAACCTGTATATATAGACTAAGTAAAAACACGCTTTACTAATCACTAGAAACTAAAACACGCTTAATAAGCTAAAGCATGCAAATACATATTGTAACAACCTGGGTTTTTAGTTCAGATGAACAAAAAGAATTAAATTAGACGACCAAAAAAATTGATTAGTATATATATATATATGGTTGATGGTGGTATATTGTCTCAAAACCTTATTAGTGAGATAGGTCATCTACATATAAATGTTTTAAACAAATACTATAGTACAAAAATTAAAGCAAATTTTAGAAAAAAAGTGAAGGAGAATTTACGTGGTGAGAATTTTTACATGTGAATAAATTATTTGGGTGAAAATGGGGCAAAAATACCTTCATTTAAAGGTCAAAGTTCAATTATTCATGTGTATGATTTTTACCAATTCTTTACTTCAAGTCTTGGACCAACATGTCAGATATTGGATCCCGACCAATAGCATTGTACCACAAACTTCATTTCATTTGTTCCCCATAACAATGGCATCTGGGTCACATGCTCTTCCACGTGACACCCACTTCGATTTTAATTAATACACATGCATGTCTACATATATATATAGATAGATACATCCATGTTCATGCAGCTGCAAGAAGTAAATAGCATTACATTTATGGCATTGTAATGAAATATATAGACCAATTTAATTAACTGGCGAAACAAGAACAATAGCCTCTGGAATAATCCATCCACAAATCGTTTCAATGTCATGAAGAGTAAATAGTCTTACATTTATGGTATTGTAGCCCCTATTAAATACACATGCATACATAAATTTTATATTTTTTTATACATATAAAATAAAATATAAGACAAAATATAATTGTGTAAAACAGATCATAATTATATATATATATATAGATAGATATGGATGAGTTTGTTGAGCATTAAATATGGGATGTGAAGTTCCAAGGACATAATGAACGACAGCGTGCAGGCCGGGGCTCGACCCTCAAGGCGGGGGCCGGTTCCCGAGGGCTACACACGTGTTAATAGTAAGGTTATTACTTTCACGTTCTTGGATTTATATATAGATGACTTTTTTCTTCATTATTTTTTTAATTTTTTATGACTTAAAAGGTTCTTTTTTTATAATAAATATAAGGAAAAAGAGTAAATGACAGGTCTGTAAGGTAATAATACCTTACAGACCATTTTGAGCCACAGATTGTGATTGTACGCAGGTTGCTATCTCTTTTATTTAAAATCAATAATCCAAACATTTAATATTTCTTTGGGGCATGTATAATTTAAAATATTATCCTAAAATAATAGTTATTAAAATTAATATATTTACAGAAAAAAAACTTAAATTCTCGTATGAAATTTGGATTTATCGAATAATATTTATATTTTTGAATTAAACCATAATATCAATGTACTTCATTTATCCCTCATTGTACTTAATTAATAATACTATAATTTTGGCAAATATATAATCATATTTTTTATTTAATATTTGAAAACTATATTAGTTTCTATAAGTACTAACTGAAGATATATTATACATTTAAAAGCTATTAATTTTAACAATTTATCAAATTGTCCATAGTCCTAACGAGTGATTCATATGAATAATAGGTGGTCCCAATGGATACAGAACAAATGTGAAATTTAACTTTTCTCCCTATCATTTATATATATTTACGTCTTCATTCTTCATTATATCATTTTCATTTGTTTAATATTACAGTTGAGAAATTGAATTAAATTATCATAATAATAAAGTTCTCGAGATTCACAAGAATCTTGAACAAGAAATTGAGTTATAAAAATCTTGATTTCAATATGATTAATATAATAGAATTTTTCTAAAATGAGATTCTATTTCTTTGTGGTGTTTTGGTGAATATAGAAATTAGGAAATATATTTTTTATAAAATTATAAATTATTGGCTAATGGCTGTCAACTGCTAATCTCACAGAATTCTGTGAGATTAGCAGCGCCGTAAATATAAACATATATGATTCCTATATTCAATTTTTCAATATATAGTTGGTAGAATTGTAAAGAAACAAGCATAATTCCATCCACAAATACGGTCTATTGGTAGATGGGAAATCCATTTTCAAATTGTTAAGACTTGAGATCCCAATATGAGGCATCCTTATATATACATGATTATATTATATAAAGTTAAATAATATTGTAGCTTTAAGAGTTCCAAAGATTTGCTCTAGTGAATTCAATAAATAATCAAAATTGAATACTACCTCTTTCACTCTAGTTTTCTACCAATAATTGAGGATATTAAACACTTTCTAAATTTAAATTAGTTTACCAATGATGAGAGATGAACCCTAGTGGACTTCATCTTTCCACGTCAAAAAAAGTTCAAAAAAAAAATGTCAAATAAATCGGAGGCATGTTCGTGTCACATCCCAAAAATCCCATGTGTTTTTGTTCACAATTTGAATGAATTAAAGTGGATTCCAACTCCTCATTCAACCATTTTGTATTAAGATTAGATTCTTTACACCTAGCTAGCTAGTAGCTATTTGGTGGATTTCCCTTTCCAAACCTAACCAAAAGTGATCTAAAGGTCTCAATTCTTTTTTAAGTACCCTTTGCATGAAATTTGTTAAAAAGAAGATAAAAAAGTTAAGGCACCTTTGATAATTGAGTGACTAGGTTTGATGTCACATTTAATTTGGGAGCAATACTTATGTTCCCATTCATAAGGATCGATCATTAGTAATGATTATTATATATATTGATAATATGATATATTGGTCGTATAAATAGAGAGTTAATTTAATTTGGCTATGTAGTAAAATTTCAATCTCTCCCTTCCTAAATCGCCATAATCAATGTATAAAGCTTAAAAGTCTGAGGATTTATGTCTGCATGTTCATGCGAATGACTACTCATCCTAAAGTTTTCGACTTTTGGAATTGCGAGTTGGCTTTTATCTCATTCATTTTGTACATCATCAATATATATACTATACCCCATAGAAATTGATACTTAGGGTTTTCACTACAAGTAATGCTTCTATCACCAATATATTTTTTTTTTTTTTGAAAAATATGTCTAATCTTTCTAATTATTAATATCTATTAGTGTAGATATCTGGCCGATCATCCTTGTCTTTTTATTATATATATATATATATATATAGAAAAATCTCGATTCTTCTTATTTCCTCCTAGTTGTGCTAGATTCCTAAAAGAGCTAATCATAATGCTAATTAATGATGCCCCTAGCAAGTGCTACTTATTCATCTTCTACAATGACATATATAACATAAGCATTTTTCAATGCTAATAATTCCCTAAAAATTCCCAATTATTGATAACATATGCATTTTTAATTTGAATGTTCGAGAGGAATAATTACCTGCAAAAGTGGTAGATTAACAGATCTATTAGTATTTTCTAAATGCTGAAATATACATAATTGTAGGCCATATCTGTAGAGTAGCATTTATATAAGGGCGATTATATGTGTGGCTAAAATCATACTTTAATTGACAATGCACCAATTATTGATGTAGTTTGAATTCTTTAGATCAAATTCATTTTACATTTGACTTCATATATTCATTACAAATTTATAAATTACTTTCTTAGATATGAGTTTTTCGTATTTTTCCAAAATTTCATTATTGTTGAGATAATGACATGATAATATTAACTCTCATGCGTAAAATGATATCTTTTACAAACTTAACTCGGGTTAATTTGGCATCATAAAGGTCGTCCATGCAAAGTAATTAAGGCCACAATTGGATGGCTACTTTGTTTTCAAAAAAAAAAAAATTTCAAAGTAATTTTTTTAAGAATATCAATTGTTTGGTAGGTTAGGAAAAAATTCTTGTAAAAAATCTTTCAAAATTCTAGATAATTTTGAAGAAATTTTTGCCAAAAAAAGAGAGAAAAAATATTCTTACTATTCATGATTTGACAGTTCACGCAATCGATTTATAATGTTTTTTCGACTATTTTTCAACTCCAAAAATTAAATTAATCATATATTCTAATGTAAAATAATACAACGTTTAAAATAAGATCCATTGTGGCTATTTTTTGACATCTAAATCGACGATTTTGACTAAAATAATTTATTATAAATTATGTTCAAATAACAATCCCCACATTTTTTCACAACAAAAATCACATCACATCAATTATAATCATTACATATTTTTCTCTTAAAAAATTAATTCAAACATACATCTCACCTCATATTTTTTAATATTTAAAATATTTTTTCCTTATTTTTATCATGAATTTTTTTTTTTAAATGAACATGCCATCCAATTGGCCCCTAAAGTTGTTGGTGAACTTTCTGATGATCAACGTCTAATCAAATTATTGTGAAGTATATTTAAAAAACTAATAAATAAAATAATTCTTCAATGGATAAAGAAGTCATCTTTTCAGAAATTTCATGTCATGATCATAGCTAGCTAGGACTCATAAGACATCCTTTTTGACTCAACATGAGATGCAGTTATGAGGGAAAAAAAATCATTACTCAATGGCTTCATATATGTGTCACGCAAATTCACTACATATATATTGTAAATAAAACCACCTATAACATATAGTTACGTATATATTTAATATTATATGTCATATGTATCTATCAATATATTATCAGAATAATGTGATATGTGATTTATGTGGTTGTGGGCAAAGGGAATACTGAGCTCCTGTTTTTAACCAGCCGACCTATTGTGTATCATAATCTTTGATACGTTATAATATATATATATATATATATATTATATGTATCCTTCTTTATTGATATCAGATTAAGTGGAAAGATAATACAAATACAATACTACAAATTGTAGAAATAAATTAAAGTGTTTAACATTTCATATACTGATAAAATCTTTTGTTTAAATTAGGGTTCTGTCACGTTTTTTGAAGCATCTTTGTTTACATTATTCCTCTAATGACACTTTATTTGTTGTATCCATTTAATCTGATATCAATAAAGAGGGATATATACATATATATATATATGTATTGTAGTATCTAATTTATTTAATCTGATACCAATAAAGAGGGATATATATATATAGTGTGTGTGTGTGTGTGATTAGAGGAATAATGTAAACAAGATGCTTCAAAACACGTGACAGAACCCTAATTTAAACAATAAGATTTTTATCAGTATATGAATTGTTAAACACTTTAATATATAATTGTTTTTCTGTAATTTTTTTTTTCCTTTTCTAATCGAAGAATTTGAAGGATATCAGTTTAACCCATATGATATTCAAATTTATTGAGATAATTACTTAGATGATTTCGGTTACAAATTACAATTCATTTCAAACTCTAATCATCTTCTGTGCTTGTTTAGACTTTAGAGCTATTTTTTAATCATTTTAAAAACCATCCAACTTATTTATTTTTCGGTCATTTTAAGATTAAATGAGATTATCTCATATAGTATTTTTTGACTTGCATGTTCTATTACTGAACACGTGTTATTCAATTAATGTCTTTCATTTTACAATAGAAGATATATCTAGTTTAACATCTGTATTTCCTTCCTTCAAAATTAGATTTACGTGATTGTAACTAAAGAAGCCATAATCGTAATTAAAAAAAAGCCACAAGTTAAAAAAAAGGAGACATAAAATACATCTATTTACTTGGATAACTTTATAAAATTACAAATATAGCCACTCGAACATGCTTAGTTACAAATAAAAGGTTGTACGAGGGCTTGATTCCAAGAGAAAGGAAATTTCCTTTACGTCCTTTCTCTTTTCCCTAATTGCACTTAGAACATAGAAGTTACATAATATTTTTTTTGAGTCCTAGCAAGAAAATACACATATAATATATGCTTCTTAATTCATCCTAAAACACACTAATTCTCAATTAGGTAATAACATTTTGATCTCTTCAAATTGCCTTCTCATCCATAATTGTCTTCTCAAAGACAATCTTTTCCAATCTACTAAACGCCGCAAGAACGCCATGACCTAAATCATATATAGTCCAAATTAATAATTAATTATGATATATAAAAATTTAAAACAATTTTTTTTTAAAAATCTCAATATATATATTATTTACCTCAGAGGGTTCCTGCAAAGAGTAGGAAGCATTGGTGTCTTTCGGAGTCTTGGAAACAAGAATCCCAAACCCTTGATCTCTCTCTTTTAGCACCTAAATATATTTAGACCAAAAAAATTATTATATAAGTTTTATTTAATCATAAAAATAAAATAAAATTATGTTATTTATTAAATCATATTTAACTTTGGATACCTTAAAAGCATCTTCATCGGTTCGATCATCTCCAATATAAATAGGAAACACATCGGTACAATTAGCATATCCTGCAATTAATCGAAGTTGTTATTTATTCGGATTTCAATTTTCTAAGAACTTCTAAAATAACTCTTACTAAACTCGTTTGTTTTACAAAACAATATGTCATATCATAACTGAATAACAGATATGAGACATTACGACTTTATTATTTTTCAGAGTTATCAATTATTCAATCACATACGTAATAATTTATATAGTAATTAATGAAGAACATGTCGACACATCGACTAAAGTCGATAAGTATCATAATTTTTTTTTTGTAACAAAAATAAATACCACATAAAAATAAAAATAAAAAATAAATAAAACTCACCAAGTGCTTCCAAGAGAAATTCTAGGGCCTTGCCCTTATCCCATTTGATAGTAGGACGAATTTCTAACACCTGCATTTATTGACGTAATAAATGAGATTGATATCTTCTAAACTACTACACCAAATTTTCTTTAAAGTACATTTAATGTAATTCTTTGGTACAACCCATTAAAGCATGTCTGTACTTAGATTTCTCAACTATTTCCACAGTACAACCACAAACAAGACCATACTCTTATTTTGTCTTGTCTTAGACATGCAAAAAATAAAATAAAATACCATAAAATAAAACATATGTACCTTTCTTCCTTGGGTCAAACGAAGGTTAGGGTAATTCTCTAACACTGATCCAACTTGCTTTGCTAGTTCAATCCATTTCTTCAATTAAAAATTACACAAATAAAATAAGATTTACGTGAAAAACTCGTCATTAAGATGTTTTTAACAGCATTTTTATTATTATATTATTCATTTAAATAATAGTGACAATAATATGAATATTAGGTACGTAATTAATGATTGTAAATTTTTATATACCTTCTCATCAACACAGCGGAAATGTACAGAGACACAAAATTTATTGTTCTCCACTTTAGCACCTGGAGTATCTTTTGTCACCTCCAACAGTTCTTTATAAACCTGAATTAATTCCAAATTAATAATTGTATCATAGAAAAAGGAGGAAAAAACATATATAATTTTTGTTCTAGTTTAACTAAAATTGAAAAAATTAATTACCTCATCGATCATGGGAAGGTATTCACTGGCAGGCTGGCAAAGAACAGCTTCAGCATCCTGCTCATTTCAGAGAAGAGATAAAATTAATTAAGAAAATAAAATAAACCCATTAATATAATTCAATAACAAATACAAATATGACAGAAAGAAATTACTTAATTAATTATTTATTTTTTAAAAAAATACCTTTTTATAGTTGGAACCTTTTGATGGGCCTTTTATGTCCATGCCATGGCTTCCAGCATAATATAGCTCTGCTAAACGCACAAAACTATACACCTGTTCATATAAATAGACAAAATAATTACATGAATATTTCATCTTTATTACTTAAATTATTGGAAATTGTTTTAAAATAAATAAATTATAGTTACCTTGTCTCTGCACCTCCCACTTACTATGGCAGTGGGAAAATATCTAGCAAGTTTCCTCACTGTTGCTCTCATCTGTATATATGAACCGAAAACCATTTAGAAGATGAAAAAAATGAAAATAATTACGAAGAATTATAATTACGTAAAGAAAAATACTCACTGCTTCAGACATGAAAGCTCGATCAGGATCATCTACAATGGGGGAAAGAGTGCCATCATAATCCAGAAACATTACTATTTGTTTTCCTTTCGAAGCATTTGTTATTTGCTCGAAAAATTCAAGAGCTGATGGATGATCCGCCTGTTCCAAATTCAACAACCCAAAATTAAATTAAATTTATAATACAAAATATTTTCACTTTATATTGTAATTACCGAAAAGAAAATACGTAGACGTGTTTGTATATATATATATAGTTTGACATGTACTTACAGTCCAAGAGGAGTTTTGGTCATGATCGGAGAGATATGAAGAAGATTTGATGTGTGTGGGAGATGAGGCCCTCATCGAATCGACCCATGAGTTAATTCTTGCGCCGGCGTTGTTGTTGATTTCGAGATTCTGGAGCAGTTTTTTCTTTGATACGGTGATGTAAGAAGACCCGGGAACTGGCGGCGGTTTCTGCGCCGCCGTGCCGGAAGCCGCCATCGTTATCGCCATGTTTATTGCTGAGCTTGCATCCGCTGCCACCACATTTTGCTTCGTCATTTCTCCTAAAATTAAAAACCCATTAAGTTAAATTAAAAAACAAAATCATTTGGAAAGAAAAAGAAGAAAAAAAATAGCCACCTTGAGAAAGAGAGGCGAGAATAGAGAGTTTAAAGGTGCGTTTGGACACAAGAGAAATGGTAAACCGGAATAATGATTAAGAGAGAAAATTAAGAGTTGGTGTGTGAGAAAAGATTTGAGGTAGTTTAGGTTGTTTTATAGTTGAAAACCAGACACTAACCGACGAAAACGATGCCCCTAAGTGGGTCCCAGACCCGGACCCATATTAAGTATCCGGTAGGACCCACTAGTCCACCACCACCACCACATGGGTATCTCTCTGCCGCCTTGCGCCCCCGTCGACACTAAAGCTACCACCACCGCCCATAATTGGTACTTGCCACGTGGGCACCAGAAGCTGGCCCATGGTACTTAACGTGGGCTTTTGCCACGTGTCTCGTCGCCCATTGAATTTGTATGACTTTTTTTGTTTATGTTTCCAAATCCTATTTTCAAGTTTTTAAATTCCAAAATTCAAAATAAATTTAACAAATCAAATTTTCATCCAAATTTACTATTTTTCAACTTTACTTTTTCAATCTCCTATATAACTACATATCAATCATATATACAACCTTTCACACATTTACCAATCAAATCAATCATTATTTCACTTTCTTTTTCATATTTTATAGTTTTTTATTTATATTTCTTTATTTTTTATTCACATAATCATTATATACATAACCAAAATAATAATTCTACACACCATTCATCAACCTATCAATATTGATTTGACACATTCCACAACTTACAAACTATTTTTGAAAACATAAACAAACAACTACCATTTTCACACGAATTTTGGTAATACGCAATTCCCGAGAAAATTTCAAATCTTTTACTCAAAAACATAAACAAACATAGCCTAAATTGGACCCGAAACCACATTGCGCTCTGAAGTTCCATTCATACATGGTATGATTTTTTTAAATTTTATGATAATTATTAATTATTACAATTCTTGCAAATTGGTTATAATAGATTTTCATGAATTGGATCTTGTAATAGATTGATTTTAGGGGGGGAAATGCAACTCTGTGAACTTTCCCAATATGGCAAAATGGTACCTAGATTTTAGAGGATTTGTAAAGTTGCCCCTTGAATTTAGAGGGGAGATAAAACAAGGAGCTATGAAACTTGAAACCAAAACCCTCTTAAGCAAAACCAGCTGCCTCTTCTCTTCTTACTTTATTTCATTTACCAAATATATTAATAATTAGTGTAGCTTTGCAGCTACAATATAATTCAAACTTGCATATTTTGCTTAGTATAATTCATTATTTTTTGCTATTTCTTTTATTATTCAAAACTTTAATAATAGAAACAATGAAACATTAGACAATGACACATAATAATATTTTGAAGAAGTCTACATTATGTCAATATTATTGTGTTATGACTTTCACACCACTTCTCAAACATAGCCAATAATTTAGAATTGAGTTATGACTTATGATTTTGACAAAAAGAGAAATTAAATGACTAAACAAACTTATTACTCATCCTATATCAGAGGAAGTTATTCCATTATATGCTTGCCATAAGTCATAGATTTAATTAGCATTTAGCACTTGGATTAAATTATACAATATATAGGTCCCCACATTCGTTAAGTTGACTTTAAACTAATTTTAATGAGATTCCGGTAAAAACTATCGACTGTAAAAGTAAAAAGAATCCAGTGAAAAGTTGTTGAGTAAATTCCAATAAAAACTTATATTTTTTCATAATATACATCAAAATTATACCAAAATCTCTTATTTTTTAACCTTACATGCCACTGATTACGCGAAGTCAGGTCAAATCCAACCAAAATTTGTCGATTCTTTAAGAAAGAATGTGAGGAGAAAGTACAATAAAAAATATATAAATATCAAAAGAGAATTATTTTCTAGTCAAAAGATTATTCCCCCCTCATATAATTTACTCAAAACCGTAGAAAGTATGAGATTCTTGTCTAACATTGGGTCATCATATTCCGAATTTATCACATGCACCTCTGCATTTTCGTAACTTAAGATTTTGTATCCATCTCCATATTTTTCATTTTTAGATATATATATATATATTTTGTGTTTGAAAAAAAAATTATATACGTATTTCTTCATCTCTAGTTTTTCGCATATTGAAAAAAATTATATAATACTCAACTAGAAATAGATTATAAATCCATATCTTATTCAATTCGGTTCAGTTTATTAACGCTTTTGATCGTGAATATATCCTAACTTGGGAGAAACTTCGTTTAATAAGAGACAATTATTAATGCTAAAGTGAATGCGTTTTCTACGCCTAAATTATCGGTTTCAGACGTTAATTAATATAAATGTTACATAAATTCCCTAAGTGCTAGGAGAATTATAATTTAAATAATTGATGGGCAGCATATAATAATAATAATTTACAGTGTAGGGAGGAGATTCTTAAACGTCATGTTTCTGATTTCATTCTTGATTCTCGTTCATTGAAACTGATCAATTAATTTGTATAAAAAGTAAAAAATTAATAATTATAATTTGGAAAAAGAAAATAGATAAAAATGGAACAAGTCAAATAGATTCCCAATGCAAGTGTCAAGTGGAGAAGGTTACTACCACGAAATGAGTTGTTGCTGCATGTGCATGTCTATACGAAAAGTTTGTACAATAAAGAATTCTTACATGTAAGTCTTGATTTATATTAATAATTATGTATCCATTAATATTAGACTTTCGTTTATATATCATTGTTTATTTTGATTATTTGTCAATTAAAAAAGCAATAAAAACAGATTTACATGTAAAACATGTATTTCACTTAATTTTCATAATCTATGTATAAAAACATAAACATCATGCAAAAAACTGCAAATTAATTAAAAAAAATAAACAAAATAACCTTAGTGATTTAAATACAATAAATGAATAATTTAAGGCTGCATAATATATTTTGCCCAAAATTGTGTGAAATAAAATATTAGTTTAAAATTTAAAGAAAAAACATAAATAATTTATTTAAGGTATGTGTACGTGTCCGGTAAACGAAAGACAAAACCTAGGACACGTAGGTCGTAGGTGTGACACCTACTTGAAACATAACGCCGGACATCGCACGTGTGTATATTTTTTTCTTCTTTTCTTTTCTCATATATATATTTTCTAAAAAATAAAAATTACATTTCACATCGTATCAACTCATGTTTCATTGTTTTCTTTTTCAATTTTGCGTGAAAAATACAAAAGTTATAAGATTAATTTAATTATCTAGTAATATTATTCATTACTATTGTAATATATTTAGTTGCTATAATATGGACAAATTATCATATAAAATATAATATTTTTGCTTTGTTAAAATTGTCAATTATCAAAAGTAAAAAGAAAAATGTGAAATAGTATTTCAAACGTGGCTTGTCTTAGGAGAATGAAGGGCCATGCGCATCCACATGTTCACGAATGCTCCTCCTTCGCTTTTTGGTCGGTTGATTTGATTCTCCCTATTAATAAATATTCAATTCTAAATAGATTACTACATATATATATATAATATTCAATTTTAAATTTATGTCTATTAGTCACACTTTAGTCAATTATTCACATCTTCTTAATAATTGTGGCTACATGAAATTTAGTTTGCAAATTGCTACTATTTATATTAGAATTGCAATTACTTTAAGCACCAATTAAGTTTGTTTAACAAGCAATTAATTATCCAATTAACAACAATCAAATGTTCACACTAATACAATTTTATGTGTTTGCTAGAAACTTAATTTGACCAAAGAGCGTCAATAATTGTCCCTAATTATTTAGTTAATCAAGAAATTTCTCAACCAATAATAACTAAAACACATGCTTCTATGAGCAATTTCCGATTGCTTGAATTCACATGGTGATCTGAAAATTAGATTTAACTCTATAATATACTTAGCTAGTTAAGAAATGTTGAAATGTGTATTAATTATACATTAGTGCGACGTGGGATCAAGGTAAAATAGACATCCAATTGATTCTTTTCTTTAAACTAATTCAATGAGGTGCATGCATGTACAGTTTATATTGTTAATTAGTATTAACTCGTTACTATTAGACTAAAAACAACATTGTTTTAAGAACATATATATATTTATTATATAGCTATATATTTAAAATTTCATTTTGAATGATGATCGGTTTAAGGTGGTTATATTTCATGAACATTATGATTAGGGTTTCACGAATTAATATGAAATTAAACTATAATATGAAAATATTATAAGAAAAATATTTCTGGTATAATGGTTTGATTGACTGAATAGTGTAAGTTGGTCCAATTTATAGGTAATTTTATGGGTATCATGTTTAAGTTGTTGTGTACGTAACAAAAACAAATAAATTGAGAGTGAAAGTGACATGTCCTTAGCATTGTAATCACATCAAACAATATATTGAGAAATTAGTCTTAAATATCCACAAATTAATCCTTAAATAAATGACTGAAATTGACAACTAACCTCCGGGACATAAAGTAGTTTTTAGGTACTTTTGGAATTATTGATGTGTTTATGAGATGGCTAGTTGGACCAATAATTGAGTGACATAGAATCGTAATTTAATTTGTATGAAAACAACTCCCTAACTTAATAGAATTCTATTGATATTTTTTGTATTATTCGATATATCTTATAAATTTACAGATAAACACGAGAATTCGAACACGACCTATCATACAAATTACCGACAAAGCATATGTTGTTACAAACAAGCCTTGTGCATGAGAAGTGATTCATTTGTGAAATTGAAGCGATTGAAAGAAACATAACCGATAAAAGTGAGTAAAATGAGAAAACACAAAGAACAAAATATAAATGTTGTATAGCCAAAAATGTGACAACTAACCAACAAAACTACCTCTTTAACTATACCTTTGAACCTTTCGGTCTTCAATTGGACCACGGCTCAACACCACAACCTGGTCCACTAGTCCCTATTATCTTCATATTGTTCCCTTGGGTCCCACCATCCCAGTCGTAAAATTCTATATTAAATCATTTTCAATAATATCGATCCAGTTTTCACCATTAAATTATGGGCTTGTTTTGATAAAATTGAATATGGACATTTCATCGTAAAATTGCAAGCAAAATAAACAATACTGTTTTATTTCCGAATACTCCTCCTGACATTATTATTAAATGGGTTATAATATATGTATCTTTATTTTGGATATTTCATGGAATATGATAATATTTGTATGCTATAGCACTTTATTTTTTAAAAATAAAGTATCAAACAAAATATATTATTCTCTGTTAGGATAATAGTATGGAATATTCAGGGAAGAAAAAGAAAAGTGAAAATATTGAAAAGGCAACTTTTATGATTTCGAATAAGGGTAACTTTTATCTATTTCCACTATTACTTCATGAAATAATTTTGACCTTTTGTGTTAAATTCAATACCAGAAAAACTAGCACTGACTGAACTTTACCTTATGCATAGATTGATATATACGTATAGTTTTAAACTAATATTTATAATAATTATTTGTATTTTATCATTACTTTTCACAATCTTTTTGCTGTTAACATTTCATGATATATCCCTACTTTATCCAAGAATTTTTTTAATCTTCACAACTTTTTTGAGAAGATCAATAGAAGATACATAAAGTAAAATCAAATCAATATTAAGACAAGATTTATGTAATTGATATAATCTTATTCATAATCTAATTACGGATTATAAAAAATATACTCTGTTTAGTTATGGATCCTGAAAGACTGTAAATATGCTCAAAAGTATTTTGATAGGCTTATGTCATTCTCCATTGAGGTTAGGTATATTGTATTATAAATAACTCTAATATCATTGTAACCCTTAGAGTCCTGAGGCTCTCGTGGGAATCACGGATCTCATCAGAAATATAGTGAATTTCCTGGCTTGGTAGCGCCACCAGACGTAGTCAAAATTGATTTTGACGAACTGGGTCAACAATTCGTGTGTTCTTTTATTGTTCTTTTCTTTCGTGCGTTTATTCACAATAGTCGATCATATTCCTAACAACTGGTATCAGAGCTCCAAGTCGAGTGGGAGCGAATATGATAGGTGTAGGAAAAACGCCGATTGAAAAGTTTGACGGGACGGACTTTGGGTTCTGGAAGATGCAAATCGAAGATTACATGTATGGTAAAGATTTGTATGAGCCCCTTGGTGATAAGTCGTCCGATATGAAAGACGAAGAGTGGAAGGTGCTTGACAGGAAGGCGATGAGTGTGATTCGTTTTTTTTTTACGAGGTTAGAGCCCTAATTCTGTTGTCTTATCTACCGGAAAGTTGGAGTAGAACGGTTACTGTCTTCAGCAGGAAAAGAGAGGTTCCCGAAAAGTTGGAGTGGAACGGTTACCGTCTTCAGCAGGGAAAGAGAGGTTCCCGGAAAGTTGGAGTGGAACGGCTACCGTCTTCAGCGGGGAAAGAGAGGTTCCCAGAAAGTTGGAGTGGAACGATTACCTCCGCATGGAAAGAAAGGTTGAAATCTGACGAAGTAAGATATTTGATTATGAGCGAAGAAATTCGCAAGAGAGAATCGAATATAGCTTCAGGATCAGTTCTGAATATAGAAATTAGAGGCAGATCGGAATCAAAGAAATTGAAGCTATGCATGGCTTCAATTGGCTTCGGAACTTGAGGTGAGAGGCTTGGCGCTGCCGGGAATCATGTTATGGGCTACTAAATGAGAAGATCGAGAGATGGCTACATTGTTTGTTGAGTTCAGTCTCCAAGTAGGAGATTTTTGAGTTAAGTCTCCAAGTGGGAGATTGTTGAGTTATGGAGCCTGAACGACTGTAAATAGCCCAAAGTATTTTGATGGGCTTATGTCATTCTCCTATTAGGGTTAGGTATATTGTATTATAAATAACTCTAATATCATTGTAACCCTTAGAGTCCTTAGACTCTCGTGGGAATCACGGATCTCATCAGAAATATAGTGAATATCCTGGCTTGGTAGCGCCCCCAAACGTAGTCAAAATTTATTTTGACGAACTGGGTCAACAATTCGTGTGTTCTTTTATTGTTCTTTTCTTTCTCACGTTTATTCACAATAGTCGATCATATTCCTAACATACTCATTTATCCAAAAATCATTGACTACCACATAAATACAATTGTTGTGATTTTGCAGATATTTGAAATCTCGAGACCTTCGAAAATGACCTCTAAATCATAACTCAGTCGTCAATAGAAAAGATTGGTCTGAAACGATAATCTCGTTATTTTTTCATTGGATTAGATGTGCCAAAAAAAGATGTTTACCCTAAAAAAGTTAGAATATTTTCTATAAGTTTTTTTGGTCTTAAATATTCTCAAATTGCCATGCTAATGCCCGCATGCAAAAAAAAAAAAGGAACCAAATCTAAAAATAATAAACAAAAGAACCAAATCTTCAAACTCATATAATTTATATCATGTTGGAAGATTATGGAATTTACAAGTGTAGATTGGTAATAGTTATGTGGGTTAGATGAAATCGCAAAGATATCATATAAAATAAGCCCACGGTTCTGATACGTATAATTTAATTAACATTCTTGAAAATGAAATTTGTGACAATTTATCCCTTTGTGATAATTAAATGATATTCTTTTTGTTCCTTTTCAATACTTTTTATCTCAATTTACTTTCTCTTTTGCATTAGAATATCAATACCCTTTTTTTTTAATATCAACTTGCCTCAGTGATGTATTGACATGTATTTCTTAGTGTATTACAAGTATTAACCCTAAAGTTGTGATTGTGTGTTTTATATTGAAGAAAAGCACTTGTTTTATCACACATCGAATAATCACAATTATTCGACGTCTGTATCTGATCTCGGAATGCTTGTGGGCTGATTATTTTTGAAATCCAAATCTAATTGGGCCCATATTGGGCTTTTTAGGTTACCTTAGCCCATTCTTTTGATATAAAACATTTGAGATGGGCTTCTTTCATTTAGTAAGAGACACGTTAGACGATGTTGGTACTTACTACTTAGCCCTTGGTCTTTTATGTTTCCATTGGGCTTTTCTTACTGGGTTCAATATTTTAGTTTCAGAGGAACTAGAAATGTCAGTCCACGTGTCGGCCCTTTTTGGGCCATTCTCTTAAACATTGGGCTATCAATTAATTAAGGCCCGTTAGACAATTAAAAGAAAAGCCTTTAGGCTTTTGAGTTTTTTCAGTTTGGAATAATGTTTTGGGCTTCTAATATTTTTGTGAATTTTCGAGAACATATATGAATATGAAATATAATTTTAAGTAGAAGTTTTTGATTGTCGATTTTTTCCACTAGTTTTTGATTTTTCATAATTTTAAATTAATTCTTAGCTAATATAAAAGTGTTCAAAAAGGGGGACTAGGCCATCTCATCAAAGCCTGTAAAGTGAAATGATCAAGTTGGTTATTTTTCCCCTAACAAAAATTAAAACAAAAGAGAAATTTATTTTCTTAAGAATAACTTTATTCAGCAATACCCTTAGACCAATTGGTCCAATTCACACCACTTTAGCTTCAAATTGAAGACTTTTTATTGAATAAAGTAAATAACAGTCAAGTAAGTCAAGAAAAGAAATTATTTTTAATTCAAAAATCATTTATAGAATCTTCAAAGGGTATAAAGATGGGTTTTTTATCTGAATAATATTATTTAAAAAAAATAATACCAAAATAGTACATTCACATGGAATTTGTAAAAATAATACAAACTTTTTAATTAGAAGGCGTCAACCACATTGATGTCTTGTATTATTTTCACAAATTCCATGTGAATGTGCTATTTTGATACTATTTTTTTAAACTAATATTATTCAGATAAAAAACCCGTATAAAGATGGTAAAAAAAGAATTAAAAATGCTCATCTTTGAAGGATTCTTGATCACTCAAAGGGCTTTTCAGAGCCACTTTTTTCCCACAATTTTTGGCAGTGTGAACTTGTCTTTGCATGCTGAGAAAGAAAGAATGAGAATATTGCAAGTGATGATTGGACTTTTGTGGTGGCTATAAATTCCTTTTCTATCAATTTTCAAGTGATAAAGATGAGATGTATTTGGGATTGGATGGTTTACGTTATATTCTGTCTCGTCTAATTTTATTTTGTAGATAAAAATATTGGCAATTTTTTTTAGTATTTGAGAGATTAAAAAATATTTGAGGGATGTGTTTGAACATGAGATTTGAGTAAAAAAAAAAATGTAATATAATAGGGGTCTTTTAGACGATTAACTTAATTTTCTCACCAAATTTCAAGAACTTAATAAATCTTAATGTTATTTAATATGAAAGTCCATGATCCAAAATATCATTTATTACTACATTAATGATTAAACCCTTCATTAGAGTTCAAGATTCTAACTAGTACAACCCACTCCAGCTCAATACTTGAAATTCAAATTAAAATTCTTCTATATGAAAAAAAGTCTTGAACGACTTGTTAAGGGGGCATATTGAATCCTTAAATCATGGATCATGTTTGCAACTTAATTTTCAACAATTTAATTAATGAATTTGGAGTCAAGTTTTGGTGAGATGACAGCATGAAGCTCTCAAATTGACATAAAGAACACCTTGCTTTTTTGCCTGCAAACCACACACAAAAGGGGTAAACCAGCCTAGGTTGCCCATAGCTAAAGGGTAAACCAGCCTAGGTTGCCCATAGCTGACAGGCTCACAGTAGAGAGAAGGCAAATAAGCATTCCCTCATCAGGATTCGAATCCGTTGACCTAAGCCACAAGTTCAGATGCCCTTATCAACTCTACCGGGGATTAACATAATGATCAGATGCCACAAGTTCGATTCGCCCTCACGATATTAGATTTTGAATACTTTGATATTTCAATTGCGTTAAACCAAAAATAATCAATGCAAGCACACAAATCTTAACATAATTTACACATAGATAAACTACAATAAAAGGTACAAATACATATTCATATATACTACATATTTCCAATAATCTACTAATTCAAAGCTAATCTCCATTGGTCATGCATGGTAACAAAAAACCCACCAGCAGATCAAAATCAAGAGATCAACTCTCCAAAACCATCTGCATATGTCAAAAAACCCATAGCAGAGGCCATAATACACAAACTGACTCTAAACTTAAGACCAAAAAAAGAAAAACAAAAGTACTACTAAGTACTAATTAAACCATTAACTACTACATATTTATAGAGATGCCCAATCAATCTCCACTGAAGGAAGCTTCTGCAACATCAAATTATCCCATTCATCAAACTTAGGATCTGGAAAATCTGAAAAATCCAGGAAACTTGTATAAGACTCTGGAGAAGCTAATGAAGACTCAGGGGATGAAATCGAGGCTTCCATCTTCACAGATTTGTTCAATACTTCACAATCATCCGATTGTTTTTCCACCTTGGAAGATTTTTTGGGTTTTTTATCAGAACTCAAACAGGGCTTCCCCTGTTTCATGTTCTCACAAATGGCCTGTAACTTTGCGTCAACGGATGAATGTAACGGTTTGAAATCAGTATCTTGAGAGAGCTGATGCCTAAGATGAGGGAAATTAAGCCTGGCGAACTCTCCTCTAAGCTTATAAGCAGCTTTATCATAAGCTAAAGCTGCATCTTCAGCTGTATCGAAGGTTCCGAGCCAAAGCCTGGTTCTATTTTTGGGAAGTCTAATTTCAGCAACCCACTTGCCCCAATGCCTCTGTCTTACGCCCCGGTAAAGCTTCCCAGGCTTTGACGAGGGAATATTTCCAGGGATTTTCATTGGGACAGGTTTCGGGGCAAGAAAGCTGGAAAATGAGTTGAATTTTTGATTTAGCTGGTTTTGATGAAACTGATGTTGCTGGATCTGGATTTGGGCCTGGATTTGCGAGATCTGAAACGGGTCGAGGTTATTTTGATCGATTGTGGTGAAATTTTGTTGATTTGATGATACCATGTCTTGGGTAAAAGCTGAAAACCCTGGAGAAAATAATTGGGGTTTCGATGGAGAAACAGAGTAGATAGATGGATCAGAAGAAAAAGAAGAACAAGGAGAAAGAGAAGAGGTATTTGAAGAAGAAACACTTTTCATAAAAGGTAAAAGTGCTTCCATAAGCTCTTCCCGAAAGGGATCTGAGGAGAAAACCTGATTAGAACCACCATATATATCTATAGCTGTTGCCATTACAACAAAAAGGAAAAGTTAAACAAAAGTTGCAAATTATCTGCACAAATAAAAGATCAAAGAGGTTTCAGTATAAAAAGCAAAAACCTTCTTTTCACCCCAAAATCAAACCTGAGGGACAGAAAAATAAACCCTCCAAGCTTGCTTGGATCAAAGAAAATTAAAATAAAGACTAAAAATTTACACTAAAAATTCAAAAAAGTGATCTCTATTCTGAATCACCTGGCTTTCAAAATGAAATATATGCCCTTACGAGATTTGGTTCTTGTTTTGAAAATTTCTCCACAAAATCAAAACCCTGATAAAATATTTGTGTTTTGAAAGACAGAGGATGACAGAAAGGGATCTAAGAAGCGGGGTGTAACAGAGAACAGGGGGGAATTGAAAACTAAAAGAAATAAAAACTCTCAATTATTTTCTGGCCTCACTGATTTTTCTTTTCACTCTATGGAAATGGCGATAGGAGGCTCTGTATATAAAGACCCCAAGAGCGTTGGTTTTCTCTCACTTCATTTATTTTATAATTTTATAATTTCTCTCTCTAAATATATTTTTTTAATAAAACAATTAACAAGTTTTACAACAATTAGGTGTGAAATAAATACTGTATAAATAGAAAAAACAATTCACCTATTGAATTCACGAGTTCTAAAATTATGTGACCTCAAACTTTTCACTAAAATGACAAATATAATTTATTATTTTCTATGAAAAAATTCATAGTTATTTAATTTGTGAATTACTATTAAATTTTGACCTTTTGAATGTGAACCAAAAAATTTATTTTTATTTCTTTGCGTCTTAAATTTCTATCAAGTCATCCTATGGCATCCAATGAAATACTGCCACTTGGAAATAGAGCAAATTATGACTGACAGGTGTGAGATAGATATTTTAATTTTTTGAAAACTAATTTGTCATGAGATTTAGGCAGTCTTTTTCCAACTTTACGAATTTAATACGATTTGTCCTATTTATTACAAGTGACACCTCAATATGAAATGGAGGTTGGAATCTTTGATTCATACCTAACCTCAATCAATCTGGACCATTCGATGTGCATCAACATGCATCGTAGTTTGATGGGTCCCCAATTATGATTAGGGGCATTATCGTAATTTAATTATGTAATTGATATAAAAATAGTATTAATACGTTTCCATCGTGGGCCTCCGACCGAGGGCCCAATAAAGTGAGCTCATGGCCCAGCTAAAATCTCTATAAATACCATCTTAATTAGCTAAACTAATCATTATCGGGTTTCCACACTGAGAACTAGAATTACTAAATACTCTCTAAAGTCCACGAGATTGAGGAGTATAATATCTGAGAACTACGAAGAGGCTTGATCCTATCAAAGTAGGTACGTAGGCAGCTCGAAGTTACTGAGCGCAGCCCCACTATCTAAAAACACCCAATCTGGTCTGTCGTGAGTCGGGTCGGATCCCATCCTCACGTGACTTCACTATTTGATCCCGCATCACAGTTTGTGAATAATTTTAAGCTGAATTGAATTATTGTTTTCAGTCCATTTTCCACTACATATTATGTGGAAAATGGACTTAAAATAATGTGGCTGTTATATTGCTTTGTCAAAATAATTGTTATAAGTTATATCAGACCTAAACTTTCAAGAAAATGTCATATTTTGTTACTCGATTTGATTATAAGTATAATCATGAAGCATGCAATGTTTTATGAAAACGTCTCTTCTTTTTATTTCAATCACAATCATCAATGTTACAAAAATCGTAAATTTGAGCAAAATAATATTATTATATCAGAAAATGAACATTTTATACTGGTATTTCGAACTTATTTGAGAATCATACGTAGCTACAAACTCTATCCGATTAACATTGGATTCTAGTTCCTAATTTTCATTCTTATCCTTAGCAACTCCATCTAATTTTTATTTGCCTTGTCTAATCCGTCATATTAATATATTAATTACCATTCCAATAGTCTTTAATTAATAATAATAAGCATGGTAGACTCGATAAGTATGAAAATATATAGAGACAAAAGAGGTGGGGGGGCACTACATACGAGGCCAAAAAGTAAAATTAAATCTTTCTACCTAAACTCATTTATTATTCACATGTCACTATTTAACTTATTGATTTTTTGCTACATGAAATTTGGTAATTAGTTTTAGAGATTATATGGTTGTCACAATTGACACAAGTTACTAATGTGTTATACACTATTGATGTGCCTAAACCGCAAGCGCATGGTTTCGGTGTAGTACAAAAGATATTGTTCCCACGAGGACCGAATAATCAAGTACTAATCTATCACTTATCAGTAATCTAAGCCTAATCAAAAGCACGAGATAAATTGTAAAGAAAACTAAACAGAAAGCAAGAAAACTGATTTGAGTTGTATATGATTGGAGATTCCGGAATTAGGGTTCATCACGATAAATATTATCGACTCAATTATATTACCGATGAAGTTACGATCGCTACTTATGAAGGACACTATCCTATTGTACTCGCTACCTTCTGTCGAAGCATAACAATATACCCAAGCTAATTAATCAACTACTTTCGTGATGATTAGACTAAACTCAAACTCATTAATCTCTATGATAGTGTATCGATTCCTCAAAAGACCTAAAACTACTTTCGTGATTTAGGATCCTAGGTTTGAATTCTAGGGTTCTGATATAGATGTCACCTTTCAAAATTTTCACCTAATATCTATGATCATGCAAATATGTGGCCAGCAAATTCACAAGCATTAATAATCAAGAAAGCAAATCATAAGCATACGCGATGTAAAATCAACGATTCTATAATCTATATCGATAACATATTATCGGGCTATTCTCGGTTCCAGAATAATATGAATTACTCCATAGATACGAAGAAACAATAAACAATTAATAATGTAAACATCATAAACGACAAGAATTCAAAGAGATTAAAGAAGATAATTTCGATAAAACCCGTTGTCGAATAAACTGTTTACAATAATCCTTGAATCTCGTCTCTCGATCTCCAATCTTTTCAACTCAATTCAAGAAAAATAAAGTTCGAACCCAAAAATAATGTTTGGAGGGGGTATTTATACCCCAAAAGAAGAAGAAAAAGCCAAAAAGACGGATCTGGGCCGCGCTTCAGCGCTGAGCGCTGGAGCGCTCATCACTGTCTTTAGCGCTGAGCGCTGGAGCGCTCATCACTGTCTTTAGCGCTGAGCGCTGGAGCGCTTGATGCAGATTGTTTTTGCCTTCGGTGTCTTCTACAAAGTTGTAGATCTATGTCTTAGCTTCAAAACCCCACTGATTTGGATCCAATCCAAGTTGTAGAACTCGAGTTATGATCGTTTTACCAGGACTGCGCCATTTGGTTCGGAACAAGGCGTATTTATAACTTTTGAGTCTTCAAACGTTTGAACCGGATCTTGTCCTCTTCATAAGACTTTTAGGTAATTGTCTTAGCTTTCTAACCATATAAGGCTCATTAACATTGGAGGTTTGTAGCCCAAGATATGATTGTATTTCCAAACAGCGGTCATGTATCTCCTTTCATACGTTTTTCGTTACTTTCTCGAAATTAATGATTTTACCCTACAATCATGTAACAAACCTATAAACGTATATGGGGTATAAATCATAATATAAAATGATATAAAAACGACTAATCTTAGGCTAGAAAACACGTATAATTGAGGTTTATACACTATGCTTCTTATGTGATACATTTTTTCAATCACAAATTCTATGATTAATAATATGGTTTGAGTTAAATATATAGTTATATAGTTCATGTTCATAATAATTTTTTTATTGTGACGCATCGAGTATAACAGATTTGATGTGTCATACATAATATATAGTTATGAATATTACGACCCACTAACCACTCTTTATTTATAAAACATAAGATAAGATAATTATTTTACCAAAAAGTAATAATTTTTATTCAAATAGTAGTTTCAATATCATAATTCACAAGGGTCCAATTTGAGTTTGAACAAATTGGGAGAGGGGTAGGGGCCATTAAACAGTGATTCTAGAGGCTCGTGAAAGGACAATTTGGTGGTTTTCATTTAAAAAGCCAATGAATTTCAATTATATCATTTATTATATTTAGGGAAATTTATTTAGAAAACGTCTAAGATTAACTTCACTATTAAAAAATAATGATCTAAGTTTTAGTCCAAAATACGTATTCAACCAATTTTTTATTCAAAAAATTAAAATTCAATGAAAGTCAAAAGATGAAAATAAGAATAGTAATTAAAAAAAGAGACGCATGCGTTGCTTGAGAACGAAGCTGGTAAAGTGGGGCCCAGCACTGACGTGGAAATCACTTATAAGTCAAGCAAGGTGGGACCATCGCCGTTATTCCAATGCAATATTTCCTCATTTTCCTCATTTTCTTTTTTATTTCAGGTTTATGCATATATATATAATATATATTTAAAATATTGGTTATAAAACCTTACAAATTCTAGAATAATATTTCAATTTTTTTTAAAATAAAGTTCTTAATTTGTTTTGTAAATATGGTTAAAAAAAAATCGAACTCAATTAAGACTTTTTTTTATTACAAAAGAAACATCGAAAGTATCCTGATATATATGAATTGGGTCGTATATTCCTGACTCGGCCTATGAACGACCCATGAACCATATGTGGCTCCTGAACGATCCTCCGTAAATAGCTAGGGCTGACGCGGATCAAATTTACACTACAAGCCCCTATAAGTCTTGTAATTGCAAAACACTACATGACCCGCGTGTTTTTACTGTACGGGTCAAGTACTACAAAGGACCCGACATATCCTGACCGTACATCAAGGACACGTGTACGATGTATATTCGTACACCTAGATCATCCGTACAATGTGATTCTTCTATAAATAGCTGCACTGTTCATTGGGAAACGGGACGATTACGTGAGATTGACTAGTACTTCCCTCTCTACTACCGAGCCTACATTGGGGACTTCGTACTCAGTGGTTCGGCCTGTTTAGGATCGTTTATTTTGAATCATATCCCATAATAGAACAAGTAGAAATTAATAATACGAGGGACATCGTGCATATATTCTTGAACTTGGAGTTTTATGATTTACTAGAAAGAGGGGCACCGCGCAAAGCGCGGTGTTGTGGCCCGTACATATTTTTTTTTAAAAAAAATAGTTAAATGTAAAATAGTTAAATATATTTTGAGGAGTTTAATTTTTAATGTGTTCGTAATATGAAGGAGATAATCCTGCCTCAAATTTGTTAATATTTATCAAATGAAAATTAAACAACCCTGGAAATTATTTTTTGCATACATGCAATCGATGGATTTTATAAACATGGGCAAAACCTGTCATCAATTAATTATATGTACATTACTGAAATTGTTGCATACTACATAGTGCCAAACACGGTTGAAGAATAGTAACCAAATATATATCGTTAGTTGTAAAGTGCCTTCAAGATTCCTATTCAAAGTCCAAATATCAAGATCCCAACACAACACCAGAATTCCTACTCCAATTTTTAAAAACATATATTATTTGTGGGATCAAATTGATTTCCGTTGAATTAGTCACTATAACAGGAGTAATATGATGAAGCACTAACATGCTAAGTAGTAGAAGGCGATCTCAAAGAGTTAAACAATGTCATATTGCATAACTTGGTATCATGCGTGTGTGGTAGAAAGAAAATTTACATAAATTCGATACACTATTGAACATACGTAAACAAAGCTTTTCACTATAAGAAATAAGAGGGAAAAATGTTTCCAATTGGAAGGAGGACCCTTAACCCTAGGAAATAGCACTCAGGCTGCTCACTCAAAGAATTTATTTATAATAAATCAACATTTGAACTTTTAATTTCAGTTTCGGAAAGCCAAACCTATCAGTTTCTGATCTTGCACTAACACAGGTTGATATGAATTGCACAAACAAAGAGTGAAAAACAGATAAATGACCGGAGAATTTAAAAAAAGAAGGAAAAAAGACTTTCAAAATAGCGGGAAAATTTGACCGGAGCGAAAGCTGCTTGAGAAATATTTAGCCCACTCCCTAATCTTTCTAGCTCCCGCTGCAAATACTTTACTAATGCTTTATCACTCATAACTACATTAACTTGGGCGTTGGTTGTGACTTCCTTTGCGCAGCTTGCAAACAAAAGAAGTGTTTCTTGATTGTTCAACGTGACACTCGGCTGGACTCATAGTGCAAGTAATGGCCATTTTGGCATTAACTCCCAATCATGTTTGAAGAATTAGCTCTGACGGACTGCCTCTTCGAATTCTTCCAACTATATATTACGACAATCAAAACTGTTAAAAAGCGGGGAAAAAATATTATCAGATAAACTATAAGAACCACAAACTTGAATGAAGGCTCAATTGGCATCTAGTATCCCTGAGTAAATAAAGTTCTTATACTGGGGCTTAAACAAGAAGTTTCGTTTTTGTTTAAGATGATAAGTTTTTAAACAAGAAAAGGAAGAAAGAGAAAATTCTTCACAGAACCACCTAAGAACCCCTCATAAAATTAATACCGAACAAGCCGTAAAATCGAAAGGAAAAGGGGGAGAATAGATAATAAACTAAAAATTGCACACACAACCTGAAAAAAAAAGAAGCCCAGACACAAACCCACAAAAACCAGAACCCAGATCAATCCACAGAATAATTAGAATGCACAGAATACTTGCATATCAGCAGTTTTTTGAACCTCTTCAGCTGCAGAAAATAAGGTATGAATTAAGGCACTGAAAATTGGAACTTTCGTTACAAATAGCATGAATTAAGGCACTAAAAACTCTTTGAAATAAGTAACTCACTCACAATAAACATACCCTGTGTAGTGGTATTTCGTCAGATAAATATCCTTTATTAGACCAAATCTTTAAGAAGGACCTTTAAGGTCTTCTTGCCTGCACAACAAGTACATAACCATCATCAATTCACATTCAGAGATACGGATGTTTGCAAACAGAAGAAACACCAAACAGAATGAAAATTTTGAGCTTCAAGCTGTGAGAATTGCTTCGTATCAGAGAAGTTACCTTCAAATGATTTAATAATCAGATCGAAGAAGCACATTTGTCCTACATATTCACGAATCAAAGTTACGTTGTAAATTTCGCTACTAATTGAACATAAAACATTGAATTTCTAACCATCGGTGAGGAAGCTTTCAATAAAAAAAGTTAAACATTTTATAGTTCAAAAAAGGTTGACTCAAGAAAGAAATGGAGAGAACCTAAACTAAAACTCTCAAAACGACGTCATTTACAACACTATTCTAACATAGTAAATATAAGTTTTAACATTCTCAACCATATAAACATATAACACATATTTATTTTGCAAATCCGAAATCACTAATTTTTAACAACTCAACAATTTTGTATCTGAAATTTGCAGCTCCTACGTAAATGAATCGCGATGAGTAACAAGCAATTTTGCATCACATATTTTTATAACCCATCTTATGTATAATAACCATACTTTGCCAAACTAAATTAGAATACAGCAACTTTCATTAATATAAATAAAGAGAAATTCAGCTTTCAAACTTTGTACCATAAAAATGATAATTGGTACCATTTCTCCAAGAGTGAACTTAAATCATACATCAACATACTTATTTCCTCAAACAAATGCTTTTGTTTTCTCTGGCAGACGACACTATAACAACAAATATCAAAATTACATCAATTGATCTCACCTGTATCCCCTCCCCTCATTCTATACCGTAATATCATACCCCACATAATCAAAGTTAAAAATTGACATACTTTAGAACACTCCAACATATAACCCATCCTATATGTAATTTCAGAACTTCAAAAAAATTCCTAAAACTTTCAATTAAGAACCAAAGCAGGTAAAATATTAGAAATCAATTGTCAATTAGATGCGTACCAACTCCGATGTAGACGAATCGCTCTTGTACAGCACTCCCCGAAGTTCAAGCGTCGTAGATATGCATCTTTTTTTGCAGTAAACCAAAAACCCCCAAAACCAAAAATACTGAAGACGAGAAAAACATTAAGCAAAAAAATATCTCAATTATACAACTTTAACAAAATTCTCAAACTCAATAAGCTATAAGCTGAAACCTTGCAGATACGCGCCTGTTTCGCAGTGACCCGAAAACTGTAGTGAACTGATATATTTATGAGAAATAAGACTAAGTAACAGCAGAATAAGATGGGAAAATAGAAGAATTTGGGGAAGAAATTGATTAACTTTTCATTCATATCTCAAATGAGTTACAATTCTGGTAAATAAAGCAGGGATCCTAAGTCCCGTACATCAGCTAAAAACAAGAAATAACAACTTGACAGCTAACATACCATGGTGCAGCTGCAATTCTAACGTTAACCCTCGTACTCCCTCAATCGTTGGTTGCCTTTGGTGATGTCTTGCCACGCGCCCCTATCTTCCAAATCATTTTATTGAGCCATTTAACCATCCAACGGCTGCGATCTTCCCCTTGATTACCCTTGATCCAACGGTCCTCAATAAAATCCCCAAATTGATTCTCGATTGGTCCTAGGGTCATGACAAAAACCCCTTTTCGAAAACTCTAAACTGTACAAAACGAAAACCCCCTTTCGAGAACTCAGAAACCCTGAAAACCCCTTTCTCGAACTTCTTTTTGGTACGAATATGAAACGGCGACGTTGGAGGCGGAGCAGGGAGAAATCGAACACATGTAAAAGCGACGTCGTTTTTAGGGCTGGAGGGAAAAAAAAAAAAGGAAAATTAGGGGGTGAGATCCCCTGTTGCGTGCAGCCGGGCAGACGAAAAAGAGCTGCTGCGGCTCTTATATATATGTATAATGAATTATTGTCAAACAAGAAAAATATTATTATCTTTTTCAATGTTGTCTATTAATTAAAATCTCCACGTGATTCATCCATAATAAATGCAGTACTTCACGTGCTTCTTGGTATTTTTCATGGACTACATAAAAAATTAACATTCTTACTTTGAAGAAGAAAAAAGAGAGACACCTTATCACAGTACAGAGCAATCATTTCGTTCATTTGTACCCACCCACTAAATTATTAGACGGTGTTACAACAAACCGGGAAAATCTATGCTGGACCGGGACCGTTGGTCCCGGTCTAGTTTCAGCCACACAATCACTTGGATGGGGTGCTGTTCATGGGGTTGGGGTGAAAAAACCACCTCCCTATTTCAGCAATGTGTGGTTGAAACTGGACCGGGACCAACAGTCCCGGTCCACCATAGAATGTCCCCAACAAACCCATAATACCATATCATGTTCAAGTTTTCGAAAGTGCGCTATTGGCAGAGCAAAATGGACAACTAAACACGTTTTTCCTTGATAATGTTGATGTGACCTATAAGCGCTTTTTGAATTAACCTAATTCGAGCCCATTAGACAGCTGAAAATTGTATTCATTTCTTAAAATGGCCTATTTGTTGACACAGACTCGATGAGCCGATTTCTGACAGGCCGGCTCATTAAAGGTTAAAGGATCTTATTGGGCCGATCCATTAAGACTGGTAGACTAAATTGGCTTGGTCCATTTCAACTTATGGGCTGAGTTGGCCCGTAACCGAATTGATCTAGTTTAGTTATTTTAAATCCGATCTTTTAAAATAAGGGCCAACACGACTCATGCCAATTTCGATCTACCATTCCAAACCCTTCAGGCCTCTTATATTTAAAGGGTCCAGCCCATTAAATTCGGTTCAAAATCTTTAGCTTAAACTACATTTCCACTAATTATTTGTTAATTAATATAGTATCATTTGTTAAAGCTTCAACCTTCATTCTTATTTCCTTTCATGTGGGGTGGAGTATAATTCTTCCTATTTGTCACCATCTTATATAGTATGCAAAATTGTCAAAGCTGCACAATAGATGCAATTAATCTACAAGTAATGATAATCAGAAAGATAAGCCCTGTTAGATATAGAGCAACTCATTAAGACATAAGAACCATTACAACAGTCTATAAAAGCCACAATTAAGTGACATGATAAACAAAGTCGCTTCGAAACATTATAAGAATAAAATTAAAGCGTGAATAATACAACAAATGTAACAATATCACATTCTCTATAAAACAACATCAAAAGGGACTCTAAATCAATCGCAAGCTCACTCTTCAAACATCTTCCTCGGTTTCTTGGTATTTCTGGAGGATCTTGGTGCAGCTAGATAATGGGGTGTTCTTCAGGAATCCCATGGCGTTGGCAAATCGTACATTAGAGGTCATGCCGTTGTTGCGGGTGAGGATGACTCGAGCACGGTCACGGCCCGCATTAGGGGTGTTGCATTCTGGGTCTGAGCTCTTAACCAGCACTGCATCACACCAATCGTCACCACAGTCTCTGTGCACCAGGGCTTCGTAATGGCCGCTTGAGTCTGTCACAGCATTTTGGGTGTAGGTAACTTTGTTGGTCTTCCTGCTCCTGCACTCGATTTTGACCAAAGAACCTGCCCAGTACAGATTCATAGGATTTAGATAATTTCATTGACAAATTCATTGAGCTTGTTTAGGCTATACCGAGTTATGGTTGGTTTCAAATATACCGGAACTAGTTTTGTTATCGAGTTTTTCAACCATTTGGAAGGAATTTGAAATACTACTCCACGTTCATTCTGCAAATTCAAATCCATGAATCCAAATACAACACAGCAACCTAAAGCTGAGTCTGGATTGTTGGATCTGGGAGCTGAGGATTTCAAATGTTTTAGGATAACTTGGATTAAGAATATTGGATTTCAAATCCTCCTGTACCCACTTAATGCCTAATTATGGCTCATGAGATTTTACCCGCTTAAAGCCCTCATAGAATACCAACCCTCAGAGTATACATAATACATCACCATTTATCATCTAATGGTTCAAAATACTGTTGAGCAGGGTGGAACCAGAAATTGCCTCACTAAAACCTATCTGTTGCTAAATACTTGAAAAACAGTTTAGTATTGGAGTTTCAAAGCAGATCCGAACCCACACTAACTAGATCCAGCAATATTAAGCATACTGCAACACAGATCTAAAGGATACAATAACGAAAGCATATCTAAACTTACAACACTTAAAGTTTGCTATTATATGTATAATGAGAGAGAGAGAGAGAGATGGATCAAAACCTGAAAGGGACTTGGTGGCTTCAGTCTCGTAACCACAGCGGCAAGTGTCACAGTAGGTATAACCCTTCACCAGAAATGGATCACTGTCAAGGGTTGCGCTAGCAATGGCTGAGGATATAGCACAAACAGCAAACACTACAAGCAAGATTTTCGACATTTTTGCTTTCTTCAAATCGAATGGGGTTCTTCTTCTTGGAGATGGGTTAAAGGGGATATGATATAAAGAGGCGTCGGTGTGAGTGGTGTAATTATATGGTGTGGGTTGGCGTACATCACATGGGATGATGGATAGACAAAAGGCCAAACCGCGTTTCACGGCCAATCTGTGTATTCTTATCTCTCTTCATTTATTTCTGTCGGTGGGTCCTTTTTACAGCTAAATTGTATTTAGAGAAATTGCACACTAGCCCCTTCATTTCTTTCATAATTACTTTACTTTTTAAAATGAAGGGATGAATCTTCTTTTCTAATGGAACTTCATAAAATTGTAAGAACACTTTATGATATATGAATGCCTTTATGGTGCGTTTGGATGGATGGATTTGGATTTGAGTAGTAGATTTGGAGGAAGGATTTCAAATGACACCTAAATGAATGGCGAGGGATTTGAAATCCATCATCATCCAAACGAACTTAAATGGATTTATCGATAAATTTGAAATCCATGAATTTCAAATCACTCGATCCAAACATATCCTTAGTGTTTTTAATACAATATAAGTGAGTGTATAATTATATATAAAATTATTTCAAAGTTTGAAAAATCAATATGAAATTCTATGATTTTATGCCTTTATCGCACATAAATAAATAAAGTGAAATATATTATTATACATTAATTTGAATTAAAAAAAAGAACTTAAATGGGTATAAGATATCTTCTTGAATCGTATTACATGTCTTATTTTAAATGGTATTTAATCTCTAATATAATTTTTTTATGCAAAACTTTGTGTGCTTCAAATTTACCTTTTGGAAAAATATTATAACCATGGCATAAAACTGGGAAAGAAGATTCCTATCCAAGTTAAACAATTCCGTGAAGGCATGTTCAAGACACTAGATTAAGTATTAAGATCTATAAACGAGATTAGTTAATGTAATTACGTATTTAAAGTCCTTAATCTAAACTTAACAATCATTTATCATTTGGAGTACAATTGGGTATGCTTCTTATTTAATGTAACGCGTCTTGATCTAAAATAAATAGGTTACTATAATATGCACATTAATAATAATATCTTTCCCTTTAAGCAATTCACATAAAGCTATTGGTTTTTTCAACACTCCATGTGATTTTTTGGTTCTTTCACAATTATACACGTAAAATGTTGGTACGAAAATTACCGTATATGTAATATCAAATTATGATTGAAACCCATATTAGAAGACCTGAAATCTCTTATAAATTATTTATTTTACTTTTCGAATTTATATAAAATTTATGATTATATTTAAAGTACTGAAATCTCCTAAATATCACATTTTTCTCTTTTTCAGAAGAATCTATTCTATTTCATCCTCTTTATATTGCTTTGTGTATAATGTACATAATGATAAAGAAAAAGATATATAACGTACATAACAAAACTGTCCCATGCAAAAACTCATAATATTTATACAAATATAGTCGCACCCTTATACTAATAAAATATGAAATTGACAGAAAAAGGCAATCGTAAACTTATGTTCAAGAAAATTATTTTTTTTTCTTTCTCCAGTTCAGAATACAAGAAAAACTCATTTCAGTACATGAAATCAAGAATTTAGCCAAAGTGAATTGATTCAAATAAAATAATTTTTTTTGGTGGAAATTAATGATGCATGTGCAAAAACAAACGTAATAAGTTAACATGCAGATCCAAGAGCAACAAATCTGGGCTTGACTATTTGATTTATTTATTTATGCTTCATAATAATTATTAAAAGCTAGTTGATTGCGGCTTATTGAAGAAATTAAATGATTTTCATATAGTTTTGAAGCATTATCATTGTATTATTGAGAATTCAACTCAAATCATGGAATAGGACCACGTGCATTGCACATGCAGTGATGCCTATTTAACTAGATGGGCTTGGACATGTTCCAAGAGTTTTAACATTTGGCCCAATTAATGGCTTTTAATTAGGCCTATATAATTTTGGGCCCCTTTAGTATTATTGAATAGCTAATAGTTATTAAACAACAAGTACAAATATAAAATAACTAATAGTCGGTAGGTAGTGTTCAAAAAGTCAAATAAAAATTTAATTTTAATGTTAAGATTTAAAAAAGTAGATTAACATAAAATTTTTCTATAATAATAAAAAATATGTCGCTTTCCTCAAAGTTTGGAAAGTGAAACAGAAATATTCACAGCCCACTGAATCTGGGAAAATTCTAAGATGGTCCGGGACCAAAAGTCCCGGATCCCTTAGAACCACAAATTTTTCATGTTTGGTGGGGTGGTTTTCAAATGTGGGGTGGGAAAAACCACCCCCACCCCACAAATGTGTGGTTGAAAACGTCCGGGACCAAAAGTCCCGGACCTTGAAAGAATCACCCTGAATCTGCATCGTTTGCGTCATTTCTGTATCTATAAAGCAAAACCTAATGTTTGGCTGAATTATTACATAGGTTTGGTTGACCAAATTTAGATATAAACATTAGGATAATTAAAATCGTTTTAATATAAATTTTTTAGTTCGATTAGAGGGGCCGTATAGGTTATTATTCTTTTTGAGAGTTTATAAAAATATCTTATAAAACACTAAAAAAAATTATTACCTAGTTATAACTTATAACCTCCTAAAATAAATTAAAAATTTATGTTATAGGGATATATATGCATAATTGATTTTCACTAGTGATCAATGTACTCATAATATTTTTAAATTATTCAAAAAATTAAAAATTCTCCTTTATGTATATTTATCACATCATTATGTTACTTAATTGTGTATATAACCACCCATCTTAATGGTTCAAGTCTTATTCCTTAAAAGAAGAGCTAACCAATTGTATTAGAAATTTAAAAAAGATTAATGGGGACAATTATTGAAATAGAAAATGATGGTTGACGTGGACATCTAGTAGTGTATCCAACGGCCAAGATTTACTCCCACCGTCCTTTTAACACACACTCACACAGAGATCAGTGAGATACTTCATAGTAGAGTATTATGATGTTGGGTAAGCGTGGAAGACCTCCTTGTCGGAGAACAACAAGCATGGCGGTTATTACCTTTGACGCCGGCAGCATGGAGGCGGCGCCGCCTCCTCCGCCGGGGATGGCTGATTTCCTGAAGAGCTGTGGCCTTTGCAACCGCCGTTTGGCTCTTGGTCGTGATATCTATATGTATAGGTAACTCTTCGCTCCTCCCCAGTCACCACCTGCACCGCCGCCGCCGCCGCCGCCGCCACCATGACACAGTCACACACGCGGGCACCAAAACTTACACCATATGCAACGCAAAATGTTTTCACCATAGTCAATAATTTTATCTCTGATAAATTCAATTGTTTGCATATGTTGATAATTATATATAATAAGTTTTTCTTTAGACAATCTTTGGTTATCGATCACTTTATTTCTTGGTTATTGGTTTTGTGAATTTATTTTTCGATCTCATTAAATTAGATTTGGCTCGAATTCGATTTTTGTATTGTACATATGAATTACAGTCGTCACTTGTGAGGTCGTAATTAGTTACTTATTTTGTGAATTTATGTTTAATTCAATCAAATTAGATTTTTCCAACTATTTATATAATTTGGAATTTAATTTTATCTAAGCAAGTAATTAAACTAGAGAAAGTATTGATGTAATTTGTTGTAACGGAGTGGTATGTGACCTTCTTTCACATATTATTTTCTCCAAAGGATATATTGTGAATATGTATTTTTAATTTTTAAGTGATAATATTCAACTTTAAACCTTATTTTCACTAAACTATGTTGTATTCTTTGATCATGTAACTAATCACAAAATAAATAAATGTTCCCGGTTCTTCCCTTTCTCCAATATTTATGTAAAAAAACTCAAATTATTTAATTTTGTTCATTTAATATTTAACTCAACAATTTATTTAATTAATCGATATTATAGGGGTGATACAGCATTTTGTAGCGTCGAGTGTAGAGAGCAACAAATGAAATTGGATGAAAGGAAAGAGCGGCGCCGGGCCACTGCAGCCGCCAAACACGGCCAAAGCCGCCACAAAGAACTAGCGGCGGCTATGGCTGAAGCCGAGACTGTGGCGGCAGCATAACTGCATGCAGGTATGGTTGATCACTACTGTATAGGTTAACTAGAGTTAATAATCTAAGAACCCTAGTTTGATGCTCTATGTTATTTTGCTTATCATATATATATATATAAATATTAAGTTTGTAAAATATTATTAAACATCGATCATGTTGAATATAACCTCGTATCTCTTGTTAGCATAGGTTGCACGTGTATTGAATACAAAAACTATGATATTGAATATGGTTCGTGTGTGAGTATTCAAGTATTCAAATACAATTCTCCCAAATAAGCTAGTTAAAGTATTTGACTGTTAGATTTTGGATTGAAAATTCAGTTGGGACAATATATGAAAATTTCTTAAAGTTATGGGACATGATGAGAGAATTTCTTAATAAATGGGAACAAAATTAAAAACCCCAAACTTATGGGACCAAAAATGCAAATTTCCCCCCTTTTGGTCCACACTCCACAGCAAAACATACATTATCTAATACTCTCTTTACAATACTGCTAATCACTTGACCATTAGAGGGTTTTATTCAGGTTATGAAAGCTCCTAGCTTTTGGCATATACATATGAATATATATATATATATTCTTTGGCTTATATGTGTTGGGTCCATCCCATATGGTGGAACAACTAATCACACATGGAGAATTGTTAGATCCATCCCATGTGGTGGAACAACTAATCACACATGGAGAATTGTTGAATCCATCCCATGTGGTGGAACAACTAATTCCACATGAAAAAATGAAAGTGAAATGGTGTAAAGGAAAAGGATGCCATGCTTTGTCAAAAGAATGCCATGCTTTGTCAAAAGAACACCATAAAACATCCCCTACAATCATGATGCCTATGAAGAGCTCTACTATAAATAGAGCTCATTCCCTCAACTCAAAATGCAAGCAAGAAAGAAAAACATATTGAGTAGAGAAGAAAATTGAGAGCCAATCTAAGTGAGATTGAGAGAATCCACTCATACGAGTGACGAGAGAAAATAGTAAGGAGAAAATATACGAGAGAAAAATACTCTATTTTTCTATTACTATTCCAAGTTTCCAAACTTGATGTATTGTAATCCAAGAGATATACTCTTGAAGTTTTGGTTATCCCCTATTTAGTTTAGGGAGAATTTGTGTAAGCCCATTATTGATATAGTGGAGGTTTTCGACTTCGGTCCCGTGGTTTTTCCCGATTTGGGTTTTTCACGTAAAACTCGTGTCTCATTTCTTTTCTTTTCTTGCCCGTTTCACTCTACATATTTATCAACTTGATTTATCCCATTTTTACACGATTAGTGGGAAAAGATTTTTATCACTTCCGCTGTGCCGGTGGTATTATAACTAGTGCCACTCTTTCCCAACAAGTGGTACCAGAGCCACGTGTATATTGAGTTAACGGATCAAAAATGGAGGAATCGTCGTCTATCGGCGGGATGTTCAAGTTGAACGGGTCTAACTACTCAATCTGGAAACCGAGTATGTTAGATTTGTTATATTGCAAGGACTTGTTCTTGCCGTTGCTTGGTGATGCATCCAAACCAAAAGATACGAATGAAGACGAATGGAAAATCTTGCACAGGAAAACGGTCGGGTACATTCGACGTTTTCTCGATCATAATATTTTTCATCATTTCGCTAATGAGGAAAAAGCGGATGAGCTATGGAAAAATATAGAGGCTATGTTTGAAAGGAAAAATGCTTTAAACAAAGCTTCTGTGATTAGAAAAATTGTCCGACTACGGTACAAGGAGGGTGCAAACATGACGGAGCATCTTAATACTTATCAGGGCTTAATAAATCAATCCATCACCATGAAAATACCTCTTGATGATGAAGTGATTGCTTTATTGTTGCTCAGTTCACTACCAAATAGTTGAGACACCCTCGTAGTGTCAGTCAGCAATTCCGCTCCAAATGCAGATTTGGCTTTGCAAGTGGTCAAAGATTGCCTTCTAAATGAAGAGTCCAGGAGAAAGGAGCAGGCGTTCAGTACCGAGCAAAATGCGTTGGTGACTGAAAATTCTGACAGACGAGGAAGAAACAAAAACAGAGGTCCTCAGCACCAGAGAGACAGATCTAGAGGAAAGTCCAAGATCAAGAAAGATTTCATATGCCATTACTGTGGTGGTCCAAACCACTACGAGAGAGATTGTAGAAAAAAGAAAAGAGATCAAAATAATGGAAATAATGAAAATAGGAAAAATGACACTACAGCTGTTGCAGCTGATGGTGATGTTGTCATTATCTGTGATGACGCATGTGTCAGTTCATCTTGCCAAGAAACTGATTGGATCATTGATTCCGGAGCCTCATATCATATCACTCCAAACAGAGATATGTTCACATCATACACCAGTGGCAACTTTGGCCGAGTCAGAATGACCAATCATGGTGTGACTAAGGTTGTCGGCATGGGAAATATTATCTTGGAAACTGACACAGGATGCCGACTCACTCTTAGAGATGTCAGACATATTCCTGATATCCGGCTCAACATTATTTCCACTGGCAAGCTAGACGATGATGGCTATGTCAGTAACTTTGGTGAAGGAAAATGGAAGCTTACCAAAGGTTCTCTCATTACTGCAAAGGGTAAGAAACAGAACTCGCTCTACCTAATGCAAGCAAAGTTATCCAACGGAGAGGTGAATGCATCAGCAATCAATAGTTCCTCCATTGAGCTATGGCATAAACGACTTGGACATTTAAGCCAAAAAGGCATGCAACTTTTGGCTAGGAAGAAACTCCTCCCAAACGTGATGGGTACAGTGTTACAAACATGTGTTGATTGTTTAGCTGGAAAACAACACAGAGTTGCTTTCAAGAGCTTCTATCCCTCTAGAAAGAAACATCCTCTGGACTTGGTGCATACTGATGTATGCTACATGAAAGACAAAACACTTGGTGGTGCAGTGTACTTTGTCACATTCATTGATGATTTTTCCAGAAAAGTCTGGACTTATGCATTGAAAACTAAAGACCAGGTCATAACGGTCTTTAAGGATTTTCAGGCTAAAGTGGAAAGAGAAACTGGAAGAAAGGTGAAGTGTATTCGTTCAGACAATGGTGGCGAATACCAGGGTTCGTTTGAACAGCACTATCGTGACCATGGTATCAGGCTTGAGAAGAGCGTTCCGAAAACGCCTCAACACAATGGTGTGGCGGAGAGGATGAACAGGACAAATTTGTGAGAGGGTTAAATGTATGTTATCCCACTCAAAATTGCCTAAATCCTTTTGGGGTGAAGCAATGAGGACTGCAGTTGATTTGATCAACCTTTCTCCATCAGCTCCTTTGGATGGTGACATTCCGGATAGAGTTTGGTCGGGGAAAGATGTTTCCTACAAACACTTGAGAGTGTTTGGCTGCAAGGCGTTTGTTCATATTCCAAAAGATGAAAGATCCAAGCTTGATGACAAAACTAAACCGTGTATCTTCTTGGGCTATGGCCATGAAGAGTTTGGTTACAGACTATGGGACCCGGTGAACAGAAAAGTTATCAGAAGTAGAGATGTTGTGTTTCTCGAGGAACAAACATCTGATGATACAAAACAGAGCAAGATGATAGAATTTTCTCAAGTCGTTCCTGATGATTTAGACCCAGTTCTTTCACGTACAACTCAAGATCACGGGGGAGATGTACAAGATGAGCAGAATGATATAACTGATGACGAGCCTGTTCAGTTGCCATCTGTACAAACCGATGATCCAGTTCAATCATTAGAGTCAACGGTTAGAAGGTCCACCAGACCAAAATGTCCTTCTACCAGGTATAATCCACATGAGTATGTGATGCTCAGTGATGGGGGAGAACCCGAGACTTACTCAGAAGCCATATCACATGATCAGAAAGATATGTGGCTGGAGGCTATGAAAGAGGAGATAAAATCCTTACAAGAAAATCACACCTATGACTTGGTAAAGCTGCCTAAAGGCAAGAGAACACTCAGAAACAAATGGGTGTACAAGTTGAAGAATGAGGAACATAGCTCACAACCCAGATATAAAGCAAGGCTGGTTGTGAAGGGTTTCAATCAGAAAAAGGGTGTTGATTTCGAAGAAATTTTCTCACCAGTGGTGAAAATGTCTTCAATCAGAGTTGTTCTAGGGATTGCCGCTAATCTCAATCTGGAAATCGAACAACTTGATGTGAAGACCGCATTTCTTCATGGTGATTTAGATGAAGAAATCTACATGGAGCAACCAGAAGGGTTCAGAGTCAAAGGAAAAGAAAACCTAGTTTGCAGGTTGAAGAAAAGCTTGTACGGGCTAAAGCAAGCGCCTAGACAGTGGTACAAGAAATTTGACTCATTCATGACGGACCATGACTACAAGAGAACCAGCTCGGATCATTGCGTATATTTCAAGAAATTCTCAGATGAAGAATTTATTATTCTACTGTTATACGTAGATGACATGCTGATTGTAGGTCATGATGGCAACAAGATTGACAAGCTAAAGAAAGAACTTGGGCAGTCTTTTGCAATGAAAGATTTAGGGCCGGCTAAACAGATTCTTGGAATGAAGATTTCAAGGGACAGATCTACCAAAAAGATCTGGTTATCTCAAGAACAGTACATTGAGAAAGTTCTTGAAAGATTCTACATGAGCAAATCTAAAGCGGTTAGTACTCCACTCGCGGGTCATTTTAAACTCAGTTCTACACAATGTCCTACAAATGAGGAAGATAAACAAGAGATGAAAAAGATACCATATGCTTCTGCAGTTGGCAGTTTGATGTATGCTATGGTATGTACTAGACCCGATATTGCTCATGTTGTTGGTTTAGTAAGCCGTTTTCTGTCTAATCCTGGCAAGGATCACTGGGAAGCAGTGAAATGGATCTTAAGGTATCTGAGAGGCACTTCGACACTATGTTTGAGGTTTGGTGATAGCCAACTTATGTTAGATGGGTACACAGATGCAGACATGGCTGGTGATATAGACTCTAGGAAGTCTACATCCGGATACTTAATGACACTTGCAGGGGGAGCTATTTCTTGGCAGTCGAAACTTCAAAAATGTGTAGCATTGTCCACAACAGAGGCTGAGTACATTGCTGTGTCTGAAGCATGTAAAGAGTTATTGTGGTTGAAGAAGTTTCTGGAAGAGTTAAACTTGAAGCAAGAAAATTACACGCTCTACTGTGATAGTCAAAACGCGATCCACTTGAGTAAAAATTCAACTTTTCACTCAAGGTCGAAACACATCGACGTGAGATATCATTGGATTCGGGATGTTCTTGACAAAAGGTTGATGCACCTAGATAAAGTGCATACTGATGATAATGGCGCAGATATGTTCACGAAATCTTTGCCAAGGGAAAAGCTTGAACTTTGTCGAAGCAAAGCGGGCTTGGTTGTGCCCCCCACATGCGTTGGAGGGGGAGAATTGTTGGGTCCATCCCATATGGTGGAACAACTAATCACACATGGAGAATTGTTAGATCCATCCCATGTGGTGGAACAACTAATCACACATGGAGAATTGTTGGATCCATCCCATGTGGTGGAACAACTAATTCCACATGAAAAAATGAAAGTGAAATGGTGTAAAGGAAAAGGATGCCATGCTTTGTCAAAAGAATGCCATGCTTTGTCAAAAGAACACCATAAAACATCCCCTACAATCATGATGTCTATGAAGAGCTCTACTATAAATAGAGCTCATTCCCTCAACTCAAAATGCAAGCAAGAAAGAAAAACATATTGAGTAGAGAAGAAAATTGAGAGCCAATCTAAGTGAGATTGAGAGAATCCACTCATACGAGTGACGAGAGAAAATAGTAAGGAGAAAATATACGAGAGAAAAATACTCTATTTTTCTATTACTATTCCAAGTTTCCAAACTTGATGTATTGTAATCCAAGAGATATACTCTTGAAGTTTTGGTTATCCCCTATTTAGTTTAGGGAGAATTTGTGTAAGCCCATTATTGATATAGTGGAGGTTTTCTACTTCGGTCCCGTGGTTTTTCCCGATTTGGGTTTTCCACGTAAAACTCGTGTCTCATTTCTTTTCTTTTCTTGCCCGTTTCACTCTACATATTTATCAACTTGATTTATCCCATTTTTACCCGATTAGTGGGAAAAGATTTTTATCACTTCCGCTGTGCCGGTGGTATTATAACTAGTGCCAGTCTTTCCCAACAATATGTTGTACCTTGATAACAACATGATCCGGGTGCTCTCCGGGTTCATAAAGGATGCCATTACTAGTATAAATTATTCTAATTTAGACTCGATTATATCAAATCAAATGTAAACCATAAAATGCATACAATGACATTCATTATATGATTTATTACGAGATAGAATAAAGTTCGGAAATTAGGCAATGTCATGCAAGATCCATTTATATAATCCAAAAGAAAGAAGACAAATGAACTATTTCCCATCCAAACTCCTTACTGATATATGCCTTCTATCTCCAAATTGGGGTCCAAATGGCTTGAAATACTCTAGCTAAATAAATAAACTACACAATACATAAAAATTGTTCCTAGTTTTCATCACCAAGAAAGTACTCTAAAACAACTCAATGATGTAATCACTATTGTTCCCTTAGAAATTTCATTATATATTATTGCTCTTAGGTGCAAACCTATGCTATTCTAGGTAGAAATTTTGGAGAACAAATGTGCTTTAATTTGCCATACAAATTGAAGAAAGGAAAGTTGATCATTGTTAGGAAAGGCAATGAAGAAGAGAAGGGGTTATTGGTAAAGGAGATTGAGAAATGGAACAAGAAAAGAGAAACAAATGGTGATTTACTACATCCTTTGGGTAATTCATCAAAGCATTAATAAATTGTTGAGTATTTGTTCTTAATTGATTTATTGTGTTGATTTTATGATGTTTTTGCTCATTTTGGTATGAAATGATGGTACTTGTGCTTCACTTTCTAATACTTTTTTTTCCTTTTAATTTTATCGTCGAATTCTGAAATCGAAACACAACATTATAAAGAAAAGCGTACAATCGCAATAACTTAAAATTACAAAGACCCACTTGCCAAGGTACAAACTTTTATTAATTTTCGACAAATTATGCAACTGTATGTTTTTGCATAACCAGATTAAACAGGAACGAGAGAGACGAGAGCAGTCTTAATTCGTTCAAACGCTTCCTTTAGAATGGTAAGGGACTCTGCATAGGAGATACGAATGCAAGTATCATCTCCGAAAGCATCCCCTGGAATAAGAGCAACCTATAAACAAACCATAATTAGCATCACCAAAATCTGTCATTTTAGATTGTGTATACAATATTTAAAAGGGTAATTTACATAGCGCCCTGCAAAAAAAACGCCTCGAAGTTTGAGAAATTACCATTATTTTGATCGTCGATAAGTAAAAGTAGATTTCAATTTTACCCGATGTTTGTCAATTTTACGCCTAAGGTGAGGTAAGGCCAAACCACAGGGGTGCTAAGTTAAATTCACCCTGAGCAACTATCACCAGGCCTCAAACTTGTAGTTATTAGATTATCAAACATGACTTGAGAGTAACGAAAACCGAAGATTATAGAAACAAACAGAGTTCTTACTTGAGCTTTGTACAGCAAATATCTGCACAAGGACTCAGAACCATCGACCACACCAAAACCATCAATCGTCGACCCATAATAAGAAGTAAAATCAAGAAAAAGATAGAAAGCTCCCTACAAATAAACATCAAAAAGTTCATAGATCAGTCTTTAGGCTATGTTTGGTTCTTGGATTTTGTTGAGGAAAAAGAAAATGTACGGTGTGATGTAGTGCTTCAATTGATAGTACTTTGTGCTCTACCGTTTTTATGTACCAAAGAGAGCCTTAGTAAACTAAGTCAAGTTTTTACCTGAGGCTCAGAAATTTTGACACCCTCCAACTCTCGAAAGCTCTTTACTAGAAAATCTCTCCTCTCACGAAAACCTTTAACCATGGTTGACACTGCTTCTCCACCGGCATATCCCAATCCTAAAGCAGCAACACCTGCTTTTTGAGATATGCTGCTGGCACCTGAAGTTGACTGAAGCAACAATGTAGTAAATGTTTAAACAATAAAAATTTAGTTTCATTAGCACAATAAGGCCGTCTTTCGTTTCGATATTGATTTCATCCAAGCTCGATTTGAAGAATAGACATGCCTGACTTTGGATTTTCCCACACGCAGCAACAAAGTGTTTGGGGCCAGCAATATATCCAAGTCTCCAGCCGGTCATGGCAAAGGCCTGTGTAAGTAATGTAAAAGTTAAAATCGATCTCTGAAGATGTGGTAACAATGGCACCAACTAGGAGTGTAACTGAACCGGGTCGAGCTAAACCAAAGCAATATTCTGTTTGAATTCTTATCGGTCAAAAAATTGAGTTCGAGCTTTGTGAAGGCTAATCGAGCCACACATGAGTCGGACTCCAGTAGCTTGATATTTTAACATATATTTTATTAATTTTCAACTGACTAAGCCAAGCTTTGAACTTTAGCAAACAGAATAATGTATACAAGTTTGCTTGTATGTAAATAAGTCGAGCTTTTAACAATCTATCTCGAGTCGAGTATCGAGTATCCTAAAGCGTAAGACATGAATTCCAAAAGAAGAGACAACAAAAAGCACTCTCCGGGACCAACTTAAATTTGAAAAATGAGGCAAATTTACCTTTGAAAATCCATTTACTGTCAAAGTTCTGCCCCACATTCCTGGCAAAGATGCAAAGCTTGTATGAGTTGCTGGAGCATAAATTATATGCTCGTAAATTTCATCAGTAAGAACCTGAAACAAAAAAAAAAAAAAAGTTGACTTAAAATTAGAAAATAAAAGCAAATTAATCACATCACTATGTAAACTTGTCCATATAAGAAAATACTGGAAGCTTATACAGATGCAAAAAAACTTACTAGAAGCCTCGGATGCCTTGCCACAATCTCAGCAATTTGTTCAAGCAATTTTCGGGGATAAACAGATCCCGTTGGGTTTGAAGGAGAGCAAAGAATCAACAGCCTCGACTTCTCAGTCAATTTAGATTCTAGTAGCTTTGGATCTAAAAGAAAATTTTCAGATATTGATGTAGGAAGAAACACGGGGGCCCCATCAGCCAACCTTACCATCTCTGGGTAGCTGAACCAGAATGGAGCTGGAATCAAAACCTGCATTAAGTAAGTTTTGGCAGTGAGTTTGGCCGAGTTTTATCAGTGTTGACGTATTTAAGCAAATACATAAACCTGGTTTTTAACGAATTTAAAGTATTCATACCGTGGCATGTTAACAGAATACAAACCTTAAAATGACTCTGATATGAGGCACAATAGAATTTACCTTAAAACTTTGGGTCAAGCGGCTCGGTAATTATCTAATAAGTGAGGGATGTCCATCTAAATATCCCTAAAACGTGTTAAACATTTTGTTATACCAGTGAACTTGCTACATTGAGATTTGGGCTACATATCCACAAATTTCCGATTGCAAAATAGCCATTATTATTTACCCTCTACTTTATAAATGCAGTTGCTGAAATTAATTTGGAAAAGCAAAATCTAATACCTTGAAAGTTAACTAGATATGTACCTCATCGCCAGGAGAACAAACTGCAAGAACTGCCTGAAGAATACTCTGCTGCGCCCCATTACTCACCACAATCTGATCAGGCGTGTAAGATATCCCATTCTCCTCTAAGTTGAAAGGAAATCAAGATATTGCTAACAAATATAGTGGAAAATAAAATAAAATAGAGACGAATAAAGTACCTTTTAGCTTGTGACAAATAGCTTCTCGGAGTTCCAAGGTGCCTGCAATAGGAGTGTATCTTGTGTACCCATCACGAATCGCATTGATTCCAGCCTAAATTCATAAAAGATACCGCGAGTAAATGAACATACTACTTCTGTAAATTTCAAGGTAAAAGAAGTGTTTGCAAACACATTTGTTTATGAAAAGTGATTATAACTGAGGAATAATGAGTTGAGAAAAAAAAAGATGAAGTTTATATTGGTTACTAATATATGCTAAAATGAAAAACAGTAGTAGGGGAATATTTGCAAAAAGAAAGGTGATTAAAAGTGATAAATATGTCTAAAGTAACTTTGATAATCACACCCAACAAACTCAGAAATGATAGATTGTATAACTTAGTTTAGAGAATTAGAAGTATAATTTTGATTTACAAACACCTCCAAATAACTTTTTTTGGCTCGTAAGTTATAAGTTAATTAATACTTAGAGTTTGCAAACACTCCTGATAGTAATTTTGGTTAGCATTTGAAGAACAACCTCAGCAATTACTGCTGGAGTATCGAAATCGGACTCTCCTGCTGCCAATCGAATAACGGGCACTCCAGCTTGTGCAAGTGCAATTGCTTGGTTCATAGTATCACCGATTATCGAAGGCTTTACCGAGTTAACTCTTGGGCTTAGAGAAATGTCAACTTCCATTGCTACTGAGGTGATCTCTGCTCTAGCTACAGAAATAACTTTATGTAGTACTTCTCTTGATGTATGTAATGACCAATCCAGAAATAAGTACACCGGAAATATAGATTCAACTAACAAGGTTGCAACTTGCCAGTATTTTTTGTTTCAAAGCCAAACAGTTTCAATTAGTCTATTCATATTACAAACATATGATCAAAAAATATATAGTTCCAGCAAAAATTTCAAGTAACTGGCGGTAACGTGGACATTGAAAGATGAAATAACATAGAATTAAGCTTTAAGAACTTGTTTGCTATATGTAACTCAGCAAATCAAATCTAACATTCATCATTAAACATTTTACGCAAGAAAATATCATCTAGAGCATGTTTAACAATATTTCAAAAAGAATAAACTACTTATCACAGTGACTGTTAGTTCCCTGGATTAAATCCTTAAAACCCATTAATCTAACACAGCAAATATCGAAATATTATACCCAAACGACTCAATTATATAAAATAAAATAACAATTATATAATTCCAGAAAAAAGAGGAAAAAAAAACACTTACTTGAGCGAGATTAATGTAACTGAGAAGAGAAGGAGAGTGAGTTAGAACTTAATGGGGTCTGATTGAGGTTTAAGCAGCTGAGTCTTAGTGGGGGCAATGGTTGATGAAGGCTGCACAAAATTCGTGGCCATGTTTTTGAGTTTTGGTGGGTCCTTCAATGATTATTATGTTGAATTAATCTTTGAAATGGTGTTTAATTTATATACTGTTGCCTGTTGGGTGGGTCATGGGTGGGTAAATTGGTGATTCAAAGGGGGTTGGTGGATCTAAAATGTGTATATCAACTGGTGTAAATGATTTAAATCAATCATTGTTAATTTGTTTGACAATCTAACAGTATAATTTATGTTTGAGTTTATTGAATATATCAAACGAGATATAATTAAGTCGAACACAAGTCGAGTTTGAGTAATTTGATTTATTAACCGAGTCGAACTTAAATTGAGTTTTAAATTCAAAATTTGATTAAAAATTAATGCCTGAACAAGCTTAATAAACATTTCAGAACATCATCATTGTTCTACACAGAAGTTTGTACTAAGTACAGCAAAACTAACTTGAACAAGGGAGCACAAAAAAATCACAGAAACAATACTTTAGCTAAATCTCATTGTTCATTGTACAACACACAAGAATACAAAAGCATATCAAAATCCAAAAACACCATCACAAATCAAAATTCAAAACGATTGTACCTTATATCCTTGTACAAGAAGTATCAAAATCATCAGGAGCCACTCTAGCAATCCAATTACTGAGAGTCTTCTTCAAATCTCCATGGTTCACATAAGCAAGCTCATACATACTACACAAATTCACCACGAGCGTCTCGTTCAACGCCATAGTCGGGACCCGCTCCAACGCGCTCTCCAACACCTTAATCGAATCCGACAAATCCCTCAAATACATCAAACAAATCGCTTTGTTATTGATCGCCACCACATCCGATCCATCCCGATCCATACATTCATCATACTCCCTCACTGCAGAAATGTAATCTTTCTCAACCAAATACATCAATGCCTTATTCCTACTCACCAAATTCCTCAACCCAATATCATCATTTCCAGTTTTTACCACTGTTTTCTCAACCGATTCAAAACTCTTCTTCCCCCCTTCCAAATCGCCGTATTGCAATTGGATGTAACCTAATTTCGACAACATTACAGGATCTTCTTCACCTTGACTTATCGAGGCCTTAATCAAAGATAAACACACTTTAAACTCCTTCTGACTCAAATGGTGACTAATAATCGTGTTCAACACGAACGCCCCGCGTTTTTTCCAAGTACTTAACGAAATTTCACTTGCATTATCGCGAGATTTAGAGGACATTTTATCGCGGACGAAATGCAACAGCAAGTATAAGCGATCAAGTGTTAATTGACGATTACCTAAGTTAAAAGGCAGGTACGCGTGCAACCATCGGAGCGCGAAAGGCACCATGGATCCAGGATGATGGTTAGGGTAATGATTCGGATGCGATTCGTACAAATATTGCTTCGATTCGTATAGATCGTCTTCTAGCGTTTGGAGCTCTTGCTGCGCGTCGGAGAAACGGCGGAGCTTGATCATGGAGAGGAGGTTGAAGGTGAGGTAGATGAGGTGCTCGTGAGGCTTGGAGAGGAGCGAGAGTGAGCGAGCACGCGCCACCTTGTCGAGGATCGTACGCCACGCGCCGCGGCAAGCAAGATCCTGGAGGATCGAGAGCTCGTGACAGTGTGAGTTGAGAGAGGAGAACGGACTCGAGAGAAGATCATCGGAGACATCGGCGGCGGAGGAATTTACCGTCGATGGTGGATCGGGAGTGTCCATGGCGGGGAGAGATATCGTGCGCCGTATGTGAAAATGTCGTTGAAGTGTGTAATTTAAAGTGTCATGTAATTCGTCCCATTGGGCTCAAATTCAGATTATTGGGCTTGTAAATAACGTTGTCGAGGATTTGAAGAACAAAATTTGTTGGGCTTATAAATAACGTTGTCGAGGATTTGAAGAACAAAATTTGTTGGGCTTGTAAATAACATTATTGTCTAAGGACTAAAGGCAATGGACTCCACACTAATAGCCCATATTTCATCATTGTCATCAAATGACTACAATGCCCCTATTTTTATTTTTTAATTACACTTACATTCAAGGATCAACCATTTTTATGTGGTTGGACAGGCCGACGGGTTCGACCCCTAAGTTGATCCAAAGACCCAAAAACTTTATATGCGGATTTAGACACACGACATAATATTATGAAGTCACGTTTTATAATATAAACATGTTATAATATATTATAAGTATGTATGTTTTATAATATATATTATAACTCGATATCAAATTCAACAACAATAAATTAATCAATTGCCATTTGTACACCTTTACCCTCCGGGCAAGTTGGCCTTTTCCAACTTTACTCACATTACAAGATAAAATAGTAATCTTATGCCTATTTTACGAGTCAACAAGAAAAGATAAAATAACATGGAAAAAAAGTCAATCATACTCCGAGTAAAATAATTTTTATATGAAATGATGCAGACAAATACTACATTTCAAAAGTTGAATGGATTGTAAAGTCCGTCAATTTATTTTAGAAGAAAATAAATATGAATTTGTCAATATATTTTAAAAGAAGATATATAAGTATGAACAAGGAGGTTGACTCCATATCATAATGGATGATTATAACATAATTGATATCCATTAATAATTTAAAGTTATGTTATTCTTTTCTTCGCTTTGATAGAGAGCTCATATGGTGTTGATGGGTTTGCCCTTCATATAGCAATTGTGATTTAATCTGATATTTTACAGCCATATTATTCATCCACGAGTTATTATCAAACATATTATAAGTTATAACTTTTATGCTGATAAACTAATAAGTTTATATCGAATCCAGTGTAATAAAATTTCACTAATTATGATAATTTATATGATCTCAACTACAAAACAAATCACAAAATATAATATATAAGACTGTTTCATTTCCTACAATAAGAAATATAGCAACTTGAAACTACAAAACAAAATTTACTATGAAATAATCCCTATAATAATTTCATTAAAGAGAGAGACATAAAACTTAAAAAGCACTAGTCAAGTTGATACTAGAATCTATAAAATCATTAAAAAAACATATCTTGTTTCAATCTAAGATACTAATTTATTAATTTAAATTAGTGGGGGGCCAAGTTAAGTGATAAAATCACATGGTAGACTAGACACACGGCTTTTCCAAGCTGTAATTTGAATGAAAATTGAAACCAGACTGTGGGTAAAAGTCCCTTTAAATGTTAAAGTGTGCATGGAATATCATAAATGCATGTATTTTTAGTATTTTATTTTGTTTTTTTGCATAAAGAAGGGAGTAGATTACGCGGTTTCACACTATATTTATGAGATTTAAAGAAGGATTTTCCTACCAAAACTATTGGGGTTTTGTGGGTACCATGTGGATATGTATATATTATTTAAAATAATAAAAAAAATATTCATGAACATATATTATAATCTTCACCTAAAAGTCCTTGAATTTTCACCAATATTCCAAAATCATTCACCTGAAATTTTGCCCTTGAATTTGCAATAATTATCGAAAATAGTTATTATTATATTGAGACTTGCATTCACATAAATCTGAAATTACGCTCTAAATATCTATTACATATCCATTTCAAAAAATATTTAAAGAAAATATGTAAGAATGAATCAAACACTCTCTAAATATCTATTACATATCCCTTCCAGGTGTTTCACAAAATTTATGTCAACTTTCTAAAGTCAATGCTACGAAATTGTGAAATTGACATTTCATCTCGATCAACTTGCTCACAAAAATACACATTACGTAAAATATTTGAAAGAAAAAAAAATTATACACATAATAAAACACAACAATTGCACCTGGGACAAGAGTAATATTATTATTATCTATTAAAGGAAACTGTCGAGCATTTACCTATATAGTTGATTAAGTTGACCATATAAAATCTTGAATTTTCTATTTTGACCAACTCTGTAAGAAGACCATTTCCTAATTAATTACCATTTATACCCCTCCAATCCCATCTTTATTTATATAAAGGACGTTTAACAAAAGAACTGAACAAAAACTCAAAACTTTTCTGCAGAAATGGCTGAGTTAATCCAGAGAAGTCTGATAAGATTATCAATCCTTTGTTTACTTGCTTGTTGTGCTGTAGTTGAGGGCAAAGTTCGACATTACAGATGGGAAGTGAAGTATGAGTTTAAGTCTCCAGATTGTTACAGAAAGCTTGCTATCACCATTAATGGCAGAACCCCAGGGCCAAGCATCGTTGCGCAGCAAGGCGACACCATTGTTGTGGAGCTTAGGAACAGCTTGTTGACTGAAAATGTTGCTATCCATTGGCATGGGATTAGACAGGTGATTATATATATAATATATGATTATTTTCTCTCTTATTTTTCATCTTGTTCTTTCATTTTTTGACATGTAATTTTTGACCCACATGGAGTTTATCGTAGATTAATAATTACTTTGGTTTTGGTTTAGTGGCACTTGCTATCTATGAATTAAATTTTTTTATTTAAAAAATAGTTTTTCATTTGATGATCAGTTTAATATGTAGCTGAATGGATAAATTATTCCCTCAAATAATATTTGGAATAATATATTTAATGTGTCTAAAACCTACTTAATAGTACACAACTAAATATAGCATGATTTTATAGTATATTCTTAAATATATTTACTTAAAAATGTATTAATGAAATTATTTTTCCAGATTGGAACGCCTTGGATGGATGGAACAGAAGGTGTAACCCAATGCCCAATTCTCCCTGGTGACACTTTTATCTACAAATTTGTAGTTGATAGAGTAAGTCCTTACTACCATTATAACATTTTTTTTTTGACAATTTTATATTATATTTTTTGTTCAATAACTATATATTTCTATAAATTTAAAATAGTAATTAAACATATTTCTTGATATAATTCTTCAGCCTGGAACATATTTGTACCATGCACATTATGGTATGCAAAGAGAAGCCGGTTTATATGGGTCGATCCGAGTATCACTTCCTGACGGACAAATCGAGCCCTTTTCGTACGATTACGATCGAAGCATAATCCTGAATGATTGGTATCATAGAAGTGCAAATGAACAAGCTGTGGGTCTTTCTTCTATTCCCTTTGTGTGGGTTGGTGAACCTCAGGTATTAATAAATAAATAATTTATTTATTTTTTTGTCATGAAATTAAATAATTTATTTATTTTTTGTCTATTTTTAGTCACAAAATGATATTAATTTTGTTATATATTTTTTCCCAGTCAATTCTTATACAAGGGAGAGGAAGATTCAATTGCAGTACACCAGGCATTGGAGCTGGACTTTGCAATGCAACAAACCCTGAGTGTGCACCTTATGCATTGACGGTTGTACCAGGAAAAACATACCGTCTTCGTCTTGCGAGCTTAACGGCTCTATCGGCTTTAAGCTTCGAAATCGAGGGCCATAACATGACCGTGGTCGAAGCCGATGGTCACTATGTTGAGCCATTTGTGGTCAAAAATCTCTTCATTTACTCTGGTGAAACTTACTCTGTTCTAATCAAAGCTGATCAAAATCCTTCTAGAAACTATTGGGCTAGTACAAAAATTGTTAGTAGAAATAGCACAACCCCTAATGGCTTAGCCATCTTAAATTACTACCCAAATCACCCCACTAGAAGCCCTCCAACTATGGCCCCTATTGGACCCCAATGGAATGATGTTGCACCAACGCTAGCCCAAAGTGTAGCCATCAAAGCCCGACGCGGGTTCATCCACGCCCCTCCTCAGACGTCCGATCGTGTGATCGTCATGCTCAACACGCAAAACCGTGTCAACGGCAACGTTCGCTGGTCCGTTAACAACGTCTCGTTCAATCTCCCCCACACGCCTTATTTGATCGCGTATAAACATAATTTGTTGCACACGTTCGAGCAGAGCCCGCCCCCCGACGGCTACGATTTCGCCAACCACGATATTTTCAGCGTGGCGAAAAACGTGAACGCGACCACCAGCAACGGGGCGTACAGGTTGGATTTCAACACGACTGTCGATATCGTTCTGCAGAACGCGAATACCATGAACCCTAATAACAGCGAGACCCACCCGTGGCATTTGCACGGACACGACTTTTGGGTCGTGGGTTATGGGTCGGGCAAGTTTGACAGGGTTAACGACCCGAAGAAGTACAATTTGGTGGATCCGATTATGAAGAATACGGTGCCGGTTCATCCTTACGGATGGACAGCTTTGAGATTTCGGGCCGATAACCCGGGAGTTTGGGCTTTCCATTGCCATATAGAGTCTCATTTCTATATGGGTATGGGAGTGGTTTTTGAAGCAGGGGTTGAAAGAGTGGGAAAATTGCCTAAATCTATAATGGGTTGTGGTGATACAAGAGGTCACCACAGTCCATAGAACTTGTCATCTCATTCTTAGTTTTGGAGGGTACAAAAATTGCCAAATTTGGTGCAATCTTGATTATTTGTTTCATTTTTAATTCTTTGTGGATTGTTTACATGTAATTATGTTACGAAAATGTAAAAATTGTTGGGAAATCTAGATTTTATTTTTGTAATGCTACATTATCATATTTTCTATATTATCTTATGAGATTAAATATTTAAGAAGCAAATCATCAAACTTATTTGATTAATTTTAAGCCCACGAAGGATACTACTATTTATAAAGTGAATCACAAAAAAATATGCATAAGTAATGTCAAGAAGTTACCATGTAGATAACAATAATGAAAATAATTTATTTACGAGAAAAAATTAGCCAAGACAACAAAAATAGAGGAAATATAAATTGTATAAATTATAACTGACCACCTATACAAATTCACTTCAACTTCTCTCTTACATGAAAACGAAAAAAAAATAAAAAAAATCAAGGTATTGAACTATACTGTTTATCAAATTAAGGGGAAAAAAAGAATCAAGATGAGGAGCAAAATAAATAACCATCTCGATCCGTGATTTATTCCTCACATTAAATTGATATGAAAAAAAAAAAATTCGAAATATACTGAAAATCTCATATGTATATATAATGCCCGATGTAGCATAAATTTTCCCGCAAATTTGCACTCAATATAGGCTTATAGATGAAGTTCACTTGAAGGAAGTTGGCCTTGTGACAAGAACATGGTTTCTTGGTCTAGTGTATTAAAGGCTCCTCCTGCAGAATTGTCCATTAGACCCTGAAATTGCAATATAATTAAACATTATACATTATTACATATATATATATATATATGTATTTTATATTATTAGACTAAAAATGAATTATCAATACTTATTTGGACCTTAGGTAAATCGGAAAAGAGATCATCCTGAAAACCGTCACTATTTGGGTTGCTGTTTCCACTTGTTTGTGATACACATTCATAAACTGTTGGCGATAAACGATCCCTAAAAAAATAACGAGCAACAAAATTAGATTTGCATGAACAATAAATAGATAATTTGGACAAAAAAAAAATTAATTTACATACCTTATATTATCAGATCCAATATTTATAATTTCTCCATTGGTTAACACGATTTCATGATCCTCTTCGTTGTCCAGTGAGTGTGTTGTTCCTAATACTTGTGCTTCAGTTATATACTGAACCACTGTATTTATTTGCTTTTGAAAATCAAATCAAACAAAAATATATTATTTACAACATAGTTTTATTGCATCATTAATTCATATATAATCTAGAATTATATTAAAAATTTGTTTTGTTCTTACCTGTATTGTATCATGATAACTTGATTGTTGTTGCTCCATCACCTTGTTTTGAAGGTTTTTCTATAATAATATTGAGTAGAAAAAATGAGTGCATATATTAAGGAGAAATTTAGTTACTTTTAGCCTTTGATTAGTACTTTGTTAATGATAAAATAAAATGATTATAAAAGCTCATGAAACTAAATGTGTTCAATTTTGGCACCTTTCTTTGATCAACACGACGCAATGCTTCCAAAAGTCCGATTTCACATGATTTGAATTCTTCAATTGATGTAAATTTTTCCGGGTTTGGTTCAAACACCCTTTAATGAAAAAAAACCAACAACATATACTATATAAGTATAATATAATATCTAGGAATGGCAATGGGTTCGGGTAATGTAAATACTCGTATTAGACCCGTCCCGATGGGACCGGGTCTGAGTCCAAAAAAATAGGGTCAGGTCCGAGTCCGAATATCAAAAATCAAGACCCGGTCGGGTTCGGGGCGGGTAGCGAGTCCAACATGTACCCATCCCCGACCCGTACCCGGACTCGCCCCGATTGCTTATTTATATAGTTTATTTATTTTTTTATTAATATGATATGATAAAAATTAAAATATTAAAATTAATAGTTAATTTTAGATTTTTAATTGGTAGTGGACTACTTAGAAGTTCCAAATTCAACAAAACCCTTCACACTCTTCACCACATATATTTGATTTTTATTTCATTGATATTTATTTGATATTTGATTTGTTTTCAAATTTAGAGTAAACTTGAATTACTTTACCTATTTAGATTTGTCTATTGTAAATGATTAAGTGTGGTTGATTGTTTTTTAATGTATTTTAGGTTTATATTATTTTTGTATAATTTATATTAGTTTTAAGTGTATTTGTGATAAAAAAAAATTGGGAAAAAGTTCAAAATTAAATGTTTTAATCGGGTCCATCGGGTAGGACCTGTACTCGTCGGGTACCCGACGGGTCCGCGCAGACCCAAGTATTAACGGGTCCGGAGCGAGTCCGAGTCTTAAAAATCCTGATCGGAGCGGGTTTTGGGTCCAGCATTACCCACCTCGAACCCGCTCCATTGCCATCCCTATTAATATCAACTAAAAAGTCATATTATTGTTGTTTATTTACTTATTTAGGTTGAGTACCTAAGTTCTTTTTCCTCTTTCTCAAGTTGATGTTGCAAATCAAGAATTTCTTTCTGTGTTTCCTGAAAAAAGACGACAAATGTGCAATAGTTTAATTTTAAAAAATACGAACTTACTTAATACATATCAAATTCGGAGAATTTTAGTACTATTTCGTTACCTCAAAATCGGAGCCAGGAATTGAAGGACTGAATACAATGATTAAATATTAGTAATCCAATTTTTTTTTCAGAAAAAAAACAAACAAAAGAAAAATGGAATATAAAAGAGAGAGGCAATTAATTACCTTTGTATTGCAAGATCCTTTTCAGTTTTGATTTTCATCAATGTGTTAATTATTTGCTGCATCAATGTGTTGATTATTGTAAACCAGCCCAATAAAAATAATAATTATGTACATCATTTCATATATGTAAAGGTTAACTTACCTCTCTATTCTGTACAATCCTGCATTATCGAAAAGTAAATTTTTCTTATTTCATCTTGTCACATTTAGTAGAAAATAATTAAAATAAAACAATGAATAGAACTGAGAAATCTTACCCTCCTCTATCACGATCAGATAAATTAATATAATGGTAAATTACATCTTCAACTCTGTATTAACATTAAACAATCGATCAAATTTTATACAATGATCCATTAAATTAATTTCGTAAAAATTTATGAATATTCGATTACCTTTTCCTACCGGAAAAATGGCTGAGACGACCGGACGGAGAGAACATAATTAGAGCCAAATCAATGTCGCACAAAACCGCAATTTCATAAGCCTTTTTAATGAGGCCATATCTTCGTTTCGAGAATGTAACTTGTCGATTTGTGGTGTTTTCGATTTTTTTAATTGGGAGCTTACTTCGTCCCATTTCTAGTTTGATCTAAAAAGAAATAATAGTTAATATAAAAAATGTTAAATTTAAAAGTTTGAATTTAAAAAAAAAAAAAAAAACTGGTATTTTTGAATAAACGAAAAGGATTATTTATTTATTCGTAAAGATTGATGAAACGAGGTTGGCAAAGGGAAAAAAAAGTTGTAAAAATGGTGGATTTATGTAATTAGGAAAGAGAAAAGTTGGTAGAAAGATGAGGTTATGCTTAAATTTGTTTTTTATTGTAACTAATTCCTTATCGCATTTACGAAGAGTCGAGAGGTTAGTATTAATACTGTTCGATGGCGAGAGATTTTCTCAAATTTCGACACTTATTTACATAAAAATTTGACCATAATTCATTTTCATTTTACAAAATCTTATGTTAAAAACATTTCACGCGTTTTTAAAATAAACCACACATTTGCTATTTTTAATTTGCCGCTATTTTCAAGATCAAGGTTTTTTTAAATAATAATTTTCGAATGATATTTCGAAGTTGAAATCATCGTTATATTAGTTAACCTTCATATGGGTTTGATGATGCGATAATTTTGATTGACTAAGACTATTAAGTAGGATCTTATTCAATAAAAATATTTGTGCGTCCGTATTAATTGTATTACATGAATAATTAAAATTATTCGAATGTGAATTATCGTGTGCTATATTGCAAATCATCTACTTATATTTTATTAAATCAATTAAGTAAAATTGGACTAAACATGGGGCTACTTACTGGGCCGTAGGCCATAAAAAAGATAATGGGCCAAAGCAAGGAAAAGGGCCCAATAAAATAGGAAGACAGGGGGCATTTTCGTCAGTATGACCATTTACTTGTTCATATCTCCCCCATTTCATTTAATTATGAACCCTATTATTATTTGTGCAGCGGCTCCTTGTTCTTCCCTTTCGGATCGCCATTTCTCGAATAAAATCTCGTTTTATTTTTGTTGATTTTTGTGCTTGATAATTTCTCCGATATCTGTATTTTTTTCTTTTTTGCTCTGATGAATTGCTTTTCTGTTGTTGTGATGAAACTAGGGTTTTGTAATTCCTCATCTTAAATTCATCCAGTAAAGTTTGAGGGGATCTTTAATCGACCGCTAGCTGGCTGCAATTCCTTCTTTGAACTGTGAGTATTCTTGTTAATTTCACAGTGCTGGTCTTTTGTTTTTATCTGTTGACTATTTTCTTTTCTGTTTCTTATGTATTGTAATTCCCCCATATCCGATGAATTAGAGCTGTTTACTGTGAGTACTCTAGGAGCATTTCCCTTTACCATGTAGTATATTTGCAAATGAATACTGGTGAGACATATTTTTGTCATTCCATGAAGTACCTTGATATACCGTAGCGTGATAGATGTCATTTGGTTAGTGTTCTCTTATGTGTTTGTTGCTTTACTTTGATTCCATGTCCTAGACAAAAAAGTGTTCTGGTGTGTTATTCCTTCGAAGGAATGTCCTTTAATGAATCTACATTTTTATCAGGAGGAGGTTTCTCTAAAAGAGTACTTTTGATAATTTACAAGATGTCGTCACCATATGTTACCCTGGGAAATCGATCACTTGACCAGTGGAAGGTCACTGAGCTCAAAGAAGAACTTAAGAAACGTAAGTTGACTATTAGGGGGTTGAAAGAAGATCTAGTCAAGCGTTTGGATGAAGCTATTCGCATTGAATGGGAAACTGAGAAGGAAAACACAGATAATGGTTTAAGTGATACTAACGAAAATGAGATACCTTCAGAACAACCAAATAAAGAACCTACTGTTTCTGAAAATTCTAAGGATCTAATGGTGGAAAAAGTAGATAGCACACCTGAGAATAAGATTGATGATGGGAGAGGATCATTGGGAGAAGGCAAACATGTGGAAACGGACTTAGTACATGCTGCAGGGATGGAAGGAGAGCATATTGATCAATTTGCTGCTGTGGAAACTAAGGTTGTGGTAAGGGAGACAATTGAAACTGTGAAAACTTTTAGTGAATCACAGTTTCAAAGTGATGGGAAAACTGAGGGTGGAGATTCAACTACGGTGCTTGACAACGATGGATTCAGACCTTCTGAAGAAGACACTAAGATTGAACTCGCTGATCCCAGTACTCAAGTTCCTCAGGTCAATGAGAGCAGCATACCTATTTTACCAAGCTTGCAGGATAGTGGATTTCAGAATGAAGCCAGGAATTCAACTGTTCTGATTGAAAATGATGATTCCAAGAGTCTCCCTACAGATAGCAATGTCCAGCCATTGAAGTATCAGGTATCTGAGGTTGACCCTGGTTTAGGGTCTCAAGTAATATCTGATTCTGTTTCTACTGAATCTGTCTCCATTTTTGAGAAAAATGAACTAAAAGTTGATGTAATTACTGATAATGTCAAATTAGAACAAGATGTTCAGCATGAGGTGGTGCAGATGTCACTCAGCAATGTTGTTCCCGATGGTGGCAAATCACATCCTATGGATGTTGAACATCCACTGGACAAAAAAGTTGAACAAGAGTCAGTAGACAAAAAAGTTGTTGAAGAGCTAGTTGGTGAAAAAGTACCTATGGATGAGACTGGTGGCAGCAATGATCAAAAAATTGATAGTCTCGAGAATATTGATATTGTAGATATGGGACCTCCTGAAAAGCTAAATCTAGACAGGAGTTCTGGTGATGACTCCATGGAGGAGGATGTGGAATATAATTCTAATTCTGATAAAAGCAGAGACAATGTGGAGAAATCTAAAGTGGCTATTGCGAAAGAGGATATTGATGTTGATGTAGTTGGTCTTGATAAACCAGTTGAAACGAAGGTTGTTAATGCAGAAAATGAGACTCTCCCTGTACAGACATCTGTGAAAAGGAAGTTTCATGGTAGGAGTTATAAACCCACACTTTTATTGTTTTGTCCACGGAATTCTATGATATTCCTGTTTGCTTTAGTAACAATATGTCTACAGGCTATATATATTTCTCCTCTGGCAACTCTGTCTTCAATTTAGTGGTAAAGTTTTGACTTTGTAGCCTGACTTGAGTTTGCATCTATCACTGACATTTTGTTTTTTCTGTTAATAAGATTTCTACCTTATGCCTGTGGGCCCTCTTCGTGATACAAGAAAAACTCTATGAGAGGAGGAGGAATTGTGTGGGTTTGAAAATAGATTTCAGAATTTTATATTTAGAACCCTGATAGGGGATAAATGTAATTAAGTAACGTCCCACCTAGGTGTTAAGGAATATATGGGGTTGATCTTTCTCTAAAGCAATTTTTATCTGTCAAAATAGGACATTGCTTTTGTTATCAAAGTGATGACTAATTTGAGCCAGTTATCATTACAAAAAATTTTAAACTTCATGTTATAGATCCGATCTGTGACTCCAAATCTTATGAATTTTCTTTTGATGGTTCCTGATATACCAATTTTTACTCCAAAAAATTATGTTTTGCTCATTGAAGCAGGCAGCGTCAGTCTTGGTTCTGCACCTAGTATTCATTACCTTTTTTTTTTCTGTTACAACTGAAAATCCTAGTAATTTAATGTAAACATCCAGATAAAGAAGCAGTTGGGAATAATGACACAGTGAAGAGGCCACGGAGATGGAATGTGGAAAGCATGAAAAATCCAGAGCCCCAAAGTGGTAACGTGGCTTCCACAACGCCTATGGATTCATCAGAACCTATTTTCAAGCGCCCATCTGGAACAGACTCCGCGGTTAATGAAGAAGCACCGAAGGAGCGAATTGGTAATTTCCGGAGTTCTTAATTTTCTGTAATAAGTTGTTGCTACTATTATTTCATTCTCTTACTGTATCAACATGTGTATTCTTTCGCAGTTCCACCATCATCAAAACCCCCCACTACTTCTCTCAGAATTGATCGATTTCTGCGACCTTTTACTTTAAAGGCAGTGCAAGAACTTCTTGGGAAAACAGGCACTGTCAACAGTTTCTGGATGGATCAAATCAAAACTCACTGCTATGTCTCGGTAAGTTTTGTCCCTACTTGAGACACCCTTGTCTCTCATTCTTTCTGTTGGTTCATGGTGTTTGTCGGTTGCTTGCTCTATAATAATTTTCCTGTTACAAATCCAGCAAGCACACACACACGCGCATCAAATTCAGCAAATACAGTGCGTCACGCAGACACACATAATATATATATATATATATATATATATATATATATATATATATATATTCTGGGTTGAGCTCGTTTAAATTCTAGGAGATATATGATAACTATACATATGCAAGTAACAGTCACCCCGTGAAAAACACCTTGGGGTTTGGAAAACCACCATAACTTCCCCCGTCGGTAAAAGTATATTACAATTTCACCAGATGATTACAATTTCACTCCTATTTTCGAGTTGTATTACCTAACAGGGGGTGTCTTGGTAATATTAGAACCTCAACAGGGGCCATGTTAATTACCCAATACATAAGGGTGCATGCCTGTAATCGTGCCTATATATATATATTGGTATAGTAACTAATATTATCTCAATACTGCAGTATTCATCTGTTGAAGAGGCTGTAGAAACCCGCAACGCTTTATACAACCTCCAATGGCCTCCCAATGGGGGACGGTTGTTGGTAGCTGAATTTGTTGACCCTCAAGAAGTCAAAACTCGTACTGAAGCTCCACCACCCTCTCCAGCAACTCCTTCAACTCCTACTTTCCCTAGTGCCCAGCAACCACCCAATCAACCTTCGCCACGTCAGCAACTCCTAAGGCAGCAGCTCCCACCGACTTCTCTTCCACCACCACCGCCACTCTCCAACCCGCCACCTGTCAGGGAACGTCTCCATCCATCACAGCCGCTACCGGTTAGGGATCGGCTTAACCTACCCCCACCACCCCCACTTCCCGAGAAGGTTGACCCACCAATTGTCACTTTGGATGATCTCTTCAAGAAAACAAAAGCTATTCCGCGCATATATTACCTGCCATTGTCTGATGAACAAGTGGCAGCAAAAGTCAAGGCACAAGGGAAGAATATTGTTAATCAGTAGGAATTAGGCTGTATACTTAAGGTAAGAGGTATTATTATAACTAATCTTTGCAGGTCTGCAGGTGTCATGTGTTGGATGGTCGGGAGGTGGCTGCTGGTGCTGGGTCGATGAAGGGTTTTATGTTATTTAATGAGTTACATTGGAGTTCAAAGATGTTAGGACACACATATCTTTGGGTTGGGTCTTTTTATCTCGTTGTAAGACTTTATGTTCCTAGATTAGTTGGATATATATTGTATTTGGCCCCTTTTGTGACTGTCCTTTTAGTTTGATGGATGAGAGACTTATTGAGAATATTTGTCTTGAATTTTCAGTTGACTTGAGAATCGAACGCTGACTTTTGTGTCCTTAACTGTATAATGTTAATTTCGTTGTGTTGGTCTTCTGTGTATCCTTTTGGTCAGTGTGACTGTTGTGTGATTATTATGAAGAGCTTAAAGCTATTGCACTAAAATCTGGTAAACTTGTAATGGCAGATCAATGATGGTTGAAGTGAAGGTCACCCTCTGTCAAAATTGATCTGGTTGAGTTGATTCACTAGATATTATGCTGGGAGAAAATTTATGTATTATCAATTGGCATTCAATGTGATTTTATTGTCCCAAATGTTGTATCAGTCCATCTAGTTGAACTTCACTAGTCTATAGAAAAACAACTATGTCCATGTTCGGTAAAACTTGCATCAATTTGGTATGTTGAACACCATCATGAATTTCATATTACATTTTTCTCGAATAACTTCATATTCAATAGTTGTGGCTAGGGGTGGCAATTGGGCGGGTTGGGTTGGTTTTGGGTCGGTTCTAACGATTTCGTTCTAAATGAGATGGGTTTTTAAATGGTTTTTAAGAAAGAACCAACTCAACCCAAAAGGGAACCAAAATCAACCCGAAAGGGAACCAAGCCCAACCCGACTCAATACCTTACATTTTGTTCTTTAATTTTAGAGTATTGACAAGCAAGCGATTTGGGCCTAAGTTGAAATTAGTTGGACCCAACTTGGAACCAAGTTGAAACCAATTAGGAACCAAATAAAATTTTCTTAGGAACCAATTCAACCCAAATTAATTAATAAAACTTGATTATTAGTACTATTAATTAATTTGTAAATTTAAAAATTTTACCGGAGGTTTTTAAGCTATATTTTTTTCACAGGGGTTTCATGAAATTTGAAAATTTCACAGGGAATTTTTAGGTTATATATTTTTTTTACAAGAGATTTTCAGCCAATAAAATATTTCACGTGGGGGTTATTTGTATTTTGCTCAAAGTATAGTAATGAAAGATCTCCAATAGAAAACTTAAGGAGGAATATTGGAAATTTCTTAAAACCCGAGGAGGTAGTCAGAACTCTTTGAAACTTGTAGGGATCAATTAGCAATTTTCCAAAACAATTGCCATATAAAAACCTTAGCCCTGTATTACTACTATTTGCCGCAGTCTTCCTGAGCTAGGGTTTCTCTTTCATCTCAGCAGCAAAGCCCTAAATCAAAGCTCCACAACAATGGTCGCCGCCAAGAAAACTGTACGATTCTATCTCCCTCTTAATCTCAGCTAACCGGATCCGCGATCGTCCTGTTACTTTTTTGTTAATTTCTCAAATTGTGCATTGAATATTTGTGTGTTCTTGTTTATTTTCTACAGAAGAAGACTCATGAGAGCATCAACAACAGGCTCGCTCTCGTGATGAAGAGTGGAAAGTACACCCTTGGCTACAAGACCGTACTCAAAACTCTCCGCAATTCCAAAGGTATTTTCTCATATGTTCGGATTAGTGTTTAGGAGGTTGAGATTTTGATGTATTTGGAATGTATGTAAATAATTGTAGGGAAATTGATACTGATCTCGAACAACTGCCCGCCGTTGAGGAAATCTGAGATCGAGTACTATGCTATGCTCTCTAAAGTTGGGGTTCATCACTACAATGGAAGTGAGTACAAAAGATTCTTAAGCTTATGCTGATTCATTTTTTTCACTCTTGGATTTTATGTTTGTGTAATCATCACCAGAACTCCAGTCTAGATTAATTTAATCAAACATTAATTTCACCATAGGTGGCATTGCCTATATGTGTAGTTTGTTCAGTTCCTAGGTACCGTTGTTTCCTGATATTATAGATGCATAAAACAGATGTTTATTTCAGGCACTTGATAGTTATTAGTCGTATATTTAAATGCTAAAGTCTGTTGAACATAGCACCCCCCAACACACACCATTACCACAGACACAATAAAGGAAAAGAACAAAGAAAAGGCAGAAGTAAAACAAAGGGAGGATGAAAAAATCTGAGCAATCTATTTCTCATGAATTTCCAGATAATGTTGATTTGGGAACTGCTTGTGGAAAGTACTTCCGTGTTTCATGCCTCAGCATTGTTGATCCAGGTACCCAATTGTTTCTTGTTGGTTGTTATTGTACTTTTTTTGTTTTGTTTTTGAAATGGCTTAATATTGTTATCCATTTTCTCTCTATTCTGTACAGAGACTGATGTGTTCATTTGTTTATCTGCAAATATAGGTGACTCGGACATCATCAAGTCATTGCCTAGCGACCACTGAGAAGATATAGATAGTCTTAAAACTTGCATCTCCATTGAATTTCTCAAAATGTCTAAATGTAGAACTTTGTTAGGATCGTAAAAGTTTTGATCTTGAATCTTATCTTATTTGTTTGTCTTGTCACTCAAGCTTGCTCGTTGCCTTACATGTGTTTGACAATACATTTCTTTATGCATTCGATTTGGTTAGTGTAGATTGTATGTTGATGCATTCTGGCTTTGCTTGTTGCTATATGCGATTTTATTTCTTTTTTGTAGATGGAAATCAACGCTAATATAATTATATGGAAGGTGTTGATCAGAGGTGTCGGGTTGAATTGGGTTTGAGTTGTTTTCTAATGGGTTGGATCTTAAATTTTTTAGGTGGCATAATACTTATTCATAGGAGAACAAGCTCAATCCAACTAAATTTAGCCCAACCCAATTTAACCCTCGCATGATGTCTTTATAGTTTATATTATTGACAAGTAATTTAAGTCCAACTTGAAATCAAGTTGGCTCGATTAGAAATAAAATTGGACCCATAATAAATTTTTAGGAACTAACTCGACACACAACTATTTAGATTGGGTTTGAATCATTTTACTACCCTTCACTTTGCAATCCTCAAGGATACACAAAAATGATTGTAATTTATTCCTCTATTGCTTGTTCTGCTCTTTGCTCATCAAGTTATGTCTTGTGGTTGTCCAATACTTTTTTATTTTATATATGGCAATAGTTCTATTGGATGATGTTATTATTATATATTTTATTCTATTGATGAAATTCATGTAATATAAGATGACAATTAACATGCACATAACATTATCGAGTATAAATTCAAAAATAGGCCTAAGGCGATGGCCTATCTAGAGCAGGGATAGAAGGCGACTTATCATTTAAAATCAAATTCACGAGGTTTCGATAGGCCGAAAAAATGAAATTGATTTTGTAATATGAAAAAGAAATTATAAAATGTGATAAAAATGTCGATTTAGCATACCATGTATGAAAATAATTTTGTAGTAAAAAATCTATGAAACATCTAATCACATATTTGGATAATATTTTCATTTATCAAGTTATGAAAATATTTTAAATTTTATGTATTAAATGTTGAAGATAAATACAATTCGAGAGAAACGAATAATTAAATAATATGTAGGTGAATGAAGACACAATGGTGACCTGTAACAATTAATTACTAGGAATATTTTTTGGACATTTTCACACACCAACACACAGTGGGACGTAATCCAAAAACTCAAATTCTTTTAATCTCCCTCTGAAATTATCTCTCTCTCTCTCTCCCCCCCCCCCTTGATTCTCTGTATAAATCCCCACTCGGTTCCTCTTTCAAAACCTCACCAACAAATAGATTTTACTAGGGTTTGTTCACCACAGTTCTTGATTTTGTTTGAATTCCCCCTTTAGTTTTTCTTATCTTTTCTGATTTTGTATTTCTTGTAATTTTCTCCCAATTCAATTCAGTTGAATTGTTTCTACATTAGTGAAATTGGTGATTTTTACGGCGGCCCTTTTGGTTTTTGTCTCACAAATCTATATCTTTATTTATATATATCATTGGAGTATTACTATGGAGTCCGCTTGATTTATGGGTGTTGAGGTGTCACTGAATTTTCCAGGTGTATTATGTGTATAGAGTTGTTTTTGTGAAGTGGAAATTAGGATGAATAGTGTGTTCAGTGAACAGATCCTTGCAGACAAGCTTTCAAAGCTCAATAGCACTCAGCAGTGTATTGAAAGTATCCTTCTCAACTTGTTCTTGTTTATTATTCCCTTAATTAACTTTTATTTATTATGAATTTCTCTTTTGTTTAAGAAACTTTCGCATGCTTTCATTTTTTAGATTAATTAAATACTTTATGAAATGAAAAAAGAATTGACTATACTGCATGTTTGCATTTTTTTTGTGATTGTTTGTTTGTTAAGTGGATCAATTGCATGATGGATTAAAAATCTTGTTTATGAAATTTGATCTTATTAATTTGGTACTCTGATTTTTGTTGAAAATTTGGTGTTATGAATGTTGCAATTGATCTTTCTGTGTGTTGAAAGTTATCTTGATACCAAGCTTCTTGAAGTTTTGGTTTATTTGATCAAGACTTCTAATCTTACAAGGGTGTTCGAAAAATAACGGAAAGTAACGGTTTTCTTACCTACCTGTATAGATAATTTTTGGAACCTTTCGTTTTAATGATATTTTAGATCTTTTTGTCTCGTTACGGTATATTCCTCGTGACTAAGTATTCCGTACAATTATAGCAATGTTCGACAATTTCATGAAACTAAAAAGATTCTTGTCGGACCGATTACATGTGTTGTTTGCTTTTTATGTGCCATTTTTTGTTTTCTTTGGTTCGCCTTGAATGTACCTGATATCGCTATTCCACAAATTAAGTAATAACTAATAAATGATTGAATTGGTTATTTTTCTGGTCATATCTCATATCGTGCCATTTGCTACTTTAGAGCACGAGAGAAATTATATTGCAATGCAAAACTCAAAATTTTATAAAGTTGAATTTGCTAATGAATACAACGTCGAAAAAGGCCTATTGTGGAATGTTTCGGGAGTTATATTGAGTATAAGGATTTACATTCATTGTATTAATGCTCGATAACATGTTTGTCTCCTAGTTATTTTTTGGGCCTAACTTTTTACCTTGACTTGGAAAATAGCTTTGTCACATTGGTGCATTTTCCACCGGAGCAAAGCGGAACTTGTCGTTACAACATGGGACAAACAATTCCATAGTTCGGAGATGGTCAAGAAAGTACCTCTTTTGTACCTTGCAAATGATATACTTCAAAACAGCAAACGTAAAGGAGATGAATTCGTCACCGAGTTCTGGAAAGTTCTTCCATCAGCATTAAAAGAAGTTGTAAATAAAGGCGATGATCGTGGAAAAACTGCAGTATCGAGATTGGTGAGCACAAAATAGGAAAATAAATATAGATTATTTTCATAATATAGATTGTATTGATTCATGGATTATCATTTCCCATTATTTATAGGTTGGTATATGGCAAGAAAGAAGGGTTTTTGGTTCACATTCTAAAAGCCTTAAAGATGTAATGCTTGGAGAAGAAGGACCTCCGCCATTAGCGCTCAAGAAGAAACGTTCTCGCTCAGTCAGAATAGTTAAAAAGGATTCACGATCAATAAGGACGGTGAGATTAGCGTCATTTATTTCTTTATATCAAAACTGACCTTATTCTAAATAGTTATATCATATGGCATGTATTTTTATTTTTACACCTTGAATCATTTGTTCGGAAACCAGAAATTGAGCATTGGTGGTACCGCGGAAAAAATAGTATCGGCTTTTCATACGGTGATCAGTGAACATAGCGATGAAGATGAAGAAATGAGTAAATGCAAGTCTGTGGTAGATCGTGTGAAAAAGATGGAAAAAGACGTTGATGTGGCGTTAACCAAAGGTAATCTGATTATTAAATAATAATAAAAACTGTGTATTTGGATTGAAAATCATTCACTAATGATGGTAAAATGACCTTGAAAAACAAAATTGTTAAAAAGAACTCCCTTGTAGTTTGATGTTTTTGATTCATTAATTGAAGGCTTTGTTGTTTCGTTTTTTGCCAGCAAAAGATCCATCGCGAAAAACCCTATCCAAAGAATTGGAGGAAGAAGAAAATCATTTGAAACAGTGCATTGATAAGCTTAAAGCTGTTGAAACAAATAGAGTTGCGCTCGTTTCTCAGTTGCGAGATGCACTTCATGAGCAGGTACATAATCGTTGTCCCGAAACATTTAATTGCTTTCTTTTTCGTTTTTAAAAATCTTTGTTGATTCTGTATTTTTCAGGAATCTGAACTTGAGAATATTCGGACACAGATGCAGGTTTGTGCTTGTTAATATTGTCGATAATCGCAAGTTTGTCCAGTGTTTCACTTATTGAGTAAATAACATGAGCTCTATGGGTTTTGCAAATTACCAAGATACCCCCTGTAACTCGTAAACTACCCTTAAATTTATCCGGCGATTTTTTTGCTTTTGCATGCATTTTATATAAAAGAAATCACTGTTAACTATTTTATCATATATACAACAATTAACAGGTAGCACAGGCCCAGGTTGAAGAAGCATCATACATGCGCAAGCGTTTGGATGAAGACCGTGTATTCGACTCGAAACCCTTAACTTCATCAACAGAAGCTGCCCCAAAACCTGCCCAAACGTCCAAAAATTCTGCCGCATCAATTGCAGCCATGGTTGCAGACAAGCTCACAGCTTCAACCTCGTCCCAGTATATAATGACATCCGTCCTTTCGACATTTGCAGCTGAAGAAGCCAAAAACGCGGGCCTAACTAAATCATCACCATCGACCCCTTCTTTATCATCATCATCAACCGGGCAGGATCCTAATATTTTCATGCAAAACAACCCCTATTCGGGCCCCGGCCCATTGAACGCACAAGCCCACTATCATTCGAACTTGAACCCGCCACCTATGCAGTATATGCAGCAGCCAGGTGGAATTGCGGGCCCATATGATTATAATACTCATCCACCTTTGCCTCCCGGGCCTCCTCCGTCTGGCCCGTCTTATATGGTGGGCCCGATGGTGCCATTGATGCCTCAGCAGCAACAGTTGATTATGGGCCATCAGCCATTGGCATTACCTCAGCAGCAAAGTGTACCATTTTCTCAGCAACCGCCTGCTAGTTATCGGCCTTTGGTGCCTAATCAGGCACCGGGGATGGTGTATTATACTCATCCTTACCAGTCACAGTGACAAACTGACATTAATTGATGATTATATAAAAGAGGGGGATATTTCTGAAAAAGTTGAAAGGTTTTTGTACCCGATTAGTCAGATTAACCATACAGGTATGTCGATTATAAGCAGCGAGGTTCTGGGTATTAAGGTGTTTTTATTTTTCGATTTTCAGGATTAGTTATGTGCTTTTTCTTCTCTTGTTATAATCTCTATCCTAGACTAGTGATGCAAGAATGTAGGATGATTGGCTCTGAGTGAGCTGAGAATTTTGTATTGCTATTCAACCTTTTAGATCGTAGTGCTCATTTATACTTCAAAAATTAGAATGATTCTTATGGAGTCCTTGTGCTTGATGATCACAATCATCCGAATATCGTGGGCTCTGTATGGACCCCATGCATAGTGTTCCGTTGCCTTGTAAGAACATTCCGAAAAACAGGTTAAAAGTCACCTATTTTCAAACACTTTCGAAAACTGGAGAAATTCTCATGGATTTCAGAAATTCAACGTGTACAAAGGCTCAATTGGTTCCACCACATAATGTATGTAACCTTATAAGAGTAGTCCAAAAAATGGTGTAAATAATGCCTATATATGGCACACTTTAGAAAAAGCTACTGTAAATTTATGGAATCTCATCAGTGTCTTTCATGATGAATATTCAGAATCATTTGTGTGCACTAGATTCTATATAGTTCCACAACACGAATTTCCCCATAACCCTCAAGAATAATCATAAAAGCTGGTAAAAGTGTGGACTTGTTAGAGTTTTTCAAAGAAAAGCAAATACACAAGAAAAAGATACAAATATTACAACAGAGAGATCTTTACGTACACTGCAAGAAGTGTGCTTAGAACATAGAGATGTCACATTTTGAATCTCTTCCTGATAACAAAATCTCTGATTAAAAGGGGTATATAGTACAATATCATCATTATTGTCGACTGATGGCCCGTGCAGAGCCAAGCAGGTGGTCTCTGCTTGAGCACTGCATCCACCGTCTTCTTTGCAAATTCTTCTGAAGGAGTAGATTTCGGGCTTTGTGACAAGGTTGCCCTTGCTCGAATTGCTTCTTCAAACCGCTTGTACAGTTTCCACTCTGGCATTTTGTTGTAGGTGGCTAAAGCCGAATTTCCTAAGTTGGATTTAATCCCTCCTGGTACAACATTAATCACATCGATCCCAAAGGGCCGTAATTCCAATCTGCATATTCACAAAAATGAAAGCCCATTTTGGAGAATGATTTTAAAACTTTTTCTCCCTGCAATTATAACACCTCACTTTTTCTCATTTTCACCAAACACTTGACATTTCTACAAGCAGTTATTGAAATGTCGATTTTGAAAAGTCTATACCACAAGGGTAATTAACGCATACCTTAAAGTGTCACTTAGAGCATGTATAGCAGCTTTTGATGCAGTGTAAGCGCCTCCCCATGGTACAGGGGCCAATGCAGTGACACTTCCAATATTCACGATTTTTCCCTTCTTTCTAGATGCCATGTGAGGAACCACAGCTTGAATCAACCTCAAGCAGCCTATAAATGGAATTATGCAGCATAAGATTTAACAAATGTAATGAAAGATCTTGCGCTAAAGAAGCCCAACTAACATGTACAATTATTAAAATACCATAGTCTATAATAAGATCTAAGCTTACAAAAGCTATTCACATTCTGGGCAATCAGAAGGAGTTATCTGAATGATAGAGTAGAAATGAGGCTTCCACACTCCTTGTCTTATGAAGTTCGTATATATTAAGTTGTGGTTAACAAGCGAACAATATTCGGTATGAAGGTTTCTACACTTCATCACTGAACGTTGAAAACGCAACAAGAGAAAGGCCAGATTCATTGAAACAAATGGAAAATTACATCAACAGATAAAATGTAACAAAAACTATCCGTATTTCAGCTGAAACAGCGTAAATGAAGGACCAGAAATAAGTTCACATCAAATTTCAACAAAATTACAATCACGTTCAGAATTGTAGACTAGCTCAACGAAACTAAGATCAAAGCTAACAATCTTTGATCATCCATTACAGATTTGTTTTTCAAAAAGTCCCAGGGAAATATCTATATCCATCAAATCTTACCTGGATGACAACAAACACAATAAAACATGGCAAATCAAATCATCCACACACAAAAATAAGGATTTCACTGAAACAACATTGAAGAGGGGACCATAACTATCTGTATTTCAGCTCAATAAATGTAAATTGAGATTAGCTCAGTTTCACTAATAGATTATACCATACTAACAATCATTTCATATAATCATATGATCCACTACAGGTGTAACAACAGAAATTCACCATCATAGAAAAATATTCATATCCGTTTAATGATCTGATCTAGGTTACTTCCAGCCAACACAATACAATATAACATGACTGACCTATATTACTGAATCAAAATCATCAAACACACACTAACTACTCAGTAACTCTATCCATTCGATACATGAATAAAAAATAACAGGAATAATCATTATTATTACCATAAACATTAGTGTTGAAGGTTTGTTCAATGGCGGATAAAGGCACCTCGGCTATCGGTCCAACGCACTGCACTCCTGCATTGTTCACTACTATATCGATCCGCCCGAACCTCTCCAGAACTGTCGACAGCGCGTGACGCACACTCTCGTCCGACGTTACGTTCAGCTCCTGAAGGAAGAATCTCGGATCGTCTTCCAAATCGGCTAAGGAGGCGCGTGAACGAGCGGTGGCGATTACCAGGCAGTTCCTCGAGGCAAACTCACGGGCCAGAGCGTGGCCTATACCTCCCGTCGAGCATCCGGTGATCACCACCACCTGCTTCTCGTATGCGGCGGCCATGATTATTGGGAGTAGCAAAATCTCCTTTTTATTGACTTTCTTCTGTTCGCAAATTTAAATTATCTTTTTTCTATTTTTTTAAATCTCAATAGAAATGATTTTGTGTGAAATACAAATAATTTTAGTATTTCTTTGCAGTCTTTTCTCAACAACTAGTCTTATTTTTGGTCTCACGAAACTTTACACGTGCAGAAAATAGCCACGTGTACATTTTAAGTTTTATTTTTTATTAAATACAACCTGATCTACTAATTATTATTAAATAAGTACAGCTGTCAAATAATGATTCGATGATGTAAACCTACTTTGTTGTCTTAATTTATATTTATTCGTATCTGTTCTGGGCTCCCAATTGCCTATTTTGGGCCCGTTAACCAAGTTAAGCAGCCCAATGCTTACCAAAGTAAATAAATTAAGAGAGCCCACAAACCTTTTCCTTTTTTTTTTTTTTTACAAAAAATTGAATCTAAGATATCTATAATATATTGATTCGTATTAAAATTGAATCTGATTTATTATATGTTCAGAAGAAAGTCCATATTTAAATTTTAATTGAAACTATTACAGTTTGTTTCTTTCTTTTAGCATAACTGAAACAATTAATTCGATACCATTATTTGAGAGTGTGATTGTGAAGGGTATTATACTATACGGGATTTCTTAACCTAAAAGTTCAAATCAATTTTCTTTTGAACTTATATATATATATATATATATATATATATATTTAATTCATTTCATTTTAGAGAAATGTAGGCGGAAATTCCATATCTAAACTAATTACTATATTAAAAGGTTGAAAGTGGGTGTGTTAAAAAATATAGTATATAGTAACTCAAAATAATCAAATAAGTACAATGGGTTTAACATTATAAATTGGAAAATCCCAATCTTCCAAAACTTGATTCATTGAAAAACAAGTGAAAATGTCCCTTTCTAATCGACCTTTTACCCTATAGATGATTGTGACATCAATCAAATTAAAATGCGACTTTATATAGTTGCATGTTCATGCAGATATATAATATAAAAGTGGGACTATCCATTGGCAATTTTGTCACGTAGAAGATAATTTTATGAAATTTGAATTTATATATAATTATATCCTAAACTACCACTAATAATTATAAAATAAATTGTTTGTAAGTGGGGAAATAATCTTCGTTTCTTGCATGAAGGTGATAAGTGCTCTTGCTTTGTATTTATATTTTAATAATTGAAACTAATAAATTTTAAGTGGTTTTGCCAATCAATGTAAGACAAAATACAAGTAAAAACGTTAAGATCATTGATTAAACCACTAAGGACAAGTAAAAGATAAAACACTTTTTTTTTTCAATTTACTAAAGAAATTAAAGGTCAAAATTTTAATTGGTATTATAACATATATTCTATAACAAATAAAACCTTATAACTGTTAGTCGTAACAAATTAAATCATGTAACACATTCAAAAAGTCTAAAACCAATTAACTTGCTCTATTAAGCCATTCGAATATGTGTTCCGATCCTCTCAAATCATGATAAATAAACTGGTATTTATCTTGTAAAATTAATAGTAATATTAAAAAGTAATATCAAAGAAGTCCAAATTAAGTATATTTTTCCATACACGAGGTGTTATAAATAGTTCGAATAATCTCTCCGAAAATACAAAAAATTGTAGAGTGTAAGAGGAAATTTTCTACTCGATCCAAGTTGAATTTGATAATCAGAAACGAATTTTTTATTTTTTTTGGTTACAGAAACGAATTATTTGAAAATAATAACGTGCACCAATTCTATGATAAAGATCGCTTACAAAACCTGAAAAACTTAACAATTCTTACATCACAAAAAGAGAACCAATTACAAATCCGAAAATTCAAACTAACAACAATATTTCAAAAACAAATTATTTTCCTAATCACTTGCACATTATCCAAATTCACATAAGCAAGCATATTATTAATTAATTGCAACAACCTAATCTTGAAATAAGCTGCATGCATGCATGCATGCATGGCACTTCTAAGTTCTAATCCTTTATTTTTTTCCCTTCAAAATCAGATGACATTATAAAGTTTCCAGGGTGAATTTTCTTGTTTTTTCCACTCTTAAAACTATCATCAATAATCATTTTTTCTGTCACCCCAAAACCCTCAATATTAGCAGCTTTTTCTAATTCTTCAAGCTTTTTCTTCATGTTTTTTTCCTTCTGTTTCTTCTGCTGCACGTAAACGTGAGCGTAGCTAGCTCCAACTGAAGACATATTATTTCAAGAATATTGATTAAGATATATATATATATATATATATATGTATATATTTGTAATTAAGTTGTAGAATAAGATGAAAGAAGTTGTTGGAGAGATTGAGAAATTTTGCATGAATTTATAGGCAGAGAAAGTTGCCTTTAGGCTTTAGGATCAAGTAATTAATAAATTAATCTGTTTTAGAACACAGATTATGAGAAGTGGTGGGTACATATAAAATGGTAAAGCTAAGGTGGCTTAGCCATTATATATATTATCATCAAATAAAAATTTTGGTTGATGGCTAGTGCAATAGTTGGAGGATTAATGGGGTTAGCTGTCAACTTTCTATGGCCCTCCTTCAATATATATATATATATATATATATATAACATTAGAAATAATTAGTATGAAAAGAATTATGGTCGATCTTAAATTTTCACTATTAATTGATATTTTTTTGATCAATCACACTGTATATTAACTGTACCATAACATCCTATGATCAATGAGAAAAATCTCACTTTTATTTTTCTCATTTTATTCTCTCTCTACATCATAGCAACTCGATGGTGAAAGGTCGCACATTTATTATGTAAAGGAAAGTACTAAACGATTATATAATAGAGAATTTTAAATTAATCATAATTAGTGTAAAGTTAATTAAACATATATAAGGAAAGCCAAAGCCAATAGATGGAAACCTTAATAATAATTAGTTTCATTCTTGGCTCAAAATGATAGCCACACATTTAAACCAATAGGAGTTGATTATGTCAGTAAAAAAATATAAATACATTGGCTGTTTTCAACTTAAGATTAGAAAATGACTTATCAACAATTTTTTAGAAAATGACGTACGGCAAATATTTTAATGATATCTCAATTGAGAAGGTTCAATTTTTTCTGGACTCACACTTATCTCATACTTAGTTACTAACTTGGGTAATTACCTATATATTTTTATTTATTAATTACGTTAGTTAATATATATATATTTTTTAATTATACATGAATACACTCACAAATAAAGTATATTCAATATCATAATATTTGCGTTCAATATCGCGTGCCACCATTACACAGATATACGAATATTTTCTCCCACTGTTCATATTTCAACACACTTTCAGCACACTTATCGTATATTTATAAGTGTATAAAAAGTATCACACTATTATTACATGTATAATATCTGATCGGGTTGTAATTTTTTAAAACAATATGATTCCGATTATTTTAGACCACATAATAGAAGTGGGATTACATTTAAATTGGTATGTCTTTGTAATGTGGCTAAAGTAAACCATCACTACAACATGTATACTAGTGATTATTTAGAAGAATTATTAGTGGGACTCAATTGGACTTAACTGTCAGCAGCCCCATTCCTAAGGGTTTAAAGTAGAATATAGTATTTTTGGCACTCTCCAATACTTAAATAACTATTGAAATTTGAAGCTAACTTTATAGTTTGTGGTATTGCTTTGTGTCTAATTAATCAGAAAAAATGATATTGCTCTTCATCTTCCCAATCCATTAATACTATGAAGAATATGATTACATTCCATATAGAGAAATATATGACCTATCTATGTGGATTCCCACTAAGATATATAGTCAACTACAATTTTTAATAATAAATTTGTGAACTTGATGATAAGAACTGATAATACATTAATTAAATGCCCATTTTACAGGGGTCAACAATTGTTTATAATAAAATAATTTTGGGAATAATAATATATAAGAAGTCAGAACAAATTAGAGCCGTTTTCTCCAAGGGTCATATATTCAACATGAAATGGAGCCGTTTTAATCACCATTTTTCTAGTCATCATTTATATTAGATGAATTAGCTACAATTTGGGTAGATTTATCCAATTTTACACATGAGAGGAGTAGACTAAACATTGCTTTGAAGAGAATATAGAAACATAGAGAAACATTATAATTATTTATTAATAACTTTATTTGTCATACTCATACGATTAATTGATATTGTCAATACCCAACCTAATCCATGCAAGAATTTTGCTAAAATGAAAGTTCTTGATAGATATAATTTTGAAAAAATTTATAATATATCGAATTCTGAATGTTGAAAATCGCTCACCTAATTTTAAATATGTGATCTATATCACACAAAATTTATTAAATTAATATATATGATATAAAATTTCTCAATAATTTTCATATTCGTAATAAAAACTTTATTAGAAAATTAATTAAAACCCAAAACCGTCCTCTTAGTTTCCACTCTTAAGAAGTGTGCTCTTAGTCATTTTCATTAAAGTAAAAAACACTATAATGTTTTTTTAATGGAAACAATGGACTTTTGATAAATATATTTATTTAATGCGCAATTGACTAAATTATAATGACAATGTTGCCATGGAGCACAATCTAAATCCAATATTCTTTTAATTTCCAGTGGCTTCTGCACTTCTGATAGGTGTATAATCATGCAAATTTCTGAGCTATTTATCAATCAAAGATATATATATATATATATATATATATATATATACAATGTCCCTCCATGTTGCAACAACTAAACAAAAAGCATTAACTTGTTCTTCTATGTCCTTTCATTGTGTGAAAAATATATTATCATATGATTTTTTTATTGACTAAAATTTTTAAGTGATGAAATTCATAGAGACAACTCTTAATTGAGTGAATTTAGGCCATTTTCAATCCACTTTATTTTATTATTGTTTGAAAATAGTTTGACGTGGAACTATTCTAATCGAACGGTTAAGGTCATCTATCTCAATATAGTACCTCGTCTCATATCTTAAATTATATATGTATGTTAAGTTTATACAATTTTTGCATATATATATATATTTATATATTTGATGTTCATTTATCAAATATATAAACTGCAATAAATAATGAAATAGAATTATCCTAAATGACAAGCAATTAGGGTTAAACTTTCAAATAAATGGATTGACCATGTTGAGCTTTTTTCCCTTTATATATTTTATGAGTATAATGTTAGGTACGATGAATTTAATTGAGTGATTACTCTGATAAAAGGAATTTATCTATAAAAAAAAACATTAATAACACCAAAAAAAAATTAGAAATCACAAATTAATCAACACAAAATATGGTTAACACCCAAAGCAAAAGCCAACAAAATCTTCCAAAAAAACCCTAAACTTCTTCTTCCTGCACCACTATAGTATGGCTTGATCATAATACCAAATCTACAGTTATCAATCGACGGATCCGCCCTAGTGATAGTCCCCAGCCCAGAAAACCTACACGCATCATCAAGCTGATTATTCTTCTGATAATAGCTATTAAAAGCATACGAAATATTCGACAAGGCGTCCAAGTTCCCACACGACGTTTCATAGCCGAGGCACGTGCAGTCTGCGAGCCCACAAGCGTAGCTCACGCTTCGAGCCACCCTAGCGTCCTCGAGGCTCGTGCCGGGCTTCATTATGCACCACTTGGCTTCCAAATAGCTCACGCTTCTAGCCGGGACGAGCGAGCCTGAACTTGTTGTCCCCAGGTTTAACGAGTACTTGGGTTGCCCATCGAACGTGAATACTCCCCAATGGCGCTCGAAGTTTCCGGGCTGTATGCTTTTTCCGTCTTCATCGAACAAGCTGAATAGGTACGCGTTGATCGGACCTGGCCGCATCGGAGTTCCCCGGCCGGAAATTGTATGCGTCATAAACCCTTGGTTGAATCTCTGGGCCAGGAGGAGGTTGGCATTCCGATCGCCGTCGGTGGGCCATCCGATTTCTCCGACAATGATGGGTATGTTCGAAAACCCATTCTTCTGTAATGCCCAGACAAGAGTATCATGGTTGGCATCGAACATGTTGGAGTAAGTGGTGCCGCCGTCGTTCAACGGGGACGAGTTTCCGTCGAAGAATGCGTACTCGACGGGGAAGTTGGAGTCGATGTACAGGCTTATGAAGGGGTATATGTTGATGGTAAATGGGGCTTCGTTATCGCTCAATAGTTTGACGATTTGGAGCATGTAGTCATGGATATCGGGTCGAAAATCGCCACCCGAGGGCAACCCACTTGGAGTTGTGTAGATATCGGCGTTTTGAGGCACGGTGACCTTTACTTGGTTGCGAAGGCCGGCTTTCGTTAACGCTTCTTGAATGTTTCTCAGAGCTGGGAAAGTTGTACGGAGAAATGTCCCGTTATATGTCGCCAAGAACGGTTCATTTCCAACGGCCACGTACCTACACGATCCAAAAACGCGAAACCCGATTAGCGTTTTAGTATAAAAACCGATATAAGACCAAGATTTTAGTGGAGATTGACCACCTTATCATTACATTGTTGGTGGTAAGATGATGAGAGACATTATGGGAAACCCATCTGTCGGCGGCTTTTGAACTGCCGGCTAAAGTTGCAAGCATGTCGTTTGGAATGCCGACCATAACCTCAATCCCGGACTGGCCTAAAGCTCTTAACGTGTCGTAATCAGCATCAAAAAGTTTAACTTTTTGAATCCCATTCTCTCTCAGCATTCTTACAACCGTGTCTGGTGGTAAGCGGTGAGAGGCCTGCGTGCCCCAATTCGCGCCTATTCCACCGGCTGAATGCACCAAATGAAGTAATATTCAAAGGCTACTAATAACTAATATATATTAAGGTTCTCAAAAACTAATATATTAATGCAGATTCATAGGATGATTCAACATGAGGTACCTGTTGTTTGATGATTGATGGCATTAATTTTGACTGGGCTCGATGATAATCTTTCAACATCTGCACGAATATATTCAGAAACACCGAAAAAAACACAAGCATAAACTCCAAAGGAAACGGGGTTGAATGATCTAACTACAAGGGCAAGTACCTGCCTTGGGGTGACTATGAGAATTCACTTTCTTCGAGTTAAATGGTGCGGGATCACCAATATCTGTACAATTTCGTGATGTTTATCGAAACAAATAAGTACGATAATTTACCAAATAATCTCTTGAAGGGTGACAAAATGGATGGTTTTTGGGAAATTAAGGATTTGTGAATGTACCTCTGTGAGCCACGGACTCACTCCAGAATTGATTGAATGATGAAAACATTGAGAATTTCCCGCCTCCTCGATTTCCAAATGTCGACCCATTCGACCTGCCCCCTAACAGCTGATACAGGATTTAAAGCAGCAATCAAAAAGGTTGGAATAAGTGTACCTTTTTCCACTATCAATTGTAAGAAGCATAAACTAAAAATTACAACAAGCTTGTACAGAAACTTATGACAAATTTACACTATTTTGAAAAGATCCATAGAATCTCAAGCTAGAAATAATGAAGGATTGCAGATACATAGAAATGATACTGATTAGTGAACATCAAAACTAAAAGTGCAGTTTAAACTACGAATCGGGCTATGTTTTCTCTTGTCCTGCTAAAACTTTTCGTGTTTGCAAGGCGTAAAACGCATTTGGTTAAAGAAAATGCTATTTGAAAGCATTTTGAAGATGAACACTACTGCAAACCATGTTGCATATCTTATTGCGAGGATATTGAGTGAACTACACGTTCGTTTTATAAGTTTCCATGCAACATATTCATACCTATTACTACATACTTGAGATTATTTTTAGTAACAATCCCTTCATATTGATAAAAACGGTAACTACATTTTCAACAATTATTGATACAAAAAACAAAAGAAACTAATGTTGTCTGATTTCCTTATATGCATGGGTGAACCCAATCTTTGACACAACAACTAAAAAACTATGATGTCTAAAATTAATGGCAATGTAATAAAAAAGAAAATCTACTATATTTTCAAAAATAAGAAGGGGCTTACCAGCAGGAAACTGAAGAAGAGCAGAGGGTGAAACATGAGCAAACGATGTTCTTTGAAATGAGGAAATTAAATAAAGAAATTATGAGAATATGAATTTCAGTTCATATGAGTATATGTTAAGCTGTAAATAATGTAATTGGCCATTCAGAGAGGGAGAGGGACTAATGAAGTTTAAAAATGTCTTAGATTCTTATTTCTTGGTTTGGCTTTTATGTTTTTCAAGGCTTCTTTTCTTTTTGTTCCCTTTTTTTCAGCAATAAAGTATGTATTTTTTATGAAACTTTATATAATTTGGTGGGGAAAATAAAGGAGAAAGAAGAAAAAAAAAAATTAAATTATTTCAAAATAAGTTAATTCAAAAGTGAGGGGTGATACGATCGATCTTAAGCAAAGTTGATATGGGCCAGGAATGAGGTGTGACTGAGTCACACACGCTTAACTTTACAAATACATTACTATGTTTGCTTTAGTGAGTGTACTTAGGATATTGATAAATTAATCACAAAAAGGATGAAATAATTGGACCTTTTTGTAAGACTATTTTACGAAATGATAAATATACCTCTTCTTAGATTATATTTTATGGGGCTCCTCAAGTTGGACTAATGGATTGATCTACATCATAACTCATACACATACATATAAGTAATATATTAATTTATTTGCTATACAAATATTAATTATTTTTCCTGAAGTAACCCAATAATTAGATAATATATGTCAAACATTAAAATTTGGTTGGTGCATACATAATCTAACCCCTATATAAATGTGTGAATAACAAAATTATTTCGTCTTATGTGAAAAGACATAATTGCCCTTAATTATGAATAACTGTGAATTAATATTAATAATTAAATAAATAGAATCCTAATTAGAATAGAATTTGAATCCTAATTAATTAGGACTCCACCCAATTACATGAGGTCCAATTACATACCAATTTCAATTCCCATGAAAATATGCCATCCAGAAAAGCATCGTATGAAACCAATTGATTATTAGGACTTTTAATAATTAAATAAATAAATAGAATCCTAATTAGAATAGAATTAGAATCCTAATTAATTAGGACTCCACCGTACATACCAATTTCAATTCCCATCAAAATATGCCATCAACACAAGCATCGTATGAAACCAATTGATTATTAGGACTTTTAATAATTAAATAAATAAATAGAATCTTAATTAGAATAGAATTAGAATCCTAATTAATTAGGACTCCACCCAATTACATGAGGTCCAATTACATACCAATTTCAATTCCCATCAAAATATGCCATCAACACAAGCATCGTATGAAACCAATTGATTATTAGGATTCTATAACTAATTATAACATAATTGAATTATAATTAATTAATAGGTGGGGTAAGATAGATTTCTAACGTGTGAATAACTGTGAATTAATATTAATAATTAATAATATATGTAACCTTAGGAGTTCAAATTACTGTAATATTGTGTGGGTTTCTACTTTATCATATGATCGAAAACATAACTTTAAAGTGTGTGGATTTCTACTTTATCATATGATCGAAAATATAATTATTGTGTTGAATAATACATACCAATACCAATTAATTAAAGATTTATTTCAAAATAAATTCATTCTTGACGTGGCATCAATAAGTATTACTAATTAGAATAGAATTAAACTATGTATTATATATATGATTCCATCTCTTATACATGTATATATATTTATCAACAATCTTCTACTAACATATACACATTACACTTCAAAAAAACATAGTTCAAGTTTGAAGCTACAAGTTTAAGTTCAAGTTCAAGTTCAAATTCAAATGTACGAGCTTCTATGGATTTCAAGAAATTTTTTTACTTCACTTTGATATTCTACATATTAAATTTTTTCAAACCCAAATTTAATTATGTGTGTATATATACATATGACATATGTACAACTCCAATGAATAAAATACTATGAATGTTTGATTCTATTATACATAAATTCAATACAAAATTATGCTATGAATTATGTTAATAATATTTGACATAACTTTATTTGATATCACTTTTCTTTATTATAGGTGATCCTCTAACAACAATGACACAGACAACATGTGGAAATCTCAAGGGAAGAAAAATAATTGGAGGACAATCTAAACTGTAATTTCTATCTTTAACGTCTATATACATATACATATTAGTTCAAATTTGTTACTTGATATCAAGGCATTGATTTCTAATTTTTGGTTGTAGAATGTTATTCAACCAACAAAAGAACCCATGTGTTGCAGAACAGTCTGAGTTGGAACTAAGAAGAGAGAAATATGCTAAGTTGCCAGATGAAAAAAGGCGTCAACACATTGCAAACGTAACAGAAGCTAGAAAAAGAAGAGTTCCACAAAAGCCAAAAAGTCCTTGGCTACTTAAAGCATTAATGCAGCCACATGAACATGACGGTTCGTAAGTTTTTAATTAATATGTTTCAATATTTTTTTAGATGTTCTCTTACCATTTTATTTTGTAAAGGTGCTACAATTTTTGAACCAGTATGCTCTGAATTACATGAGTTGAAAGAGATGACGTCTTGTGATCATTGTGGTGCAATGAAATTTCAGCATGAGCCACCAACTTTTTGTTGTGACAATGGAAAAGTAAAGCTTGCTTATGTTGCTATACCGGCTGAATTGCATGATTTATATACTTCACAATCAGTTGAAGCCATTGAATTTAGTAAAAACATACGTGCTTATAATAGCATATTTTCGTTCACTTCTTTTGGAGTAAAATTGGATAAAGATCTTGCATCTTCTAAACAAGGAATATACACTTTCCGAGTTTTAGGTCAGATTTATCATAGCCTTCCCAGTTTACATGCAGATGGAGATAATCCTTGCTGGTTTCAGTTGTATTTCATTGACGTCGACAATGAGGTAAAAAATAGGTTAAGTAAAATTGATGATGCGAATTTGAATGAGGATACGGTCAAGAAATTGATGAGAATTATGGACAAAAATTCGTATGCGAAACAACTTCGAAGATTGAAAGATTATATATCTCTTGATGAAATTGCTCTTCATATAACCAAAAATGTTAACTTAGATCAGCGTGTTTATAACTCCCCAACATCTGATCAAGTTGCAGCAATTTGGATTGAAGGAAATAATCCTAATCTACCAATTGAGAGAGATATTGTAGTACACTCACGCTCTGGCCATAGACACAGAATCAAGCATTATTTTGGATGTTATGATCCATTACAATATCCACTTCTTTTTCCAAATGGAGAATCGGGATGGCACCAAAAAATTTATAAGGTTGATGTGAATAAAAGAAAGCGTTCAGACAATCCAACTACCAATGACCATGAACAATATAGTAAGTTTTTACTTTAATATATATATATATATATACATATATACTATAATGATTTGAAATCTTACTAACAAAATGCTGTATTTAAATTTCAGGTACAACTCAAAATGGTCAAACAAATTTGGTTGACGCAACTTCATCTACCATTGAGAATGTTCTTTCTCAAGAACAACAAAGTAAGTTACTAATAATTGTTATATTGTTAAATTTTAAGAACTTATATAATCTTTTTTTCATTTAAACAATCCAATAATTTTGTAAAATTATTTTACTATATGTGTTCAATGTTTTAGGTGTTACACGAGAAGATACAAAAAAAGTCTCATGTCGGGAATATAGTTGTTATAAACTACAGATACGAAATTCAGCACGTCAATCACATTTGATCTATGCGGGAAGATTGCTACAACAATATGCAGTAGACATGTACATCAAACTAGAAACAACAAGACTAGATTTTATAAGAAGAAACCAATTAGAGTTAAGGTCTGAACTCTACCAAGGATTGGTAGACAGTGTTGCAAATGGAGAGACAAGAGGAAGTGAAGTTGGACGAAGAATTGTACTTCCTGCATCTTTCATTGGAGGTCCAAGAGACATGCGACGCCGATATCTTGATGCAATGTCCTTGGTAAGCCGATTTGGAAAACCAGACCTATTTATAACCATGACGTGTAATCCAGAATGGAAGGAAATACAAGAACTATTATTACCAGGTCAATTACCTCAAGATCGTCCAGATCTCACATCCAGAGTTTTTAGAGCAAAGCTCCAAGATATGAAAGATCAACTTTTCACTAAAGAAATATTTGGAAAGGTAGCTGCTCATGTGCATGTTGTGGAGTTTCAGAAAAGGGGATTACCTCATGCGCACATTTTGATCATCCTGAAATCTGATTACAAGATTTTAACACCAGATCAATTCGATCGTTTTGTTTGTGCTGAGCTTCCCGATAGAGAAAAATGCCCTCAATTGTACGATTATGTGGTGAAACATATGATACATGGACCATGCGGAGATAAAAACAAAAACAACTCTTGCATGGTAAATGGAAAATGCAAAAGTCATTATCCTAGGCCATTTTGTCAAAAGACGATACAAGGGAAAGATGGGTATCCAATTTATAAGAGAGCTGATGATGGAAAAACTGTTCGAGTACGAAATGCCCAACTAAACAATCAATGGGTGGTTCCTTATAACCCATACCTACTAACAAGATATAATTGTCACATTAATGTGGAAATTTGTTCTGGATTGACAGCAGTAAAGTACTTGTACAAATATATTTACAAGGGACATGATAGAATTACTGTGTATACCACAGGAGCTGAAGAAGAAAATGTAATAGATGAAATTCAGCAATTTCAAGATGCAAGATGGATATCAGCACAAGAAGCAATGTGGAGGATTTTTGAATTCAATTTGAGTGAAATGTATCCTGCAGTTATAAGTTTGCCAATTCACATGCCAAACAAACAGTGTGTCACCTATTGGAACAATCAAAATTTGGAAAATGTTTTGGGTTTAGATCATATATCTAAAACAATGCTAACAGAGTATTTTCACATGTGTTCCATAAATGAGAAGGCGAGGGGTTATCTTTATAGTGAATTTCCTCAACATTTTGTATGGAACAAACAAAGAAGATGTTGGTCAGAGAGACAAAAGAGAGAGGTAATAGGTCGATTATCTGGTTCTAATCCAATGGAGGGAGAAAGATATTATTTGAGGCTATTGTTGAATCATGTACGAGGTCCTACATCATTTGAGTACCTTTTGACAATGAATGGTGTGACGTATTCAAGTTTCAAGGAAGCAGCCCAAAAACGAGGATTATTAGAATCTGATGAAAGTCAATTAGAGTGCTTGAATGAGGCAATATCATTTCAAATGCCACCTGCATTGAGGAGCCTATTTGCTACAATATTAATCTACTGTGAACCAACAGATGTGAGGAAACTTTGGGATACTTATTATCAAGCACTATCCGAGGACTTCAAAAGAGAACATAATAATTCAATAGAATCACAACTGGCAAAAACTTTAAAAAGTATCCAGTCAATTTTAGAGAGTATGGGAAAAAGCATACACTCGTATGATTTGCCAAATATTCCTGTTGATTTGAAAGATTCAAATGACACTCTCCCAAGAGAAATTCGTGACGAGTTATCAATTGAGATACCACCAGAGGACTATCATGCTCGGGACAAACTAAATGCAGAACAACAAAAAGCATTCGATACTATAATTGAACATGTGGAATTTGGGAAAAGTGCTGTTTTTTTGTTGATGTACCTGGAGGAACGGGAAAAACTTTTCTATACCGTGCTTTGCTTGCATATTTAAGATCAAGAAATATGATAGCAATTGCAACAGCAACATCAGGTGTGGCGGCATCGATCATGCCGGGTGGTCGAACTGCACATTCTCGATTCAAAATACCACTTGAGTTACATGAGACAAGTGAGTGCACTGTGTCAAAACAAAGCGGAATCGCCGAATTATGTCGTCAATCAAAATTAATCATATGGGATGAAGCTCCAATGGCAAAACGTTTAGCAATTGAAACTGTTCATAGAAGCTTACAAGATTTCACTGGTGTTAAAGAACCATTTGGTGGAAAAGTAATAGTCCTTGGAGGTGATTTTAGACAGGTGGTGCCAGTTGTGCCTAGAGCTACAATACAACAATTTTAGTTTATCTTAGGAAAAGTGCAGTTAAAGACAACAACAATGTCAACTTTAATTATAAATCCAACTTGCACTACGTCGACTGAATTAAAACTTTGGTAAGTATTTTAGTCATAACCATACTACATCAATTTGACTTTACTAATACAACTCATAATAGCAATCTTCTTTTATATTGTGTTCCACAATATTGTTACTACAGGTTACAACCAATGATGGAGTCAGGAGAAGTAGAAGAGTTATCGATGGAAAAATTTATCGCACAAGCTCAAGAAGTTGAACTAAGTGATCTGATTCATCGTCGAGAAAAATTGCAAGAGGTAATATAATACACAATACCTACTTGAAAATTTTAAATTATAATATTAGCTACTAACATAATACATAACCCTGCAGCAAAAATTGTATTGGTTCAAAGGAATAGTGGATATGGTTGAAAATAAATCATCGCCTTGGTACGATTCATGCAATGAATGCTGTAGAGCATTAATGATCACTGAAAGTGGAACTGAATGTAGCCAATGTCAAAAAGAAAACATTGAGGCAACACCAAGGTATAAATCATAATTCAAGTACGTTTTGATACTTAATCATATTTACGATTAACTTATTGTAAAATCACAGGTATCGAATCACACTAACGGTGTCGGCCGATAATGAAACTGCAAAAGTCACTCTTTTTGATGATGTTGCGACCGTTTATATAGGTTGTTCAATCTTCAACTACATCAAATCAACACATGAGGTATTTAATTAACTATAAATGTTTTTTCTTCAAAAATACAAGAACAAAAATAAATACTACTTATCACTATTTAAATTTTATATTTGCAGAAAGACATATCAAAGTGCATCGAAGACTTGGAAGCAACAGAAACTAAAATATACAAATTCCTATTTAAACTAGACAAAAATGTTGAGTTGAAAAATGGGATCATATCAATTGTTGCTGAAGCAGTGAACTGCAAAGACAAACCGAAAAGACAAAATATCATCATACAAGACAACAAAGAAGAAATTATTGTCCAACAAACAAGACGAAGCAAAGCAACTAAAACTCCAAAGAAAGAGCACAAGGAAATTTTGAAAGATGAAGAAATTATCGTCCAACAAACAAGACGAAGCAAAGCAACTAAAACTCCAAAGAAATAGCCCAAGGAAAATTTGAAAGATGACGATATCCAAACTGTGAAGAAGAGAAAGGCTACTAGAATTCCCAAAAAGAAAAAATATGTCGATTTTATAGACCTTGAAGATGATGATGAAATAATAGCCAACTTCTTGAAGAAAAAGAAGATTTCGGGAAAGAATGTTAGATAAATCACGAAAAATATTTTTAAAAAAACAAGATTAGACTAGAGATTAATATTTCTTTTCAGCAAAATTGCTTTGTAGAAGCAATTAGAATTTACTTTTACAATGTCATTTTTCAATTCTTAGTTTAGGATACAATTTTTCGCAATATAACTATTTTTTTAAAGTTTTGTCTCTTTTAATTATTTATGGATTATGGTTTGATTATACAAATTAGAATTATTTTCAAATAATGTGACAATTCTTATAAATTAATAACTACATTTGACATTGCACAATAATAATATTTAACTTTAAAGTATTTTTATTTTATTATATTATATCAATGAAAATTCACGTGTGTTACTCACGTGCAACGCACGTGATTTTTTCTAGTACATTAGAAAAGGGTAAAATCCTTAAAACATAAAGTGGGCTTTTAAACAATGAATAATAAGCCACGAGGAATAGAGTCAAAAAAAAAAAAAAAAACCACGAGGAATGGGCCACCTGCAAGCCATAACATAATCAAAATCTTTTCATTCCATTTCAAATGAATTGATCTATTTCATATGTATATATATTATCTTAGAAAAAGGTAATGAAATCAGATATATAATATAATATAATACATGCAGAAAAGCAAATTTTATTCTCTAGTTTAAGCAGAAAAGAAAGCAGTGGTAGCAGCAAGACTCATATCTGATTTAGGCTCCAAAACCTTCACCATTATCTTCTCTTTGATCCAATAACAACAACTATTTGAAAACCCTTTATGATTATTCATCCCAAAACAAGACAGAAAATCAATATTTTCACCACATTTTCTTGAATTCTTGATCATCCTCTCATACTCTTCTGCAACCAACATTGCTATCTCTGACATTTTTTCCAAAAAAAAATCAAAGTAACTTTTTTTTTCAATTTTTTTTTACTGAAGTTTGATGATGAAAGTGGGTTTTTTTTCTTGTTGAAGTATTTATAGGAAGTACAAGTGTAATGGATGAGGTTGCATGATGATGATAATAACTGATAATACCACGTTTTATTAATTCATGTCCAATATTTAAATATCTATGTGACTTTCAAGACTAGAATAAAGTAAATGCTGATATAAAGATTGTCATTATTCCTTCAAAAAAGAGACACAATGTAATTCTTATAATCCCCCAGGCTTGAATACCATTCAATCTATAAAGTATATAAACACGTGCAATATTATCTTCAAAAATCTCATCCATTTCAACCTTCCCTGTCAAAGAATATCCAATTATAAACATGGGCCTTTTGATAAATTATCTTGCATATATTCTTAACTTTCAGAGTGTAAGAAATGACAAATATATCAATTACACAAGTTAATACAACCTCGTTTTTTGGATTATGAACATAATCCAACATCGAAAACCAATTTCACAGTTTCAAATCCCGTCCTAAAATGGGGCAGAGTCGGTCAGTAGTACTTCACAGAAGTCCAAGCGATTTTAACTGCTGAAGATGCTCGGGCGGCAGAGCTGGCGGTGACCAATCAGTTCCGGTCAGCTCATCATCAACGTCCTCCACCACATACTCCTATATATATATATACACACACGAAACATAAACGATAATCCATCAAAAATAGCAAAAAGAAATAAATAAGAAGCAAATTTAAATCTTAACTCACTTTTGTTAGCATTCGTTTCGCGAGTATGTGATAGTGCCGTTGCCAAATTCTTTGTCCAACCATAGTAGCCACTAATACGCTGTAAAATATACCGATTACAGTAAATAAACCGACCACCACTAAAACCATTATGAGTAACAATGGCAATCCCGCCTCGCCAGCACCTCCCAAGCAACCACATTCACCAGCTGCGCTAGCACAACCCTCGAAGCATGCGGTACAATCAGCCCACATACAAAGAGTGCCCGGCAAATGGCAATCAGCGCACATCCTGTACATAGGCGAAGAATAGATAATAATGATCTATGAAGAAAATATATATATATACACATATATATATAGAGAGAGAGAGTGGATAAATGAGAGATGATATACCCAGGATGACAACAACAAAGACATAGTTCTCGACATGGCTGAGCTAGATCATTACGTACTCTTCGATCATAACAAGTTATGAAGCATCCAGATAATCCCAGCAAAGCGAAAAATAATAGAGCGCCTTACAAAAAAAAATGATGATTTTAAAACGTTAACACTAAAGTTAATCTGTCATAAAGAAATTTGCGGTAAATATGTACAAGAGACTAATTGAAGAACGAAATAATATGATAAAGCTTAAGAAAAATAGACATCACCCTATGATGTAATTTAAGCTCAAGATGTCTTACCACATATGTAATAGAAACTAAACTCGCTGTCAAAACCCCAGGTCATACGAAACCAAAACTTTTGGTAACCATCAATAAGGTAAACCAAGTATGCCAATAGAGTAATAACCTGTAAACGGAGTGTGCATGTTATGAATCAGAAAATACAATGTCTTAAAATCACAACACAAAATCAAGAAAAAAGACAAGATAGAACGAAAGAGTTAAATGACCTACCATCTGCACAGCAAAAAAGATAAAGAGAATATCCCTAGTGACGAAAAACCGGAACTTCAATATTCGCCATTTCCTATCAGCAATTACGTGGACTCTTAGATAATAAGGAGCCTTGCAAGTTGTGCAATGAGCAAAGGCGAACCCTTCCTGAAGGGCAAAAACGAAGGGAAAGCGAAAATTAGGTTAAATGACCTCATACTAAATATGAATATATGAATAGTTTGATATACCAAAATACCATAGACTAATCACAATTAATCCATATGCTACCTAATTTTAAAAAAGTATATCCCACAAATGTACTCGTTTCTTGAAAAGTACCTTCAATGCACGCCAATGATCCAAACATTCTCTGTGAACGTACTTTGATGTCCCTTTGCACTTACAAGGAGCAATAAAATCCCTACCTGATAACCAACATACCGAGTTACATAAATCAAATGTAACGACTATTCTTGCACTATTATCAAACAAAATGCTCGAATAATGCATCATTAACAGTCCTAATATATGAGAAATAAACAGTCAAATCATTAGGCACCAGAAAAGAAAAAATTTGTCTGACCATAGTATAAAAGAACATGCAGCAATTTGATCAGGAGAGATAGTTTGTTTCTCATGTTCAAAGTAATGTTAAATGCATTTTGAACTGTTCAATATCAGCATTTCCATGGCTGTAATGTGAATAAAAGTCATTTTCAGTACAGTACTGAAGAAAAGTCTTTTCTGATTTCTCGTAGATGTACACTTTTAGAAACAAAATAACATTGTCCAATTAATCGGCAAAGTGCATCTGATATGTGTAAACTAGGAACAAAGTTCAAGACAATCCCACATGTATAATTTACAGTGCAAACGCCTCTCTTCCTCTATAATGGTAAACAAAGCTTATTGATAAGCCAAATTTTCTTCTCAAGAAACAAAGGGGGAGAAGGGTTATGAACCAAAAGGTGAAAGACGAATTAACTCATGGACGATTTCTTAGGCAGTGAGCATTCCCTAACAAAATGACCAAAAAAAAGAACTTTTTAAAACACTATAGTGGCAAATGTGATCAAATTTTAGGGGAGATTGTCTATAAGTACTCCAAAAAGACTATGAAAACAGAATAAAATTTATTTTTCTCAAAAAAAGAAGACGAAGAAAATACAAGCAGCTCAGAGATGGAATAACTAAATAAAATTGCAGGGTAGTATATAAAAAAGTACATCAAATTTCATTACTTGCATATGAAGCACTTATAGGGACGAAGAACAAAGATAATTTCTTTTCCACCAAAATTAAAATTAGAAGCAAAAAAAAAAAAACTAAAAGCTGAAAATTGAAATTTGAGCAAAATTCGAACTTTACCATCAGTTTCGAGACAAATTCGGCATTGAATTTGCTCATCAGGGCCCGCCTCTAGGTCAATCTCCGATGAGTTTCTGATCAAAGTCGGCACCGTCAATGGCGATGATTCAGACAGCTCACCACCCATACTTTTCAAGTCAATTACAGGTCAAACATACAGATGAAGATAAGAAAAACCCCTTAATTAACACACCTGTAACTGGGTTTTCTCTTTTGAATAGAAATTGACAAGTAATTGTGAAAGTATTTCGATTGTGGTTCTATAATTTGAGAAATGGGTTTTTTTTTATTCAGTGATGATTTATGTAAAACTCTTGAGAGGTTTTAAGTTAAGAAGGGGAAAGAAATGCAATATGTTGACGAAGAAGAAGAAAAGTCATTGCTAATAACAGTAATTTGCAAATTGCACCCTTAAATAACATTGTTAGTACATTGCACCCTTAAATAACATTGTTAGTACATTGCACCCTATATTTGGCATTTTTAACCGTGGATCAAATTTTATTTTATCCAAATTTAACTTTACTCAAACAGATTCTAGCAAACAAAAAAGGGTAAGGAAAAAAATATTAAAAATTAAATGTGTCTGAGCCCGGGTTCGAACCGGGGACCTCTAGTGTGTGAGACTAGCGTGATAACCGACTACACCACCCAGACATCTTGACAATGACATTACTTAATTATATGAGTAACGAATGATATACTAACAACTTTAATTATAATTAGGCTGTCAGTGTCAGAAGCCCTCTAATTCAGTAGAAATTTGGTAGTAATTATAATTGGCTGTTCGTTTAAAAATTATAATATATTGTCCATTAAATTCAAAATAAACATGAGGAACAAAATTACATCTTTCCTAACACTTTTAGTCATAAGTAATAATTATAAAATTATAAATGAGGTACCCCTCTCTTACTTGGAAACTATTTTACAGTCTCTTCTTATTATTGACACAAAAGTAAACATCGAGTTCTACAATACTCAAGAGTCATGCATGAAAACACGATTTAACAAATCTTAACAAAGACAGTGAAATCCTAAACAAGACTCCCATGGTTTATAGTGTTAGCAAACTCAACCTATAGGGAAGATTACACATGTTATTTCCTTCATTCACTTCTTTCTCTTCTTTGGAGGTTGAAGTGCTTCCTCTTCTTCATCTTCTTCTTCTTCATCCTCGTCATCTTCTTCATCCTCGTCATCGTCCCCGTCATCATCCTCGTCATCATCATCATCATCATCATCCTCGTCATCTTCATTCGGGTCATCTCCATCATCATCATCTTCATCTTCGCCATTTTCATCCACCCCTCCGCTTGAGCCATTTTTGCCTTCGTTTTTTTTGCCATCAACGGGTGTTTTTTCATCCTCATTATCTTCTTCATCTTCCTCCTCGTTGTGTTCATCATCATCATCATCATCATCCTCGTCTTCTAAGTCGACCGGCTCTGAGGAGTGAGATGTGTGATTGTCTCCTCTGGGTTTGGGTTGGTTTGTTAGTAGCTTCATGTATTCCTATAATTCAATGCAAATTATTAGATAATCATAAGAATACCATCAGTTCTTGATTGTGGCAACTATGATTTGTCTGAGTTTGAAATGATGATTGTGTTCTTGGTGGATTGTGATTTGTGCCCATTATTAACAAAATCTAGTGAAACTAATAATATCATTGTAGAATTTCAATATCAAAATGTAATAACATCAGCTTTCTAATTGATGATCACTCATGAAAACTGAAAAGTGTACAACAAATTGCTAGTAATAAGTGCACTTCACTTTTCCTGCGAGAGACTTTGGTCGGAAATTTTATTCCATATAGGATTTGTTGGATTCGATGTGTTTTAGATTTTTTTTAACTTTGGGCTGCTTAATAATCTGTGTCGAGTTTTAGAGAATCACAGGAAAACACATCACAAATTTGAGACATAAAGATCAAAACCAGTTTTTTATACTAAAATAAAAGGTCAAGCAAAGGGCTAGATTAAAAAAACAAATTTTCATTAGCAAATTTGGCTTTAATTTTCTTGAAATCTAAAACAAGTATATTATTCTAATTAAAAATGAATAAATTAAATAAAAGATATTTGGTAACCTGAGTTAGGACAGCGATTTGAGCTTTGACCAGAGCGGAGACTAGCAAAGCCGCTTCGCCGCCGCCATGCTTAACCGCAGTTAAGTTAACTGAACCGTGGTTAATCTCCATTACTTAATGGCAACTGCAAAACACAGACCATTACATCCATCTGTTTCTTCAGCAATTATAATTGTGTTTGATACTAACGTAATTAAAAATAATAGAGAATCAAGTAAGAAGACACGATGAATCCACAATATTTTGAGAAAATAATAGCAAAAAAAATTCACAGGAATCAAGTAATAGTTTAAAAAAAATTCTGTCAGAACTAGCAGATACACAGCAGAATACTGAACATATCAGATCAAAACCACTACTTGACAAAATTTTACTATATGCTGAAAGTTGAGAAGAAATTGCGTAGATCAAGGAATAAAATAAATCTTACAAAAGAAGTGAAAAAATAAAGACTAATAATTAAAAATTAAATTAAATTTCATGAAGATGGAAAATAAACTTACCAGAAGCTCAGATCTGAGGTTGATTCGATGAGATCTGAAGAACGTGAATCTAAAAGCCGCCGGAGAATCAGAGATCTGAGGTAACTTTCATTCTGGACCGTTGGATCAAGCACAAGAAACTATAGAGACAGATGGATGTAAATTATAATAATCTCAGTAAAGAGAGATGGAGAGTGGAGAGTGGAGTGTTTCTGACCGTAATCTTCCCAGAGGGGTTCGGGCAGTTCGGGCAGCGTTATTATGAAGCAGCAATAGGTAGGTGGAAAATTGTCCTGGGGTTAGGTGCTGCCCGCTAATTCGTTTGTACAAGTGTATTTAATTAAAGTTAAATTGTTATTATTTTTATTGGACTGATAGTAAATACTAGAATTTATAATATAAAATTTTAAAAAAAAATTAGCTTAATTATGACTATTGTTGATTAATTGTATTAGGTTTAGACCTTTATGAATTGAATCATTCTATAGACTATATTAAGTCGGTTTTAATATAAATTCTATCAATCAGATTTCTCATTTAATTTTGGGTCACATATATTTTACTGGCTTGTTTGGGTCGTACAGGCCCAATAGTGAATAGCTGAGCAACTTAAAATTATTCAACTAATGTATGCAATTTTGGCCCAAATTGGTATGACCGCAGGAAAGTGTGAATTAATATGCAACATTTAGCAAATAATATTTAAGCACATTTTAGAATTAATATTTGAGCCAAATCAATACAATAGTATACATTTCACAGATTCCTTATCTCTTTAAAAAATGTATTTCATCTATATAATGTTGGTTATGTATATAATAAGTTCAAAAATATCATATATAATTTAATGTAATTTATATTCATTTATCGTGCAAAAGTAAAGCAAATATAAAATAGAGTAATGATATATACCACCGTTTTCATACCACCGATTTTTCACTCCTTCTATTATTAGTAAACAATCATTTGGTTTAATTAATTCAATTGAATTTAATACATTCATAATTTCTAAATCAAGAGGAGGTGAAAAATCGGTGGTATGAAAACGGTGGTATATAACATTACTCTATAAAATATTACGCAATTTTGAAAAATATATTTAAAAAAAATTGTCGCGAGGATATTAAATAATTGACTCATGTTTCTTATATATGTTAGTACATGTCTCCATCATATATTACATACACGGAAACTATGTTGCGTGTTGTATGAGGTGAACTTTTAAAGTATCGATGCATTATAGTTGAAATTTAGAAATAGAATATTTAGCCCAGAATCTTGCAAGTTTGGCAAACGAATCCATCTTTTGAAGGTTCCATTCTTATCTTGAACGAGACTAGAAATTAATCCATGATACTTAATTATGACCGTTCGTTGATTGAGAATCGTTATTATGTTAATGATTCGATATTAGAATATTTTAAGGACCATGAGAATATTAAGATTTAATTTGCAACCAAATCCACCCATACAAGCTAGGATTATGAGAATATATTAAGATTCAATAGCTCAATAATTGCAATAATTCCCCAACAAAATTTTGTTTGGTGACAATATATGAAGTTGTTACTATCTATATAAATATATATTAAGTAATAGTAATTTAATTCATCATAATAATAATGAAAAAATCAATATAAATGTATAAAACTCTATTTAGTAAAAATAGAATCAAATATATATGCTACAAAAAGGGCAAATAACTTTAGGGCATATATGTAGCCTATTCACCTATAGAGGCTAGAATCCAAAGTCATTGGAAGAATCCAATAATTTACCAAAAATCATCATATAATACAAATGAATCTTCTCAATTTGTGAATTGTGACGACACATTATAAACCACCATTAGTGGGAAAACCACTTTACAAATTGCTCCTTGAATAAAAGAAACACCACCAAAACAGGTAGAACCACAAGAAAATAGAATATACCATAAAAAGAGGTTGATTAAAATCAGTATAAGATTTTTTTATTCTAAATTTTATTAATTACATCCAGTGTAAATGGGGATTAATATTGGTCATTTAAATAAGAGATATTGGATTTAAATTTGTGTATATAAAAAATTTCATTGGCTATATAATTTCACATAATTTTACCTAACAATACTTTTAAAACTAATCTTGAATATTTAGGTCGAATATACAAAGAATGTTGATAAGGAAAATCACTTGATAATAAATTAACCGACCATTAAATTGTGGGTATATTTTTAAATGATGACAAGGGCCATCACCAACCATGACCTAACTAAAACTCTTCTTTTTAATCTTATCTCTCACTTATTTTCTTATTCCTACGTGGATAAAACGAACTCAATTTACTTTAAATAAATATTAATTAAAATAATATATAATAATATAATTTACGTTTGTTGATATTTTTTTGAAACAGTGACCATGTAATTGACGTCATTATTTAATGTTCAGTTCATTAATATTCTCCAAACAAGGATTGGATGTAATAATTTTAAGTAAAAAAATGTTCAATCAGGCCATCTCCAACCCAAAACTCTATTTTGGTGCAAAAATTGCACCAATTTGGCGCAGCTACAGTAAATCCTCTCCAACCCAGAATACTATTCACTGCACCAAAAAGGAATCTTAAAAAATATTCCATTTTTTCCATCTTTTTTATAATATTATAATCTATTACAAATAAAGCCCAAAACTTTTACGTATTGTACATTTTCACCCAAAAAAATATACTTTGTTAATAAAAATCACAAAAATAAAAATAAAATCATTATTAAATTATTAAAAATTATATTAATTTCATTTCGATATTTCAAATATTAATTAATAATTATATAAGTTATTTCATTAATGATATAAAACATACATTGAAAGCAAGTAAACTAATTAATGATACAATATGCATTTTATATAAGTTAGATTATAAATATGTATTTATAATTTAATTATAAACTTAAATTAAAATATAATTGAATAAAATATAATAATTAGGATATAATTGTAACTAATTAAACTTATAAGGGTTAAATTGAAAATACTTTAAACTTTATAAATTAGAAAAGAACTAAATTAAAATTAAACAAAAAGACCAAGGATCAATTTGCAAAATAAAATAAAGAAATAAAAAAAATATATATATATAGCGCAGCACAGTGCTGCGCTAGATTTGGAGCAGCACTGTGCTGCACTCCATTTTAGAGCAGAGATTGGCGCTGGGTTGGAGACCAACCCAGCGCCAATAGTGCCAACCCACGCCAAATTTGGCGTGGGTTGGAGATGCCCTCACAGTCTATAAACTAACCTATATTCTAAAATAAAAAGTTTCTATTTGGGTCAAAGATGCAATATGCTCTTTTTGGGTATCAATACTAGGAAAAAGAAAAGGATTAATTTGTACAAGTAGCTACTATATACTTCAGCCCAATATCATTTTTTATTTCACATATAGATATTAATCAAAATATATGTCACATATTAAGAATATTAATATTAATAGCTTTTAGTATACCTCAAAGGATATTGTGTATGCAGTTTGTAGATATTGTGGCAACTCGATAGAAGGATTTAAAGCTACCAATGTCTTTAAAGGATTTGAAGAGTCATTAAGCTGGATTAATAGTTTGTCCAACTTTATAGATACATTAATTATGCCATCATATTTATTTACAATAATAACAATAATCTGATCTAGCAGCTTTAGGGTACTAATAAAGAATAGGTTGTTGGCAACCATAACTTAATTATGAAATAAATTCTTCCAAAATCAATTGTATTAAAATCATTTTTTTGTGTACCTAACTTAATTAAAGTTACTTTTTTTTTTATACTGAATTAAAGTTACTTAAAAGCAATGTATTCTCCAATTAGATGAATGTACAAAGTAATGAAATTAAAAAATTTACGTGACTAACCGCAACAAGTATTTATATATATAGAATAAATCATTGAGTGAAGTATGTTTTGGTAAAGTATCATATATTGTTATATTTAATAAATTTAATAATCTAAATACATAAACCCAATCTATTATAATAGAATTGTCCAATTTACACTTCGATAATTAGAAAGTTAAAATATTTTTGTAACTTTTTAATTGAAATATATGATTGGTTGTACTATTGGATGATGCGGTCAACGTAAGCAAATTATAGTGATAGTGACGTGGATAAAACTACAAACAGTGTTCATTTCATTGCATGTTTCTTAGTGGGATTTTTTTTTTCCTTTTTTCTTTTTAAATCTCATTTGATTGTCTGTAGCGCACGATAATCCACAAACATACACTAACTAACTACAAATTATACAATATAATATCATATAGTATCCTTTCAGACATCACCACCCCACTTGCACAATAGTATATTATAGTTTACTGTTGTAATAAAACTCTTATTTTTTATTATTTAAATCACATTTAAATACCAAATCCCTATTTATTTATTTATTTATTTTTTTGAAAAAGACGTTGCGTTTACAATCATATTCGATTCTCTTTCTTCTTTGAAGCATGGAATATGGGGTTTGTAGCAGTTTAATTTCCTTTCGTTTACTTTTTCTTGTTGATCATTGAGGAAGGAAGTTCATCTCAGAGTGGGCTCTTTTTTGTATTTTCCACTAAAAAGGTTAATTTCTATTTGTGTTTGTTAAGAATCTTGATTGCTTTTTTTAATCTATTCTTGGTATTATTTGATTTGGAAACTGGATTTTCCTTTTTTATTCTTTGATCAAGATCTTTCTGCTTTTGTTTTATTAAATTTCTGTGTGATGATGAGAATTATAAGGTATGGTTTTAATCAAGATCATTTAATTTTTTTTTTATTGTTAATAGAATCTGTTATTGTATAGCATATGTGATTTGGTTTCTTTGATTTATCCATGACTATGCATACACGAATCCATTTTGTTTGTTTTCTTGACTTCCAGTTTTAAACATGATTATTTTTCGTCAACTATATAAGCAAAACAAGATTAATATTACTTCGATTTATGTTAATTTTGAGTCATGAAAGCAGGTTATAAATGAGTACTTTAGTGATTTGTGATGATTTAATACTCTTTAGATATGATGGTTAACTGAATCAAACTGAATTTCCCAGTTTAATATGCTATTGATTATGGTCCGAATTTCCGAGAATCATGTAATTTCTTATAGCCTTGTGATGTAATGATTTGAAATGAGAATACAAAATGCTTGATTATATGTTTCATGTGTATATTCCACACATTCACAGTGAAGTTAGATTATATAAACATTGGTTTTGTATTTACATGACTTATATAAGTTTTTCTTTTTTTTTTGCAGTCGAAAAGAATGAATTCTGGATCGACCCAGTTTGTTCCCTCAAGACGGATGGGCATATACGAACCGATCCATCAAATGTCCATGTGGGCTGATTTCAAAGGCGACAACTGCCTCGACACATCTCCACCGTTAATTCTAGAGATCGACACTAAACTAGACAACCAGGTACCTTGATTTGTAATCACTATATATATAGCTATATATATATATATATATATAAACTTGTGATGTGGAGTTATGTGTTACTTATGGCTCGTTTTTGTGTGTTAATAGTCGGAGGATACTTCACATGGAACTGTAGGACCGTCAAGTAAATACGACCAAGAAGCTAGTAAACCAGATAAGGTAAATATGTGAGTGATTCTTAAGGAGTCTCGTAACTCTACGTCCCTGTATAATCACAACCGTCCGTTATGATAGACTCCACGTGGGTCCCATCACATGGACGGTTTTGATTGACCCGAGACCCCGTTTCGTCATTGGCTCCTAACAATTGTCTAAGTACGTGTAAGAGTTAAGACATTCTCATTAAGTGTCTTGTATCAGTATTTTTTTCTTGTTTGGTATATATACAAGATTATGTAAGTAGAGATAAACAAGAAAATTAAATGGATATTTATTACCGTATATGATAATACTAGTGTACCTCAGTTCATTCGGTTGCATAATTTCTTATTCATCGTATTTTCAACTGTTAAACGTTTTATATTTATGACAAGAGTGGATTTTCAACTATAGGTACTGAGACGCCTAGCACAGAACCGCGAAGCTGCTCGTAAAAGTCGACTTAGGAAAAAGGTATTTTAAACGAGAATTTCATGTTTTTTTTTCTTTTTTATTACAACTATTATATCAAAATGTCGTGTTTATTACAACATTGTCTAGAATGTAAATTGTTTGGCTGAGTTACACTTTGTTTTTCAGGCCTATGTTCAGCAGTTAGAAAGTTGTAAACTGAGACTTCTTCAGTTAGAACAAGAGCTTGACCGCACGAGACAACAGGTAAGATAAAAACATAATGTACTCTTATTTACTTCGTCATTTTCATAGTTTGAATTAATTTTCTCATGATAATAGAGATAAATTTGAATTTGTCCCATTTTTTTTTTTTCCTTATAAGAAGAAAAAAAAAAAAACATCTAAAATGGGAATTTTCTGCTGCAGGGTCTCTGTGTAAGTGGTGGTTTAGATACTAGTCAGTTAGGTTATCCTGGAACAAAGAATCCAGGTTCGTGTATCGTGTTTTATCAATGTCCCTAACTTATATTATTATATTTATGATTTCGCAATAATTTGTTGATTCAACAATTCTTCATGAACTTTTTCATTGTTGTTTAGCAAACATTTTCTCTGCAATTATTATATGATTATATATATTCGTATAAACATTGATATACTTCTTCACATTTGACTTGGGATTTGATGTATGTTTATGGCACATTTCTCCCTTCTATAAAACATGTTTTAAAAAAACCGATTCTTTTTCACTTTCTCGTACAAAAATCCCGTCTTTATAAAGCTTCTTTTCAAATGCAGGCATTGCTACCTTCGAATTGGAGTATGGACAATGGATCGAAACACAAAACAGACAAATAGACGACTTGACAAACGCTTTACGTTCCAACATCGACGATATAAAACTCCAAAGCCTCGTCGATAGTGGAATGAAACTCTATACCGATCTATTCTCAATGAAAGCACGAGTCGCAAAAATCGACGTATTCTATCTCATGTCAGGCATGTGGAAAACGCCTGCAGAGCGTTTTTTCTTCTGGATTGGTGGCTTTAGGCCTTCCGAAGTTCTAAAGGTGCATGATTCACATTGTATTATTACATCATCAACACAGTTTTCTTACATTTGTGATGTAAATTTGCGTAAAAATATGATTATCCATCAACAGGTAATATCGCCACATCTGGAGCCGATGTCTGAAGAACAATGCTTGGATGTTTGTTATCTGAGACAATCGTGTCAGCAAATGGAAGATGCTTTATCACAGGGAACAGATAGGCTACACCACATTCTTGCTGAGACCATAGCCGGTGGTGGGCTCGGTGATGGCATCTATCACCCACAGATTGGTGCTGCTATTGAGCAGTTAGACTATCTCGTGCGGTTCGTTGGTCAAGTAATATTTTCCTTAACATTTCACTTGTTTTTATCTTTTTAGTTCAAAGTTTATATCTTTTTTGAATAGTTTCGAAACGTTAATTTGATTTTTTGAATTATGAAAACAGGCAGATCATCTTAGACAGCAAACCCTGCAGCAGATATTGCACATTCTTACAACTCGACAAGCAGCTCGAGGGTTGCTTGCATTGGGGGGTTATTTGAAACGTCTTCGAACTTTAAGTTCTGTTTGGGCTTCACGTTCTCGTGAACCAGCTTAAGTATGTGGTTATACGTAGCGATTTCTGGCCATTTTTTATCTGTGATTGAGAATTCTGTATATATGTTTAGGTAGTATATATCAGGAGGATGTGTGCAGATACATTATCGTTTTCGTTTATCATTTATATGGTTTTTTGAGGAATGTTTATGTCTGGTTTCAAGTCTATCTGTAAATTTTCCAGGCATGGTTCTTTTTTGTATTTTGAATGTCTTTAGTATGCATGAAGAGACAGCATACTTTGCAGTTTTTGTGTTAAAGAATATGAAGGAACAATATTCTTTAAAAGATAATGAAGTTTTAATGTGCTCGACTGGGCACAATACTTGCGATCATACGGGTCATTCTTCATCATTACATGCACACATCAACTATTATCGGGTTTTAAAGCACGGAAATTAAATAGACTAATATTCATTTGAAGGAAAATGTGCGCCAAGGACGTGTATATTCCACGAAAATAAACAGTATTCAGTCATTACATGCATTATCTATCTTCTCCTACCAGATAGGAGAAGTAAGATGAATTTGAAATCAGCAAATAGTTCATAAAACGTATATTTCTTAAGAAAATGAACTATTTTTATTGATCTTCAAGTACTTCATTTCGACATTTTCTGGATAGATTTCTTACAACTTTGACATAGAATAATCCAGTGCGTCAACCAGGAAATCTGCACATACAGAGGAAATTTTAAATGGTTATTTTCAACAAAAATTTAAGACTCAGAAAGTATACTTCAGACATGTATAAATATATTTTTATGTATTAAACAAAAGATTACCTGCATCGTCTTTGGTAAAACACATGGGGGGCTTTATTCTGAACACATTGCCATGGAGTCCACCTTTGCCAACCAAAATCCCGAGTTCTACAATCATGAAAAATTTGCCTGATTAATATAGTAATAGCTAAAATAATGGAGAAATAAATTAAATCGAAATATTTTAGAGGGTTTCAGATGGCTATTTACAAACCTCTAAGACTTTCAAACAAAACCGCAGTTTCAGCCTTGGCAGGTGTCTTCAGTTTCCTGTCATTCACGAGTTCTATCCCGACCATTAATCCCCTGCCTCTCACGTCACCAATTACTACAAAACGAGACGAACTCACTATGATTAATATTAACAGAAATTGTATATTCAGTTAGAAAATGAATATTTCAGAGCAATCAAATAGTAGATATGCAAAAAGCTAAATTGATTTTTGGATTCAAACTTTTCGGGGTAATTACATGCAGACCCTTTTTCTAATCGATTTAAACCAAGAGACTCCTGAGGTTTTGTTTATAATCAAAAACACCCCCCCCCCCTCACATATTGACAGCTCAAAGACAGGAGGGTGAAATTGTAACATGCTTTTACTAATGGGAAGTTATGGCAATTTCTCAAAATCTTCTTTTTAGGGGTGTTTATGTAATTGACCGGTTTCTTTTTAAAATGAAATGGACTTAGAAATAGACAACAATTCTCGACATGATTATGCAGCAAAGAAGAATTACTATCATGTTTTTGCTGAAGATCTCTTAGACGACCAATCATGTGAGAGCCGACCTCAGCACAATGAGTTTGACGTTTTTCTTTATCAAGAACTTTGAGCACAGCAAGCCCACCGGCTGAGCACACCGGGTTCCCACCGAAAGTATTGAACTGTATTTTCTGAGCCAGCACGCTCGCTATCTCGGGAGTTGTTACAACAGCTCCAAGTGGCAACCCATTCCCTATGCCCTGATTTTCACAAATTTCAACAATCTGGGAAATTAATTTTTGCAGAATGGAGAAATGAGATGTTATAATTCAATTCCTACATGTTGAAATGAAAGAGACTAATCTTTTTCACACATTACCATTTCATTTGGTAATTTCTAAAGAGGGAGAGCATAATCATAAGTCACTAATCAAGTGATTTCTCATGAAAATGAAAAGAAGAAAACTCTACCTTGGCCATGGTGACTATATCGGGAATAACGCCTTGTGTCTCGAAACCCCAATAGTGGCTCCCCGTGCGACCAAAGCCCGTTTGTACCTCATCCGCAATGCAAACACCACCAGCTTTATGAACAATGTCGTAAACCAATTTCAAGTATCCAGGGGCTAATTCCACAGTTCCGCCAACTCCCTATAGTCAATAGAATAACACAACATTAAGGCCACAATAGGAATATAAAGGAATTGAGTCGAGCCTAAAAATGTATTTTTTTCAACTTTCGTTTGAACATTTCATTAAGCTTTGATAGATAGATAGATTCCCACGAACCTGAATTGTTTCCGCAATAAATCCAGCAACTTTCCCTGAAGTACCATGATCAATGTGATCTTGTAAATCTTCAGCATAGCGTTTGGCATCGGATCCAAATACTCCGCGGTATGGGTTTGGGTTTATTACATGATGAATTTCACCCTGTTGATTTTCATAGCAAATGAGATAACAAATCAAACTTGAAGATTCAACTGAGACTAAAAGACGTCGATTTGCTCCAACTATGCATATGATTTGACCAACATGCATTTCCATAGTTATGAATAGAATTTAAACTAAAATCCATTTGTATCAAAACTGTAGAGGAATTAACAACTAATTTTGTTTCTAATGGGCATCCGAAAACTCAAAGACATGATAAAAAAACCTGGGGAATTGGATACTTCCATGTGTTAAGAGCGGTGAGTCCAATCGTATTAGCACTTCCACCATGATAAGCATTTCTTAAGGCAATCATGCCAAGGTTGCCGCTGTACAACCGTGCCATTAACATAGCTAGCTCATTGGCTTCTGTCCCTGAATTGACAAAATACACAACCTGCAATTTTACGAAGAGTTGAGTAAGATTACGTTCATTTCATATCCATGGGATATGTGAAGCATGATAACTGAGAAATGAGATATGTGAAGCGTGATTGTTCTTTAAATCGTCCTCTAAATAGCACCCAAGAGTAGCAAACTGAGAATGAGTATTCTGATGTACTTGTGGAGCATGATAAATTCGAACAATCTATAAGGGATCTCGACTGGGCCAGTATTTCTAGAAGGGTACTTTTGTTAATTTACATTAGTAGTTTTAGCAAGTCTCTTGTATTCTGTGACACAAAAATCAATAAGAATCTCTAATACAGCCGTGGATGCCGGCATTACTCCCCGAACAACACAAATAATGTATTTTGTCTGTGATTTGTGTGTGTGATTGTTCTTCCATTAGTCTTCTATCACTTAATCCATTCAGCACATCTTTTTCCTCACATTCAATATATTACAAAAATTGAACATTTTCCTTCCCTTTTCCAAAACATCGTCGATCATAGTTGCAACTCTAATAATTACTCAAATATTGCGATACTATGATAAACAAAAGGGATTCATGGGAAAAACCTTTAAGTTTCCGGGCATTTTAGATGCGAGACCCTCTGCAAAATCAGCTATAGCATGGTGTAAGTATATGGTGGTTGCATGTTGAAGAAGCTTGTTTTGTTCTGTTATCGCATTCAATATATCAGGATGACAATGACCACAAGAAACTGTCACGATTCCTGCAAATGCATCAAGATAACGCCTTCCATTCTCATCATACAGATACTGCATTTTCCCTTCAACGATATTGAGCTGTTCGAATAAAAATTTGAAAAAGAAACATCATTAATTGGAATGAAAAACTACTCCAAATCTTGCAAAGTTCAAGAAGTAATGAATAGCTTGGTAGGATTTCTATATCATTTGTTCATATCACAGTAATTACATAAATAAATTCCACTCAACCCATAGAAAATAATTCAAGAAAAATTTAAAATTTATAAACACTCTCCATCAACAATTTCAAACCCTCAGCTATATATATCTATAGAATCATCAAACTTAAATAGCCAAAAAAATTCAGAAACACATACACACACAAACAAATAAGCGCTTACGGGTTTTTGATAGTAATAGAAAAGAGATGAGCCCAGATATCTCTTGCGCTTCTCCAAGACCTCATCTGCTAAAGGGCCATTATACGGCTTCGGCTCGTAGCCGAATGCCGGCATCTCCGGTGCAGCCGAGCCGGAGAAGCAGCGAAGCAAGCCGACATTGCAACTACCATACGACAGCGTTTTACGGTTCCTGATGAGCGATCCCACAAAACTTCCATCCACGAAGCTCCTCTGCCACCCCATTAGTACTTACTGATTTTTCACACACTTACACAACTTAGTGTATCTATATATGTATATACATATTCGCTTATAATGGTGGGTTTGAAGAGATGGTGAAAGGGTATTACGTCAGCACTTGGGGGGTGGGTCCGGGGGTTCGAAAAAGATTGAATTGTACAGTCAGCTTAATTGGAAAGTTTCTTTATTTTATTGATACATTAATTGAAAAGATTCTACCGACTGATTTGGATATGATTTTTTATATGGCAGTTTCACGTGATTTTATTTCTCCAATTATCAAATCAAATTTTGTGTTGTCTTGTCCTTATACCTAGGGGAAAATAAAAAAATGGAAAAAATCCATCTAATTATACATGAATAACTTATTAAGTTATTTGCTATAAAATAAAATATAAAATTGTTTTCTTCTATTTTATTTTATGCATTAAAATTAGTCTCATTATTATAATTTGTTGATGACAATATAACAAGAGTTGTTAAATCATACATAATTTTACAATTAAAACATTATTTCATATTATATTTTCTTTGACCATAAATTTTCAAAACCAAACTATTTTCTTATCTTTTCAGCTTATACTATTTTAAAAAAATTTATTTAAAATTATTTTAATCGTTTCACCTGGTTTATTACAATTTTTTTATGGGAAAATAGCATTCACCTCCCCTCAACTATGGCCTATTAGCATCCACCCCCTTCTTGTTTGATTTTTTGGCAATAACCTCCCTTCCATCTAATTTGTTGTCATTTTTTCCTTGTAATGACTAAAATGCCCCTTTATTAATTGTCTTGTAGTGGGAAATTAAAGTGGGAATTCTTTAATCAACATTACTAAAAAAATTAATCCCAAAATTAATTTAAATGCCATTGGTCATTGTTAAAACACCATATGATTGAGCATGCATGCACTTTAACGCTCTCGCTTTGAGAATATTAGCATATACTCTCCATCAATTTATATAATTAAATAATATCAATTAATTTCAAGTGCGTTATTTTGTTTTGGACTTTGAACTAGTATTTAGTATATCTCAAAATTCTTTCAATTAATTTCGGAGATAAAGAAATACAAATATGTGATGCGGTGACGAAGCACTAAGGGGAAACTACAATTCATGAATAGGTTCTAAGTGGATAAAGTCAAACTTAATAATATAGTGTTTGAACTTGTTTAAGTGTTTGTCCAATTTTATAATTAATTGTGTTTATAATAAAATATTGTTGGAACTTCATTTAATAGTTGATTGAGTTAATTGAATTAGTTCAATCAAATTAAATTTAACGTATATCAAGATTATATAGCTTAATATTTTATATTTATTCATTATTTTTTTAATTAATTTAGTTAAACTTGAGATCAGATTTAGAGTAGAAATTTATTCATTGGAACTTGTTTGTTGTATTATACCAATTAAATTTAGATAACTGTCTAACAATTTTCAATCGAATTTCAAATACTTTAATTTGTTTTAGATCATATAGATCGATAGAAGAATTCTTACGATAAACATATGTTTCTATATTTATTGTATAGAATTAATTAATAAAGAGTATATTGTGTTAATTTTGGTGATAATTTTTTTTTTTGTAATTTTGATGAAAGAATTCCATCTACAATTTCCCACTACAAAACAATTTTAATAAAGGGCATTTTAGTCATTAGAAGAAAAAAATGGATTGAAGGGAGGTTGTTGCCAAAAATTCAAACATAAAGAGGGTGGATGCCAATAGGTCATAGTTGAGGGGAGGTAAATGCTATTTTATACATCAAATTGGTCCCATGTTATGCATTAAGTGAAAACAAACAAAAGTACAAAGTACAAACACAACATTCAGATTAAATTTTATATTAGACTATGTGCAATGGGGTGTTGAAAAGGGTGTTTAATATTTTAAATAGTTGAAACCATTGGAAGAGGGTGTTTAATGGTGATGTGGATTAAATTGTTAGAGAAATTTTACATGGTGTTGAAAAGCTTACATGGCATGATCTTATTGGCTAACCATATTGTAGATATTTTTATCACACTCCAATTATTTGATGTTAATTATTTGATAATAAATAAATTTTTTTATATAAAAAAAATATATCAAAATTCATCATTTTTTCTCCTCTATAAATAGAGACTAGTTTCACTTGATTTGGATACCAAAAAAAATTCGATCATTTTCAATATAATAATATGATAAATATTTAAACGATAATATTATTATAATCTAATCATAAAATTAAAAAGATAAATAAATAAGATTAATATTTAGATAAATATTTAAATAAATTTTATTTTAAAAAAATATCGAAAAAGAAATTATTTCATCGTTATTTTTAATTATAAACGATAATCTTATTATAATCTAATCATAAAATTAAAAGGATAAATAAATAATAATATGAGATAAAAGTAGTGGGGTAGGGTGTTGAATATTATTAAACAAAACCATTGTAGAGTGTAAAATTTGAATGGGTGTTTAATTATTATGTGGAAGAGAGATAAGATGATGTGGAGTGTTGGGAATTGAAAAAGAGGGTGTTTAATGTTGTGACCATTGTACATAGTCTTATGGTAACATAACAGCTGGCTTTTTTGTTGTGAACTGGCATTAATAATTTATCATGCTGACAAATGACAAAATATGTCATTGTCCCTGTAATAAGGTCAACAACCAAGAGCATCAAAAGCTTCTGAATATCACCATCTTGTTCAAATACCATAAAGGGATCAAAAACCCTCAAATCATACCCAGAAAACCATGTTTTCTTTCATTTATTGGATTTACTTGACACTCATTTCACTTGCATTTATCTCATGCTTTCATGTATTTACCAAGAAAAGCAAAAGATTACCTCCAAGTCCAAGAGGGATCCCTGTTTTGGGACACCTTCACATGTTGGGCAAAAATCCACACCAAAATCTGCAAAAACTAGCCAATAAACACGGCCCGATTATGTACATAAAACTCGGTTCAATTCCACATGTTGTCGTCTCATCGCCTCAAGCAGCCGAGCAGTTTCTCAAAACCCACGACCTCGTTTTCGCAAGTAGGCCCCCCAACGAGGCTTCTAAATATATCTCATACGAGCAAAGGGGTATTACATTTGGCCAATACGGGCCCTACTGGCGTAACATACGTAAACTTTGCAGCTTAGAGTTTTTCAGCAACCTTAAAATCAACTCATTCCAGCACATGAGAAGGGAAGAGCTTTCCCTTTTGGTTGAATCAATCAAACAGGCTGCTCAAGAAAGAGTTCCTGTAAATCTTAGTGCAAGGATTTCGTCTTTGACAGCTGAAATGAGCTGCAGAATGGTGTTTGGCAGAAAGTATGAAGATAGAGACATGAATGAGAAGGGATTCAAACATGTGCTTCAGGAAGTGATGCAATTAGCTGTAGCTCCAAATCTGGGTGAATATTTTCCTGTTTTGCGGAAATTTGATCTTCAAGGACTTACAAAGCGCATGAAGGCCGTTAGTAGAGTTATCGACGGGTTTTTGGAGAGGATTATTGACGAGCATGTTAGAGATGGGAGTGAAGAGAGAACCAAAGACTTTGTTGATACTATGATGTCCGTTATGCAATCTGGGGAGACTGATTCTCAGTTGGATCGTCGCCATGTCAAAGCTGTTATGCTGGTATGTCTACATAATCTTTATAGGGTGTGTTTGGATTGAGTGATTTGGATTTGGGGAGGAAGGATTTGAAATGACACCTAAAATGGAGTCATTTGAAATCCACCGTAGTTATGGAGGAGAAAACAGTTCAAAGTGAATGTCGAGTGATTTGAAATCCATTATAACTTGGATGCATCCAAACGAACTTCATGGATTTGTTGACGGATTTGAAATCCTTCAATCCAAACACACCCATTATTGAGATATCACTCTCTCTCTATATAAACATATATACTCTTACCTATTACATTTTCTCATTCTTATAGGGATATTTAAACTCACTTAAACGTAATTACCAAGATCTTCACCGTTTTCAGCCCCCGTCTAACACATCAATTCCTCCTTTAACCATTTAAATGAAAAAAGATGATTCATCGTTAAAATTTTCAAGAACCAGAAATTCAACCATTGCAGGACATGTTCGGAGCCTCAACCGACACTTCGTTTGCAGTAGTTGAGTGGGCCGTCACCGAACTCCTTAAGCATCCACGGGTAATGCGAAAGGTTCAAGAAGAATTAGAACGCATTGTGGGCCTGGACAGAACAGTGGAGGAATCTGATTTGGAGCGTCTCGACTACTTCAACTTTGTAATAAAGGAATCTTTAAGGCTCCACCCAGTGGCGCCATTCTTGGTCCCTCACTATTCCACACAAGACTGCAGTGTTGATGGATATCATATACCCAAAGGATCGCGTATATTAGTCAACACATACGCAATTGGGCGGGACCCAAACATATGGGACGATCCCGAGAAGTTCATTCCAGAGAGGTTTATTGGAAGCAATATAGACCTCAAGGGGAAGCATTTCCAGCTACTCCCTTTCGGCTCGGGTAGGAGAAGTTGTCCAGGGATGCAACTCGGGCTTATAGTTTCTCGGTTAATTGTGGCACAGCTAGTGCATTGCTTCGACTGGAAGTTACTATATAACATGTCACCAGAAGAATTGGACATGGATGAAGCATTTGGCCTTGTAGTCTCTAGGGCCAACCATCTAATGGCTGTTCCAACCTATCGATTGCACGTGTAATGATAGACGTAAGCTTCAAATAACATCCATGAGTTCTATCAAACATTCTTGTTTGTCGTGATTTGTGATTTATTTAATAAAAGATTATTTGAGTAGTGTAATATAAATTATAAGAGTACGAATAACTGCCATGAACTCTATCAACCCCCTGTTTTCTCTTACCACTGAAGCTAAACATGATTATTTCTAGTGATAAAGTAGTATGTTTCCTACCGTTAGCATTTAGTGCACTTCATCCATAAATACAAGAGTTCAAGTACTAGAAGACATTAACAGAATGAAAAACTAGAAATCTACACGTCTGATTGAGAAAATGTTGCAGGCAAAACTCAATATCTGTTTCTTTTAAGAATTCAAAAAACACAGCTCGATACTAACCTTATGAAGAATCCGAAAGGTGGCCTTCATAAATTTTGAGCAAATCTTTGGCGTCGTCAGCAAAACTCAGTATGTACTTCTCCATAAATTTCTTATTTGGCAGTTGTAAAACACCAAGAAATCTCGTCTCCTTCACTAAAAGATTTCTCGACTTTATCATCTCAAAAATTTTATATCGCCGAATCATTCTCTTCTCTAAGCTAAATGTCAGAAAAGCTGGCTTACCCACAAGCACCGACTTGTCAAATTTAAGAGTGTTGAAGAAAAAGTCAAGGACGCCCCTTAATTTTGCCTCTGATGACTTACAGAGCATTGGTGTTTTCACAAACATCGCATTCCATTCATGCCTACAGAAACCAAAACTCTCCAGCAATTTATACTTCCTATTGATAGTCTCTGCACTATTGCAATAAAAAGCCATGATACCATAAACCAACATCCTTGAACCCATTGCTAAGCCCATTACCGTAACACGTGAAACAAGATTTTTGAGTTGTGCTTCGGGCAAAGAAAAGAGCCTAGGCTCTCTCTTTAACAACATAATCAATTGAGAACCAACAATTCCACAACTATTGAGATAGGTAACGCTAGCAAGCAATCTTGAATCCTTCCCAATAACCCAAGGGTACCTTGAAAGTATACGGAACATAAGATCATTAATATCATCATGATTTTGTGTTTTCCCATTTTTCTTGAGAAACTCTTTGATAACCTCGATGCTAGGCTTTAGCTTCTTATCCAAACTGCATGTTAAAACAGATGGATTCTTGGAGATGATTGTTCCGATATCGTTTCCAGTTAGACCCAAATCTCGATAGAATTTGACTTTTGGCTTGAGAATCCTCTCGACATCAGCAAACAGAATTGCGGGTTGACGTCTGACTGAGGATTGGATTTGTGTATCAGACAAACCTAGACCTTTAAAGAAATTGACAACTGATTCAGGCCTTTCAGAAGAAGTGATATATTGAAAGCGACTAGAGACTATAAGTGCTTTTGTTTTTGTAAATTTCAGAGAGTCAACAAGGTAATCAACCAAATGGAAGTTTTCAGAATCTAGGTTTGGAGAGGCTGTGAAGAAAAGGAGAGATTGTTTTCGTGATAGTAAATGTACGAGACGAGAGCGAGAATGGAGAGGCAACATGAACCCTAGCATTACTTTAGCATAAAGATGGTAATAGACTTTTAGAACTTCATTAAAGGGAATATCTTGTGTATCCTGCATCATATGAAAGACACAAGTTCAGCTCTTAGAAAAAGTGTTTATGATCAAGAAAAGCAGAAACAATTGTCTTGTAATAAGGAAACAGTTTTCAAACTCCTAAACATTAAATGGAAAGTGGAAGCAAATGAGTAACATTCAAAAACCAGAAACTTTATAATCAAAAGAAAAAATAGTAGCTGGTTTTCGAATCAGCAGAGAAAGTTGTCGATAACCCAGAAAAAAGTTTAGATGATTGGACTCTTAATATATACATACAAGATTGCTGTCATTTCCAGGAATAAATTCATATAATAAAAAAATACTACACAGTTAAAAATAAAATTAAAAGTTCGAGGCAGGCAAGAACATGAACCCTAGCAAAGAGATGAAAAACGAACATGCTCATTCTCATCTACATAACATAACAACAGCAACCAATAGTTAATTTTCACAATATCAACAAATTAATGACGATTAATATGAATAAATAACTGACGAGGAACGAACTTGTTACCTTGAAGATTGAAGAATAAAGAATCCGATTAGCACCTTCTCCGCCATTACTCTTTCCTACAGTCCGGAAAGCAACTTAGATTCAGGTGAAATTACAGACAACAAATTTTACAAATAAGAAGACATTAGTTTATCTAAGTTGAGCATTAGTAAATATATTTTGAAACTAATAGAGTACTTAAATGTCCTTTATAGCAATTGGAGATGACTAGTTTTTTTTATATCCATCACTTAAATTTAGGACTATATTTATACTTATTGAAATTTTAAGACCAAAAAAGCCACCATCCTACAGTTATGGGACCAAAAAAGTAATTTTACCTAAAATTAATGCTTTTAACCTCATCAATGAGAAAAAGAAAGTTTTTTTTTTTGCCCTAACCCCTCTCTTACTGCTGCTTCCACCTCCTGTCTCCGCCGCTGACCACCGCTTCAAACTCCATCTTTTTATTGGTATCTGTTCTCCGTAAGTTTCTGTCATTTGCCTGTTGCAATTATTTCGACAAGTTCTTGATTTTGATTTAAGTGAAGGTATGATATTCTGATTCAATTGTGTGGTGTGGAAGATAAAATTTCGTTACAATAAGCTACGATCAAATGTTAGTCAGACCTATGAATATGATCCCCTAGAAAACTTGATTAAATCACAAGTTTAATTCCCGCCCCATACTGTTTATTTGGCCTCACAAGTTGTCAGTAATTTTTCTATGCTGCGTTTTTTCTACTGTTATTAAGAATGTAGTAGGTTAGTTTCTACTATATGAACTCCGTTATTAGTATTGATTTTATGCCTTTAATGGAAATGCTTGGAGTTCAATTGTTATTGTTTCCTATCAAGTACAAAGTGGTAAAAACTGTTGGAGAATTAGATTTATTACAAGGCACTTGATGCTTCTAGGACATAGTTACTGAGTTGCAGTGGTGCCTAAGCCATTTGGATAAGTTAGTCAAAAGTATTGGTTAAGAAGGGGATGGTCATTTGAGCCGAGGGTTATGACCATGGTTCACCGGAACGCCGGGATCTCGGCAGGAACAGGAATGGACCCGGCGTTTCAATGTTCCCGGTTGACTCAGCTATGAGCATGGATTGGCGGATTGAGCCATGAAATCAGGGGAATGGCCAAATTATCTGATCGACTTGGCCACCCCGACAATTTCACGTGATGGAGTGGTGGTCTTGGACTGTAATGTCAGTGGAGTCAAGTGAACGAGAAGTTGACAGCCAAGGAAAGAGAAAGAGGGAAAACAAAGGAAAATGAGGATAAAAGAGGAAAATAAGGGAAAATTGAAACAAAATGGGAAATAGAGATGGAGTTAGATTTTTGAATTATATCATTCCTTTTTAAATAATATTTTTCTATTTTATATTACAAAAGTCTTGGATGTAATTTGGCATGTTAAATTGCTTAAACTTTTGGCAAGATTGGAAAAATGAGTTGAAGACAACTGATATTGATACTTTCTAAATTACTGAATATGAATATTTCAATTTTATATCAGATTCGAAGTTAGCATGAATTAATTTGATCATTTAGCCAAATAAATTTTGAAGTATTATTTTTAGATATATATAATTTATAATTTTAATTTCATATGCGCAAATTCGTGTTAATCTGACAATATTAGAAATCATAAATGTCTAAATTGATAAAAAAAAATTGACTTTTAAGTAATGCGTGAAACAGCTGCGACCATTCTACGACATTGCAACAAACTGAATGGTGGTCTTCGCGACCGTGACCGGGACCGTTCCTGCAAACCATGGTTAAGACCCCAATTTTAAAATCTATGGGATGTCAACTATGTGTGTTTGTCGCTTGGAGTTTAGATTTGTATACCTTATTAAGAAAATGTTTTTAAAGGATGCCTTTGTTTGTATCAGTATGAGTTCCATAAATTTCAGAGTATGCTGAAATTCAGTAACCAGTGTGATACGCCTAAATTAAGCATAGTTATTATAATACCAGAAAACGCCCATGTAGTGATGTTTTACTCATTGTACTTTTTCTCTCAACAGTTTGTACAGGATGGCACTGAGAAGGGTCTGAAGATGGCATCACTTCGCTCTTCTGGATATCTAGATCCAGGGTGGGAGCATGGTGTTGCTCAAGATGAGAGAAAGAAGAAGGTCCAATGCAATTACTGCGGAAAAGTAGTTAGCGGTGGGATTTACAGGCTGAAGCAACATCTTGCGCGACTTTCTGGTGAGGTAACATACTGTGACAAGGCTCCAAATGAGGTATGCCTTAAAATGAAAGAAAATTTAGAAGGGTGTCGTGTTGGTAAGAAATCAAGGAAAACTGATTACGATGACCAATCATATTTGAATTTCAATGCTAATGATGGTGTGGAGCAGGAAGAGCATGTTGGACATAGAAACAAAGGTAAACAATTGTTAAATGACAAGGCCATAGCAATAAATATGACTCCACTTCGTTCATTAGGATATGTTGACCCTGGTTGGGAACATGGTGTGCCCCAGGATGACAGGAAGAAAAAGGTAAAATGCAATTATTGTGAAAAGATAGTGAGTGGCGGTATAAATCGGTTCAAGCAACACCTAGCTAGAATACCTGGTGAAGTTGCTCCTTGTAAGAATGCGCCGGAGGATGTGTATCTCAAAATAAAAGATAACATGAAATGGCATAGGACGGGTAGGAGACAAAGACGAGCTGACCCTAAAGAGATATCCACCTTTATTGTGAACTCAGATAATGAAAATGAGGAAGAGCAAGAAGAGCAAGTTGCACATTCTATGGACAGTGATAAAGATGTACTTTTTGGTGATAGAAGATTTGATCGGGATTTGAAAAGAACTTTCAAAGGAATGTCTACTTGTAATGAGTCTGAACCTCTGTCCAAAAAGCCAAGGTTTCATACTAATGCTTTGACGACACCCAAAAGTCAGATACAAGCGTCTCTGAATCAAATAAAAACTGGTTCCACCAAGAGGAACCGGAGAGAAGTCATTTCCGCTATTTGCAAATTTTTCTATCATGCTGGAGTGCCTGCTCATGCAGCCAACTCACCTTATTTTCATAAAATGCTAGAGCTGGTTGGTCAGTATGGATCAGATTTGGTAGAACCTTCAAGCCATTTGCTATCTGGGCGTTTCCTGCGGGACGAGAGTTTGACCATAAAAAACTATCTTGATGAGTATAAATCATCCTGGGCAGTTACAGGGTGTTCCATTTTGGCAGATAGCTGGAGAGATTTTCAGGATAGGACATTGATCAATATTTTGGTATCTTGCCCTCGCGGAGTGTATTTCGTTCGTTCGGTTAATATCACAAATGTAGTTGGTGATGCCACCTATTTGTATAAATTACTTGACAAAGTTGTAGAGGAGATTGGCGAGGAGAATGTCGTGCAGGTAAATTTTTGTTCTATGCAGCAGACCTTGGTATTATTTTGTTTTATTATCTCGAACTTTGACTTTCCATCAACTGACTCAGCTTTCCTCCCCTATTTATTTCCCTTGGTAATAACTGTTAGTGTAGGTTATCACTCAGAATTCACCCAGTTATCGGGCTGCTGGAAAGATGCTTGAAGAGAGACGGAAGAGATTATTTTGGACACCTTGTGCTGCCCATTGTATTGATCAAATGCTCGAAGAGTTTATGAAACTAAATCGGGTGCGGGACTGCATAGAAAAAGGGCAAAAAATTACAAAATTCATTTACAACAGGATCTGGTTATTGAATCTAATGAAAAATGAATTTACTGGAGGTGAGGAACTTTTAAGGCCGTCTTTCACTAGGGGTGCTTCAAGTTTTACTACACTGCAAAATTTGCTTGACCATAGGGTTGGTCTTAGAAGAATGTTTCAGTCAAACAAATGGATTTCTTCTAGGTATTCGAAATTGGACGAAGGTAAAGAGGTGAAAAATATTGTGCTGGATTCGACATTTTGGAGGAAGGTACAATTCGTCAGAAGATCTTTGGATCCCATAGTGGAAGTGCTTCGAAAGATCAATAGCGGTGAGAGTCTCTCAATGCCCTTCATCTACAACGACATGTATAGAGCAAAGATTGCAATTAAAATTAATCATAATGATGATGCACGTAAATACGAACCTTTTTGGAGTGTGATTGACAGTCACTGGAATTCACTATTCCACCACCCTCTCTATCTGGCTGCTTACTTCCTGAATCCATCGTACCGGTATCTTCCAGACTTTATTCTGGTAGGAGAATCACATGAAAATGTTCGTCTGCAGTAATCAAATAATAATCATGTTTACCTTTTCAGCTTTTTGCTATAACAATAAATATGTGAATGTTGTAGCACCCAGATGTCGTGCGCGGCCTGAATGCTTGCATCGTTAGGTTAGAACCAGATGGTGCTAGAAGGATTTCAGCATCTATGCAGGTAGGGATTTTCAATTTTATCCCCTTACTTTTTTTCGTTTTCAAGAGGTAATAAAATTTTGCTTGCATGTTTTATATATTCTTCCAATATTTGCATGTATAAAATCAGATATCTGACTTTGGCTCTGCAAAAGCTGATTTCGGAACAGACTTGGCAATTAGCACCAGATCAGAGCTTGAGCCAGGTGACACCATTAAAACACTTGGGCTAAAGTTATAGATCTGATGTGTGATTTACACTGAAACTGATCTCGTTTTCTCCAGCTGGATGGTGGCAACAACATGGGATAAATTGTTTGGAGCTCCAAAGCATAGCTGTGCGAATTCTGAGTCAAACTTGCTCATCTTTTGGATGTGAGCATAACTGGAGTATACATGATCAGATGTACGGACAGAGGCATAACCGGCTGGCACAGAAAAGATTAGATGAAGCTACCTATGTTCACTATAATTTGAGGCTTAGAGAACGTCATATAAGGAATAGGTCTAGTGACTCTGTGTCCCTTGATAGCGTTCTGCAAGAAAGCTTATTGTTTGACTGGATCGTAGAGACAGAAAAACAAGCCTTGCATGAAAATGAGGTACAACTTTAGCAGATACCGTCTCTCAGAACTTTACTGCATGCATGTCAATTATATCTTTTTGCTTCTGAGTTATGGGAGCCTTTTGAAGTTGCTAGTGTGCAAAGGGCGGGGTAATACTTCCAAAATTAGCATGCTCAAAGGTGTATTTAGATCTTTGGACACAAAATATCTAGTGTTCTATCTTTGTTCAAAGGATCATGTCTCTTGTAGATTTCAATTTACAAACTGCAGGAAGAATAAGATCTTTGTACGCTCTCTTCATTTTGCTTTATCTGTATGCAAGAAAGTAAGCATCTAGATGGAAGAAAGAACCATTGAAGTAACATCTCGTTACTAGCTTAAATGCTTTTGGCACACCGATGGATGAAATCAACCATACTTATTTGAGGATCTTTTATTCTTATTTGGGAATATTTATTATTAGACGTGGATATCGATTAGTAGTTTGCATATCACCTTTAATGCAAACGTCTGGTTGGGTATTCGGTTGGCAATGGGAAATCCAATTTCTTCTAAATTTCTCTCGAGCACCATTAGATCTTTATGGATTACTCGATATGTTGCAGGAAATCCTTTATACTGAATTGGAGCATGGGGATACATACGAGAACGATATACTTGAGTTTGATGATGGAAATGCAGATTCCAGGAAGGGATCGGTAGAGATGATGGCTATGGCAGATGTGGTAGAGCCTCTGGAGGAAAACCCTGCTCGGGCTGAGGCTGCAGCTTCAGATGATGATCAAGATCTCAATTTTCTCGATGATGACATATCTGATTGATTCGTCAGTCGAAATATGCCTAAGATGTAAGCTTGTAATGCATCCAAATATTGCTTCTAAGTGTAGAATGTTGAGTTTCCTTGTTGGAAGTTATTGCAAAGTATAATATTATCTTTGATTAGTCTGTAAACTTCTGTGGATGTAAATTTGCAGTGCTGTTTATCAAGGTAGTCTATTGTGTAACTACTAATTAGTGTATGCCTTTTCCATATATATTGTGTTGTGTAATGTGCAAATAATGGATGTGTTTGGAAGCACTTTTCAAATGGGCTTTTAGAGATAAAAGTCCATTTGCAAATATGTTAGTTGTTTGGTGAAAAATTCAAATGGACTTTTAGAATAAGTCACTTTTTTCAAAAGCCCATTTTGAAGAAGTGCATATTAGTGACTTTTGAAATTTTTATTCCAGCACTTCTTGAGAAGTTATATAAGAAGTTAGTCTCACCAAACACTTTACATTTCTAAAAGCACTTATTTAAATTGTCCATTTAAAAAAAGCCCATTTCACAAATGGACTTATAATTCAAAAGTGGATCCAAACACATCCAATGTGACCTTAGCTGATCAAAATCCTCTGACATTTGGTAAACGACCATGATATTCCCAGCATTGTTATATATAATATATATATATATATATATATATATATATATACTTCAAACACCAATATACACAATGATGACACATTCATACACAAACAAGATTCACATTTTGGAGGCTGTAGTAATAAAAACTGAAGTGTATTTTTATAAATAAGTGCAAGGGTCAGAAGCCCGTGTGCGATGCATGCACCCCATTGGATCTCAATAAAAAGCAGTTTAAATTTTATAATCTATAATTTTTTGCATTTTTAAATATTTTATATTTTGTGGGCATGTTTAATAGTTTATAACAATAATCAACGTGTCATCTAAGAAAAAAAATATATTAGATCTCATGCCAATTATTTCATCCTAATTATTTTTATCTTTTTTATCGCATACTTATGAATATCATTATGATTTTAACCTATGTTAATATATAAATAATTATTTGTATTAAACCGATACATTATTTGGTCCAATAATCGATTCGATTTTTGAAACACGATAACCCAATTCTTCAAAATCAAAATAAAAAGAAGTGGGCTTTAGTTTGGGCTTGTAGATGAGATTAACAATATTAAATGCTAATAGCCTAAATTAACGAGGAAAAAAGGGCAGTCTTTCTCAATCAAACTTGTTTTTTTTTTAAAGCCTCCTTCAACCTTCATCCTCTTCAGTTTGGCTCTCTGCATTTCCCAGGTTCTTTAATTAAATAAATATGATACACCACTTTCAATTGCTTTATACGGTTCTTGGTTAACTTATTCTGGGTTTTGTTTCTGGGTTCTGTCTTCTTATTTTCATTTTTTGTTCGTTTAAGTTGGATTTTATTTTATATGTATGCGATCACGTATTCGAAATCAATGTGCATTAAGTATTTTTTCCAAAACTATTTTGTGTTAATTTTAACTGAAACTCAAACTCTTGGGTTTATGTTTAGACCTGGGTTTTTTTTTTCTGAAGAAACGGGAAAATTGAAAACAGAAATGATAGAGAATAAAGCACAAAGATACATTAATGTTTGAAGCATGTAAATTTTTGTTCTTTAGTGTTTTCCTCTTCAAAATTCAAGCACAAAGTTGTGAAGCTAGCTTTTTGGTTGTGGGTGTTTCTTGTTTCAATTAGATTAATACATGCGTGATGTTCAATTTTGACATCAATCTGCCCTTGTTTCAACATCTGTTTTGTACAGATTCATCAATCTGTATGGATGACTTTGACATTGAATTGGACGAGCTGGAGTTAATTGCAGCAGCTGCTGGTTATCACTATTATAACAGCATCACAAGGCAGCCTGCTCGTAGCTCGTCACCAAAAGGATCTGGATTCATGTCTGAGGTACTCAATGGTCATGATGACTTATGTCGAGAAATGTTCAGAATGGATAAACATGTGTTTCTCAAATTGAGTAACATTCTTCGACAGAAAGGCATGTTACGTGACACAGCAGGTGTCATGATAGAGGAACAATTGGCTATATTCTTAAACATCGTTGGCCACAATGAGCGTAACCGAGTAATACAAGAGCGTTTTCAGCACTCTGGCGAAACGATAAGTAGGCATTTTAATAACGTATTGAAGGCTATTAAGTCACTGTCTCGTGAGTTTCTTCAGCCGCCACCTCAGGCGACTCCATTAGAGATCCTTAAAAGCAATAGATTCTACCCATACTTTGAGGTGAACATCTAAACATCCTTGTATATATATATATATATATATATATATATATCCACAGATTTTTGCAAATGTTATTTACTTTTTATTTATTTATGTATAGGACTGCATTGGGGTTATTGATGGCATGCATATCCCGGCTCATGTTCCAGCAAAAGATCAATCTAGATTTCGCAACAGAAAAGGCGTTTTATCTCAAAATGTGTTGGTAGCATGCACATTTGATCTTCAGTTCATTTTTGTATACCCTGGATGGGAAGGCTCAGCAGCAGACTCACGTGTGTTGAGAGCCGTTCTCAATGACCCTGATCAAAACTTTCCTTCAGTTCCAGAAGGTGAATCCAAAAACTATTCCTCTATGACATATTATAGTGCTAGTATACAATATATATATATATATATGTATATACTGACGTTTTATGTGGCAGGTAAATTTTATCTCGTTGATCTGGGCTATGAAAACATGGAAGGATTTATTGCTCCATATGAAGGAGTACGTTACAATCTCCATGAATACAGGGGTGCTAATCTCTTACCTAGAAATACGAAGGAACTGTTTAATCACCGTCATTCATCATTAACCAATGCCATTCGCAAGTCTGTTAATGTTCTAAAAGAACGATTTCCAATCCTCAAGCTTGCTCCTCAATATGCTTTTCACACTCAGAGGGACATTGTTATAGCTGCATGTGTAATACATAATCACATTCGAAACGAGGACAGAAATGATTGGTTGTTTAATAGCGTTGAAGGTGGGATGAATGAAGAGTTGACTGGTCTTGATGAGCAGACTGATGATCTGCAATCAGCTTTCTCCATTGACGAGCAGATGGCACCACGAAGAGACTCAATTGCTGCAGCTATGTGGAACGATTTCATGAATAAATGGGATGAATGGTAATGATCTTTTTTTTATAGTTGTTGAGGGTGATTCTTGTAAAAATTGGACACATTTTTGGTGGCCCTTGATTGTCTTTTTGTAATTTTGCAGTAGGTTTATAATTTATAAATATATCAACAGAATTCAGATTCATATGAAGGCTAATTTTCTTGACTTTTGATTATTCTCAATTGAGGATAAATGTTGTTGAGCAAGTATTTATTGGTTTGAGACCCAAGTAGAAAAAACAACTAAACAAAAAGAAGAAAAAAAAACTAAGTAAATTTTATTGAAATTTGGATGGTATATTCACTAGAGTGAGACAATTCAAAAAAGTATATTATTTCTTAAATGTTAAAAAGCAATAAAAAGCTATTGATTCTCATTAACTTCACTAGTACAAATTAAAAGAGTTATAAACATCAATGCAAATCATGAAAAGCCTGAAAAGAATGGAGAAAATAACAACCAACCTGCAAAAACCAGGTGATATTTGAGGTGAGTGGCTAATCCTCATGCTCAAAAAGCAAACATCTCAGGCACTACTTTTTTCTTCACTTTTATTCTCAATGCACTATTATCATATATAAACTTATATATTCATGACTTGTTGATCATGGGACAAATCACAAATATGAATTATATGGAGTTTAGATCCTCAAAATGGATGGCTATGATGTTAGTAGCTATGGTAACAGGATTAGGCACCCGAGTGATAGGTGATGTATCGATATCGCCACAGTTTACAGCAATGTTCGTATTTGGAGATTCATTGATTGATCCCGGAAACAACAACTATTTGCGTTCCTTAGCAAAAGCAAACTACCCGCCTTATGGGGTCGACTTCTATCAAGGACCCTCTGGCAGATTTTGCAATGGAAAAACTGTCATTGACTACCTTGGTAATATATATATACATACATATATATATATATATATATATTCTGCAACAATATAAAGAGTACAACATAGGAGTATAAACAATTTATCGATGTGTAGGGGAGCTTTTGGGAATTCCTGCTTTACCACCATACACGAATCTTTTTGCGACAGAAAAAAGTTCGTTTAGGGGAGTGAATTATGCTTCAGCTGCAGGAGGAATTCTCGAAGAGACTGGACAAAATCTTGTACTAATTAATATCTACTCACTGTTTTTCTTAGCATTTATTCATATCTATCGATGATATATATATATATATATATGATCACTTGGCAACATTATGTGCAGGGTGAAAGATTCAGCTTGTCAGAACAAGTTCAAAACCTGGAGAGCACCTTGAGTGAATTGAGGAGCCTAATGGAAGATGATGAACTGAGAAGTTATTTGGCTAAGGCATTAGTTGTAATGGCCCTTGGTAGCAATGATTACTTAAACAACTATCTGCAGCCTTCATTCTACACCACCAGCTATGTCTACAGCCCCAAAGACTATGCTGATCTTCTCATAAATCGATATACCAGGCAAATTTTGGTGAGAATATATATATACCACTTATAATCATCATCATCATCATCATCTCATATATCATAATTTCCCAATTATAATGTAGTTAATTTATGTTGTAAAGGCAGTTCATAGCTTAGGACTGAGGAAATTTCTTCTTGGAGGAATCGGGCCGCTTGGTTGTATACCTAATCAACTAGCAACGGTTGTTCCTCCACCAGGGAAGTGCGTTGGCGTCACAAATGATATAATTGGGATGTTTAACACTAGACTCATATCTCTAGTTGATGAGCTAAACAGCAAGTATAATGGGTCTTTTTTCACATATGGTAATATATATGGGGGAGTTATTGACATACTTGACAATGCAAAAGCTTATGGTAATCTGTTAGCTAACTTATTGGAAAAAACTACTAGTATTAACAATTATGATGAAACTAATAGTGCAAAATGTGGAATTGCAGGATTTAGTGTGATAGACAAAGGATGCTGTGGAATAGGAAGAAACAAAGGGCAGATAACATGCCTTCCATTTTCTGTTCCATGCAGCAACAGAAGCCAATATGTATTCTGGGATGCCTTTCATCCAACACAAGCAGTACATCAGATTCTTGCCAGGGGAGCTTATTCTGGACCAACATCAGCTTGCTATCCAATCAATCTACAACAGATGGCACAAATCTAAAAAAAATCTTCTCATTTTACATACATATCATCATTCTGTAATGAATAGATTATGATTCTACTGTCATATATATCAAGACTTTAGCAAAGAATAACTCCCAAATTCTTACTCTTTTCAAAATATTTCTCATAGTATTTCAAGCCCAAGCATACTAGTTCAAAATCACATGACATGTGATGTTTTACCATGTAGCCTTACTCAAACATGCAAAATAAATTCAGACACATTATCAGTCACAACACAACTCACAAATAAATGGAGGCATCAAGGTTTAAAGTCTGATTACTGCAAATTAAACTAGGTGGGGTCCGGTAAAATTCGTCCAATAATATCTCGATAAATTTGCCAGTTGGCAATCAAGATTGTGTATTCAAAATAAACTTCAGCATCATCCCATGAGCTACTAATTTTCTATGTTCAGTTCCTACTTTGGTATAACATCATCCTTTGATCCACTTGGAGTGCATTTCTCCAGCAGCTTGTTGAAAGCCTCATCAAATTCCTTCTCAAGTGCCATCTCTTCCTCCCTATACCTCTGCTTCAGCTCCATCATTCGCGCTTCATGTGCCTTCATCAGCTTGCTCCTCTCTTTGTCAAACTCCTCCAATTCTTTATCCTGAAGCTGAATGAATTTGGCAATTTCTTCCGCCCTAAAACCAAACCATCGAAATGTTAAATGCAACTATTGTCCGCAAACCGTAACAGTATGATTGGCTACAATTAACTCATCGAAAGTCAACAAAGTAATGCACAACTTGAACTTGGGTTTAGAATGATAAAAATATGAAATAAGCAGGTAGATTATCGCAAAAAGAAGAAAATCTTTGTTCCTCTGCTAAGTAGATACTAATCTACATACGGTATAAACTCCAGCGTAGAAAAAATAAAAAACAAATTTTATGATCAGGAGCTCATATGATTTTACCTGGACACATTTGACTCAGATTGTGTTAGTTTTTCACGCTGATATTGCTGAATTTTCTCGAAGTTCTCCTCCTTGGCATTTCTTGCATCGTAGAACTGTTGGATCTGATCTCTGAAAAACTGTTCTTGGTAATCCATCTAAGTTCAAAATCAAGTATAAACAATGTTGTTAGTATCAAGAAGAGGAGAAACTAGACTATAAGAAGTAAATACCATTAAGAGTTGGAAAATCGCAATTAAAAATCAGCCATCTCTAGACAGATACCACTAAAACATGGTTAACAGAGACAATTAAGAATCTGAGGCATTTCACAAGACCAAAAATACAACTAATGGGGTTTAAAGTGCCATTCAATTGTCACTTAAAGTACAGTTTGAACTTCAACAATTTGACTTCTACAATCTAATATGGTGGGAAAATGTAAATGACTAAACAAAACAATTTCAAACTCAGCACAATTTGACTTTGACAGGCCAGACAAAAATTGAATGTATCGAAGTTCTTTTAGACCATTCTCAGAGGTCTATCCATCAGTGAAGGAACAACTCTCTCTCTCTCACACTGTATCCCTGACCCACTTTCTATCTGCATTTAGTCACGAGTTCAAAGGTTGTGTTTGTGTCTGGTTTTCAATAATAACCTTGAACAAAAGAAATGAACTAACTTGTGGGTCCACATTCTAAAATTTTGAGATCAATTTTCAACTACAAACAACTTCAGAAGAATCCATCACAACATTATTTCTCGTGGATTTTAGCTCCAACGTCACCCACTCTTCTAATATACTAGAAAGAAATATAGCAAAATCCATGAACGAAAAATTGCTATGCCAACTTATATACGAAACTATCTAAATCTAGGGAGGAGGAAAACACTGAAATGCCTGAAGCAACTATACTAAAGGGTATAAAAAAGCTCAATAGAACTGGATTTGATGAAGGCGTAGACTCCAAATAAAAATTGACATAACTAAGGCTTTGACAGGGTAAATGAGGTCTAAATTTACTAGATTCACCAACTAACCAAAGATTAGTAGTTTCTTGAAAAACAATGGACAGTTACAAGCAACTGAAGTAGGTGAACTTCCATCATACCCAAAAAAATAAACGAATGTTTAATCAATATTCAAAATTATCTAAATTTAAATGCACACCAAAAACAACAAGTTTATATGCACATTTAGGTTTGGCACTTGCATGCAACTTTAACCATACCTCTTCCTTATTTTGCTCGTGGTGCTTTTTGGTCCTCAGCTTCACCACACGGTTCTCTTCCACCGTTTTCCGCAGCTTTTCACTCACCAAGCCAAGAGACTCTTCGAGAGCTTTCTTGCTCTTCTGTTCTTTGGAAACTTTGTTCTTCAACCACAATAGTTGTTGGTTATCCTCACTCATCTGCTTCATCTGATCCACAACCATTTCTCTGTATGACCTCATCTCATACTTCAGTTTGGCTTTACCTAAGCATTTCAAAAAATAATTCACCAAAGAGAAACTGTTCAACATCCCATGCTAGTGCACCATTGAGATGGATAAGCAAGGAAAAAAAATGTAAAATCTACAGACAAGTACACAAGATCACACACAGACACACAAACACAAAGAGCACCTTGGGAATGCTGGTTGAAATTTTCCAAGTCTTGCTTTTCTGCCATGTAGCCGTACAGCTGGCGTTCCCCGCCAGGGTAGAATGTCACCCTATTCTTCCTTTCCCAAGCATTCCTATCTGTGAAATTGTCCTCAAAATGCTTGCTCAAACGTTCAGCCTCTGCATATCCCACAGCAGAAGACTCAAAAATCAATACACTAATGCCACGATGCCCCTGTGGTCCGTATGAGTGGCGGGCCTTTGCCGCAGAGTATGAACTGAAATAGTCGAGAAGCTCCTGATTTCCCATGCCAATCCACTGTGTAATGCATTTCACAAGGGGAATATTTAGTGTGACATCGATCCATTAAAATTGAGATAAAGCAAATAGTAGGGAAATACAAACTTCTAAATATGCGTCATACCTTTTCCTTTTCGTCTTTTTCCAGCCTCGTATTCATGACCATCACCATAGGTGGCCAGACTATATCTTTATCTGCAATTTCTTTCAGGCCCTTCCATTTCCCAAATATTTCACCAGCTGGCACAGCTGAAGTTCCTTTCCTCTGAAGTTCTTCATCCAGAAGTTCAGCAAGCTCTCTGTGCAGCTTCACCCTTTTGGATCGCTTCGTTTTTGCATGTGTAATAAGGGGCTGCAAGCCACGATACCAGTCAATAGCTCCAGGGCCTCCTTTGCATGCTGGGCAATGCCACTGTCTTTCAGGTTCATTGATTTGCTCCAGGGTCAAACCATCAAGACATTGAAAAATATCCTTAAACCATCTATTCTTCTTCCTGGTCTCATGGCTTTTTTGGCTTTCATCGGAATCAAAACCATCAGACAGAAGCTCATCATCACTATCATCCATACCATCTGACTCTTCATCATCATCTTCATCAACCTGCAAAGGGGCATCTTCCTTACAACCCAGGCTTTCTTCTGAGGGTTGAGTAGAAGCAGCTCGCCATCCCCATCCATTCTTTAGAGGTGGAGGAATCGCTGCAGGTGCACCAACATAGCCAGACTCAGCACTTCGATTAGATGATTGCGGTTTAGTATATCCTCTGCCAGCAGGTTTTCTAGGATCAGAAGACACTGCAGGCCAGGTCTGACCTGAGCCCCTTCCTGATCCACCATGGTTTCGCATGCCTAGTTTCTGCAAAGTATCAGGCTGACCCCATGTCTTAGAAGTGGAATGCTGAGGACCCCATTGTTTTGGAGCATTGCTCCCACCCCTGTTTTTCGATTTTTTTCCATACACTTCCCACCCCTCATCTTGTGCAGGATTTACATTCATTTCTGAGACACCATGAGTTAATTGATCAATTCCAGGGTTAGAGACATCTGCAACGCCTTTTCCCTTGGATGATGGACCAGAAGAACCAACATTCCCACCTTTTCTCGAACTCATCTGTGGAAGATCATGACCACAACAAGATCAACATACATGAACCCCATTTTCAACAGATTTGACAACAAATGCAGTAAAACTAAGGCGAAAAGAAACCAATTTGTTATTGTTGTTTTTGACCGTAAAGGTGAAGGGGACAACTGCTTTGGTGAACGGCGAACAAGTAAGTTGTTGGCGCACAAAAGAATTCGAAAAGAAGAAAGTATGTTATATCAACACACTCGGATTAAAACATTAACTATCGCATTAGACCTATATAGAAAATTCTACAAAACAAAAGCATAATTTTCACATGTAATAGTACATAAAATAAAAACCTTAAAAATAAGAACCAAGAATCAATGAGATCAACAGATAAATCAGAATCGGAAATTCAACTTCATCAAACTCAAAGAAAATACAGACATATATTCGCATAAAGAACACAGCTTTCAGAAAGAAGAAAAGAAAAAAGGAGAAGATATTTTAAACTACATAAATAAAAGTACATTGTACGGCACACAAGTATATTGAAGGGCAAAGTGATACAGGCACATGCAGGGTGAAGGGTGGATGAGAACTAAGAAGAGAAATGACCTTTTCGCCGGCGATTGAGGAATACGCACCACCGTCTGAGAAGCTGCTGTGGAGAGTTACTTAGCGAAGTGAGGGCGTGAGGTACAAGTTGAAAGGACAGTCTCTCCAAAGCATCTTCCCCTCTATATATATTGTTCGGAGTCTTCGGACCCCAAATTTCATTTCAATTTGGTTAATTAATAAAATTATATGATGGATCGAGTTCATTGGAGTCAGTCAATCTATCACCGTTAGATAATGTATATTTAAATTTTTCTTATCGTTTTCTTAATCTAATAGTGTTTAATGCATCGACTTTATTGGACCAAGTGCATCTTAGAATTTCTATGGATTGAGTATGGTAAGTAAGTAGGGTTTAGGTCTTCGTTTCATTGAGGCGAGGCGCCGCCAGTCATTTTATAAATTGTTCAGTAATTTTCAAATTGCGACACAGTGTTTGTTGAAATATTTACTATGGCAAGTAACTAGGGTTTAGTGTTTCTCTGGTTTGGTGGAGCGCCGCCAACAATGTTATAAAATATTTAAAATGAGAATTAAGGCGCGCAACATAGTATTTGTCGAAATATTTGAGACGTTTGATTTGTTAAAAGATTATTTTTATTTAAAATTTTATGTCGTAATTAAAGCATAAGCTTAAGAAAAAATTGAGTATATAAATCAAAATTGAAATATTATTATCTCAAGAAATATCCATTAGAATGGATTATTTGATACTGAAATCAACTTTTAAGAACGCTATGTTCTGGTCAAGAACGCCATTTACTCGATTCATTAATATCTTATTTGTTAGAATTATGCATTTAATTTTTAATGTCATAGAAAATAAAAACATATAGGGCATAACATTTCTAATTGTTCTATCTTCTACTTTAGTTAATAAAAAATGCATTTGTAAATAGTGTACAATACATAGTCCATATAACCTAACCAAGACAAACCTTTTATTCCCCTATGGACTATGGGGATTGATACTAAAAGGATTTTGTACTTAATTATCTAATTCCGCAAGTCACAAGGAGCACTTGAGAATCAATTGGACTTGTATGACACAAGCTTTTGATATGAGAGTGCAATTAAATATTATAAAAATTTGTACATTGATGAAATTCACGAGGTCTAGTACAACTCGAAAATGTGTACTTTTGACATTAAATTTATGATTAGAATAGGCAGGCCCAATTCACCATTTGATGGGCTCAATCTTGGATTGCAACTTTGATGGACAAGTACAAGTTCTAACTAATTGCCGTGATGGGCTTTGCTCTCTCACATTTGTGACCATAATTTGAAAATTAATGATTTATATCACACATATTCATAATTCAAATATTTGGTGTAATCTAGTCATTCACCTTGTTTGGGCTACGATTTGGGCCATGTGGCTAGTTTGGTATCATATACTTTAAAATTCTTTAACTACCAATTGAGCCCAAAGTAGAAAAATACATTAAATTCTTGTACATAAAACCTTTTCTTTTATACTTCTTCCTTTCTTTTTTTCTACATTTTAATCAATCCATCCAACGTAATTAGCTAAGCAATTTTAAAATTCTTGTTTATATTTTGTAATGAATAATCTATTTAAACTCTTTTCATATAATCTAATATTTTCATCTTTTGAGCCAAACTATACTCTTAATAAACATATTCCACATTTTCATTCAATATTTTTTTTTTAATTAAGGTGAAGAAGATAGAGTTACCAAATAGCGTTACACTTTATCTCCTTATGAAAAGCGAAAAAATAAAATACAATTTATTATATATGTTATAACATATTATCTTTTTAGATTACTCCATTCTACTTTTTAAATTAAACTTTTAATATGCATTACATACTTTTTATATCAAAAAGGTCTAACAATGTAAAATAATGCATGGAAAAAATAAATTGTAGAATATTTTTAAGACAATTTTAATCTCATCCCAAAATCGAAGATCCTGAATGTGCTTCATAATCTGTTTCATGCACTTTTCTCGGCAAGGCAAGAGTTCATATTCTGTACTGTGCTTCAAGGGAATCTGGAATTTTTTTTTTGAACTTTATAAAAGAAACTACTCACTCTTAAAGAGTTTAGTACACGTTCTAAAAACAGTATGGATAAAAGAAGAATAATTTTTCAGAATCTGCTTTGTAAAAGAAGAATCTGCAGTATGGATAGAGGTGGTAGAAAAAAACAAGAGGGTTTTTGGTAGTGGTAGAATATATGCTATCTACATGATATATACATATATATATATGTATATCCTTCGTCTCGATAGCGTAAACGTTTGAGTATTATCGGTTCAAAAATGGAAGAAAAAAGCAAGATTTTGATAATTGGAGCAACTGGTTACATAGGAAAGTTCATCACAGAGACAAGTGTAAAACTTGGACATGAAACTTTTGCATTGGTCAGAGAATCGACATCCTCAAATCCCGACAAGTCCAAACTCATAGACGACTTCAAAGAATCGGGTGTTCAAATAGTTTACGTATGTCATAATTTCCAATTCTTTTACGTTTATAACATTATTTTGCATCTGTATATAAATTTTCTGATGTTGTTAATGAAAAGGGAGATATCAATGATCACGAGAGTTTGATTAACGCAATCAAACAAGTCGATGTGGTCATCTCTGCTGTATCTGATGAACAGGTGGCTGATCAGGTGAACATCATTAAAGCCATCAAAGAATCTGGAAATATAAAGGCAAGTTCTTACAAAACATATATATGTATATTGAAAGCTTAATTTGTTGCAATAAGTAGTAATTGTAATGAAAGCTTTTGTTTTGCAGAGGTTTATACCATCGGAATTTGTGGCTGATGTTGATTGTGTCGAAGCAGTTTATCCGGCAAAAACCCAATTCGAAGAGAAGGCTAAGATTCGTCGGATTATAGAGACAGAAAAGATTCCATATACTTATGTGGCTGGTAATAACTTTGCTGGCAGTTTTTTGCCTGCTTTTGCACAGTCGTTTGACGCAAAAGATCCTGCTAGAGATACCGTTGTCATCTTCGGTGATGGAGATACCAAAGGTAACTAATTTTATACACACAAATACTCTTGAAATACTACATGTTTTCTTTATTACATAAGCTAGTTGTAACTTGTTATAACTAACTACTTGTGTATGGATAATGAAGTGATTTATGTTGAGGAAGGAGATATAGCTACATACACTATAAAGGCGGTAGATGACCCGAGAACTTTGAATAAGACCCTTCACATTAGGCCTCCTGATAATATCATATCGTTTCATGAGCTGGTTTCTATGTGGGAACCGAAGATTGGAAAATCGCTCAAGAAAATGTACATCTCAGAAGAAAAACTACTCAAAAGCGTAGAGGGTAAAATTGTTCGTTTTTTTCTAATATATATATATATATATATATAGGTAAATAGAATCATGATAGAATTGGCCATGTTTGTATGTTACAGATGCTCCAATGCCCACAAAACTGAACTTGGCTATTGCACATTGTAACCTGGTGAAGGGTGAAAATTTCACCTTTGAGATAGATGAATCTTCTGGTGTGGAGGCTTCTCAACTGTATCCGGATGTTAAGTATACGACTATGGATGAATATATCAATCAATTCATCTGAAACTTGAATAAGTGCTGATAGTAATTAAACTGCTCAATCTATAGAATAAAGGGATGTACTTTTATATACTCTTGCATACTTATTTATTTGATGATACTTTATGCTAAGTAATAACTAATAAAGATTAGCACAGAGGCTTAGTAAGTTTCATGTGTCTGAATTCAGTTTCTTTATTTTTGTGAGACTATTTTGTTTCGTTCCGATGAATATGAAAACCGCAATGATGGTTTTGTAACGCAAAATTGTCCTTATTTGATTTAGGATTCGACAAATCTACACCTGAATATAACATGTGTTCTATATGAACATATACACAAAAGAAATAGTATAGACCATACCGAACCCGAAATTCCGAATTCACCAAAAATCATCCAAAGGTATGTGATCAAATATTAATCTTAAATTGTGTATTATACATGAAAGAAGATAAACTCTTGAAAGAGAAATAGTACACTCTCACAAACAAACCAAAGTCTCACTTATTTAAAGTGCCAATAAATAAATTTGAAATAATCCCAAAAGTAAGATAATACAAAAAAGAAAATATAATTAATTTTACTTGTGATTGATTTAATTATAGGTTATTTCGCCAAAAAGAAAAAAAAAATACTATACAAGTATTAGGGTTAAATAAGTTGCCTTGTCTTTGTCTCTTTGACTCTTTGTACAACTGGTTAAATAACAATATTCCCTCCAGACAGCATGCAGATGTTTATTTAAAATCCCAAAGGCAAAGATCTTTGTTTTATGGGCAGTGGCCAAAAACCTCGACGATTGCAGTAGAAAAAAGATCCTGGGTTTTCATTGTTTTGTGAAAAACAATTCTGTCAAGGCTTTGAATTTGCGTTGTTTTATGATCATGCTGTAATATTTTACTACCCTTTATTATGATCTCATCATATTCATCGATTTCACCAATGCTTCGTCCTTGTAGACGTCGTACTTCCAAGTATAAACATACACAATGCTCTCACCATCCACCATTTCAAAAACCACAATTCATCATTCATCTGGAAATTCTCCAAGGAAATGCTTCGAGGAATTTGGTAATACGCACCAGGTGTTCGACGAAAGGTTCTTCAGTGAAAAGATGGACGGTTCGATGCGGTACAGCAGGAGACGAAGTGGGTATGAGCCGTCTGATACAGAGACTGATTGGCACGACGACAGCCCGACCCGTGAACATATGGGTCTGAGTAGTGTGAACAGGTTGCACTCAGAAATGGATCCTCCTAATCCTGCTCGAAGGCGCCATAGCAAGTCCCCGTACAAACCATCACGTGGAGACGATGCTCCCCCCTTGCGTAATCCTGATTTTCGAAGAAACCTAAGCCCTCTTCCACATAGAACTTATTCTGATATCAATAGAAATGTTGGTCCCTTTACAATACCTGATCCTGATGACAATATTGGTAACGATCGTCTGTTTTCACAATCCGAACGCAGGACTAATAACCCTGATAGCCATAGAGAACATACGATGAGTCCCTTTACAATATCTGAACGCCGGAGACATATTTCTCCACACAAAACTGCTGCAGTAGATCAGGGCCATGATTTGAGTAGGGGGAGAGATAGACCGAGTTATAGCAGGAGGGCTTCATCTGCTCCTAAATCAAGGTTAAGAGAAAGAGTTGACCAAAAGAAAGATGATAGAAATCTCTCCCCTTTGCCGGAGAGGGATGTTAATGTCTCTCATAAAAATGGCCCTTCAGTTGGTGAGATCAATGAAATGGTTGCAAATGCTAAAATCTCCAAAGGGTTGAACGGGCACGTTCCCAACTTTGAGAGCACCGATTCCATTTCTCCTGGGAGCATTTTCTTTCCAAGAGACTATAATGCCTCTCAGAATGTTGCCTATCAAAAAAACGTTGGTGCGGGCCCCAGAACATTTCTCCCGAAGCCACCAGGTTTTGTCGATAGAAATTCTGGTGCTCGTCAGGGCAGGGTGAATACGCCTTTCAATCATAACGCTCGGGGTATGTCACGATCAACGACAAACTCTAGCTCCGTTGTAAGCAGGCAGAGTAGTAATGTGAGTGACACTAGTGGTAGGACAAGTGCAAGTACAAGAAAATTCATAGCAAACAGACAGAAGAGCCAGTCAGATACATGGTTTTCTTGCATCAAGAAAGGATCTTGTAAGACATCAAGTAAATCTCCAGAAAAAGACAGGCCTTTTGATGAAGCTTCATTTATCGGGAAGGCAATTGTCGTTGAAAGCTTGAGACCTTTTTGGGCTGATAAACATCAGCCTGCTTCATTGATCGGGTTCACTTGCCACAAGCAAGAAGCTCTGCAACTGCAGCAACTTGTAAGTTTGAACAGCAGCCAACTGATTGTGTTCCAAAATTGACTGTATTTTTGTAATGTTGATATCTTACCTTGGTTATGTTCATAGGCATCCAATGATATACTTCCACACATCTTGTTCCAAGGGCCACCTGGTTCTGGTAAAAAGGCATTGACAATGGCGCTTCTACGCGAAATATATGGAGATCCTGTATGGAATGTATGTTCTTAAATACTAGATGCATTACTTTAGAGTTATGAAGGTTATATTGGAGGCCTGAATGAATCTTTACTTTTTTCTTTCTTTCGCAGATATCTCATGACTTGCGATACTTTCACATTCTGGTATGTTTAAATTTTGATGGAGTTTTCTCATATTTGTGTGTTGAAGAAAAATTTCAAAGCATTGGATGATTGAATACTCACAGGAATTTAACTACATATCCTTGTTTCAATTTTTTCTACTGTTATATCAGCAGGAATCGAGGCCCATGCAAGTAGTTGTGCCTGTAAGCTCAAGTCCTCACCATGTGGAACTCAACGTATACCTAGAGCCCAAAGCAGCATACGCATTAACAGCTCTAGTCAAGCAGATAAGCAGTGAGTATGGGGTCACCCCTGAAATCAGCACAGCTCCTACAAACGCGGATTATAAAGGTATTTGCAATGACCATGTTAATATTTGATCATACACACTCCAATATTTCTTGTTGAAAGTGTTAACAAATTTGTGAATTCCAGTATTGGTACTCTATGATGTCGATAAAGCCACAGAGAACATACAACACCTTATCAAATGGATCATGGACTGTTACTCAGATTCTTGCAAGCTTATCCTGTTATGTGAAGATGATGTAGATATACTTGAATCAGTTAAGAGCAGGTGCAAAGTTATTAAGGTTGAATCCCCTGTTACTCATGAAGTAAGTATCTTCATCATAGATCCAAGCCCAATTCTATAGTAAAACATTTCTTTTTTTGCAAATACAAAGTTTTTACTAGCATTTTTCCAGTGAACTGAGATAGATTGCAGGGAAAAAATATATATATATATATATATATATATATTGCCATTGGAACAGTTTTTGGTCCATAGTGCTTATAAGTTCTCTGATTTTCTAGTTGTTTTCTCGTACTGCATAGGGCATGGAAGTTCTAATTCAGATAGCAAAAAGAGAAGGTTTTGAACTATCCATGAGCTTCGCTGCTAAGATTGCAACCAAATCAAAGCAGAATCTAAGGAGAGCAATCATGGCACTTGAAGCCTGCAAAGCACACAAGTAAAATCGTTAACAAGAAACAAATTATATTTAATGGGTTTTTCACTCACTTAAACATGATGCATTTTCAGCTATCCTTTTGACGATGATCAGCCTATTCCAGTAGGATGGGAAGAAGCCATAATGGAACTTGCTGCAGATATATTAGCAGATCCATTTCCTAAGAGGTAAACTCTTTGGTTCTACATAAAACAATCTCGAAATATTAGTGTATAAATGCTAAATTGGACAGTGAATTTCTGTTTACTGATTATTTGTATTGGTTAGATTGATTATCATTCGGGGGAAGATTCACAAACTTCTTGCAGAATATGTTCACCCTAAACTAATTCTCCTGGTATGTTCAGAGTACTTTAGTACACATTATTGCGTATATAATTTTATGTATAGCATTACAAAGAGACGATTTGCAGAAGCTTGTTGAACAATTCCTTCGAGGTGTTGAGGCTAGTATTAAAAGGGAGCTATACTATTGGTATGCTTACTATGTAAGTCTAACGTTACTTGACTTTTTGAATTTAGATGCAAAACAAAAAATGAGAAGAAATAAAGTGAGTAATACAAGTTTCATATGCAGGATAAAAGACTCCCAACTGGAACAAGTGCTATATTAAAATTGGAAGGTAATAATATATCACCAAGAACCATTTTGATGATATAACAGGAATACGAGCACGACCCACAAGCATATTTATCATTATTTACCATCTTTCTGATCGTAGTTTTATTATTAGTTTACTTTCTTCAAAATGCACAACCAACATAATCTTATAATCGTTCAAAAAAATGCTTGTTTAAGCTTTTTATTGTTAACTAATGTCTTTGAATTATGCAGAATTTGTGGCCAAGTTCATGAGCATATATAGGAAGAGTTCCTCCAATCGGCAATTCTCATAATGTATATCGACAAAGGAACATATCGTATTTTTCTGAACATTTTCTGTATTTTTCTAAATATTGAGTGGAATTTTCTATAGTTTTCTTAACATTTTTTTTTTTTGCTCACTTTTCATGTTGGATCATTAAGTTCTGTCCAAAATCATAGGGTATGTTTGGTTTTGTTTTGGTTGGGTATTTTGGTGAGAATTGTTGGTGAGAAATTTTTGGGGACACGTGCATTGTTGGTGAGATAGTGTTTGGTTTAATTGGAAAATTGATTTTTGATTGGATTTTTTGGTGAGATAGTGTTTGGTTTTGTTTTGCAAGGGAACATAAGTTACTGTAGCAGTCAAATCATGACAGTTTTTGTCTGTTAATGATTAAAAGTTATATAATAATATTAAGATTGTAATAATATTACAAAATATTATTGAGATAATTAAAACATATATTTGAAGATGTGTTATTGTTGATTTAATATATAAACATATAAATTAAATTTTAGTAAAAAACTGAAATAGTTTATTTGTTTATATATATAAAGAAATATATAAGTATGGAAAAAAAAAATTGTATATAACTTTTCAAATAAAAAACTAGAAAATAAAAACACTCCATATGAGGCCTTAGTTTAATATATATATATATATATAGACTTATTATCTACCTTCAACTGTATGTTTTCAATAAATCTTCTTAAAAGGTGTTAAAGTAATCATATAATAATTTAGAAAAGATAAAACAATTTAATACGGCAGATACACATGATTCAGAAGATCAATCATGGTAACTATCGTGAATACAATTTCATTTCTATTGTAATGTACCAAATGATCGCATCCGTTCCACACTTTTGGCTTTTATATTAGTTAAAATTTTAAGCATAAAATTTTATAATAATACTTTAGAATTTATTGTGATATTTTATCAAATATAATTATTATTACCTAGGTATTTACTAATTTCGTAGTATTGAATTTTCTGACATATATAATATTACTTATAGTTGACACCGAAGCAAAATCCATTCCAACTTATTTGGTCCACTTTTATTTGGATTTGAACAATTTATAATTTGACTACACAAACATGTGAAACCCATTTTTATCTGAAATTTTCCTTATTTTCTTCTTTTTTCAATCCCAATTTTTACTCACTTCATGTTATCTTCTTCTTCACTACCTCCAAGACCTAACAAAAATATCACCCAACTTCAATTTCACAATGACACTTTTACGAATTCATTTTATTCCAGTTCTAGGTGTTGCATAATTTGAGCAGAACAAACTTCTCTGCTCGCAGCCATTTTTATCACTATTTTGGTTTCTAATTTTGTTCCTCTGGCCTTTAAAGTCTTCAAATTATATATATATATATATATATATATATATATGCAAGCAAGAGGGAAAAAGGAGAGAAATGTCAACTTTTTCTTTTTTATTGCAGAATTAGTGGGCCACAGTGTCAGATCATTTGTTTAATCAGGGAGACAAAATTTTTTTGCTATTCTGGCCAAATAACTTGATAATTTTCTTGTCAAAAATATATCAATCCAAACACTATTTGGTGAGAAATTTTGGCCAAAAGGTCTCCAAAATAAAACCAAACATTGCCATAAGTTTTGGTCCAAACTCCATGCATTACACTGGTCTAGACAGGAACAACCAATAAGCGATAAATGGATTCTCATTGAATCAAAAACTAGGAAAAAAAAAAGGTTAAATAAACAGCATAAAGTATAGAAGTGAATAAAAAAGATGCAAATATTTGAAAAAATCAACCAAAATTCCAGTGGCCTTGTATGATTACAAGGCTCCAATACCATAATTTCCCATTTCAGTCCAAGAATAAATAGGTAATAGTTTAATGACAATAATCATTTTTTATAACTAGTGAAAGTTTAAAAAAGATATAAAGTTAAATAAATAAATTATCCCATCACCATTATATTAATTAGGAGAAATGATTGAATGAGTTAAACCTTAATGAAGCTTGAGTATAAGGCAAAGACAGACAGACATAAAGACACAAGCATGCTAATCTATAATAATAATAATAATACTGCTGCTTCTTTTCAATGCAATCATATATCTTTTTCGTTTATAATATTTTGCCACTTAATTATATCTCTCATATATTCATCAATATTATTCTTACACTGCAAGATTATTAAATTTTCTCTTATTTTTCACCATATGATATGAATCATGACAATATATATATATATATATATATAACAATGGGATGTGACTTTACGTAAAGTAGGATACGTAATTGGGACCCAAAATACAGAACGTAGGTTTGTATGAGAACCTTGTAAATATATATATATATATAACTATATATTTTTTTTTATGACGAGGAAAATCCGCAGCCGCTACCGTGAAGTGCGCATTGGGTAAACCCCGCTCTTGTGTAATAGCCTGCAAACCACACAAGAGAGGTAAACCAGCCTAGGTTGCCCATAGCTGACAGACTCACAGTAGAGAAGACAAATAAGCATTCCCTCATCAGGATTCGAACCCGTGACCTAAGCCACAAGTTCAGATGCCCTTACCAACTCTACCGGGGGTTGCCCCCTATATATATAACTATATTTGCTTGCATGCTTTGAGCTCCATTCATAATACAAAAGTGTGATACCTTAAACCCATGATTAAGTACAAAGTAGACAAGGTTAATCTCAGAATAAAAGCCCATATCTTCTTTTCAAAAAAAGAAATAAATTAAACTCAACTAATACATTTGTTAATCAAAATTTGATGCAAAAGATTAAAGAGGTTTTGAAATATTGTCTTTCTTATGGAAACATTTCTTTTTCTCTTTGAATCTCTTTTTTCTTTTTTACCATATTAAACAAGTGATATTGAATCGTAGTAGCTACTCCTCTATTTGGTATCTTTTTTGCTCGTATTCTCCTTTGATAATTTCTCCTACAAGTTGTGTTATGCATAATTAGTAGTATAATGTTACTAAACCCGTCAAATTATTGATTTTTTATTTTTTACATTTTTAAGATAAAACTTCTTTTTATTTCGTTTTACCTCCAAAATTGTACAAAATAAACACTTTTTTATATATCTTGATGGATTATTTTTTATAACAGATTTTATTGACTTGTTATATTATATAATGTCAGCCAGGCAGCAAGTTGTGTTTATGAAATAAAGTCTTATTGGCATTAATGAAGTTGTTGGCTGAGTATCGAATTCTTAATATATATACTATATAAAATTATAAATGATTAAATGTTGTTATCCAAATAAATACAGACAAACGTGCACAACATTATCTTTGTATACCCACATAAACAGTCCATGAAAATGACAAGATACATATAATAATTTCGAAAAATAATTAATGTTATTGAAACCTAAAATTAACGTAAGATCTATATTGTACCACATGAAAAGATTGATTATTACGTTTATGAAGATTAAATCAAACAACAAGAATAAGGTAGCTAAGCAAGTTGATATGTAATGATGACTGGAAAATAATTGAGGCCAATGAATGAACCAAATGTTTTTGCACGTCACTTCTTATAATTTTTATATATATTAAAAAAATTCTAAATATGAAAAAAAATATTATTATTTTTTATAATTTATATTTAAATTAATATAAATCTTAAATAATATAAACTTATAATATAGACCTACACCAGGAGTTTCAAATCAATTCTCAAGATATCCCCATCTTTATATTTATAACTGCATTTAACATATTGAGTGAGTTATAATGTGAATAATAAATAAGTACCAAACATAAATTATTATGTATAATCGCATTTAAGAATTTAATACTATATCCAAAGAAAACAATGTTCTTAAAAATATGAAATCATGAATCTTATATATTTTATTGCATTTACAACCTTAATACTATGTTATCCAAGCAAATCTCGGAAATAAAGGAACTAAACGAGATAAATATTATAACTTGTATGTTGGTGGTATAAATCATAGTATTTTATATTCAAAAATTGCATATTCACATACTATAACAAGGTATATTGTATGTAATTTACACATTGCCTCTTAAAAATAGACACATAATTTACCTTTGAACCACTGAATTAAGCTCATAATAATTTTATAACTGATCGAATTTAATAGTTCAAATATAAATTATATATCTATTTTTTCACAAAATATGTGTTTGATCCTGACATTAAAATTATTAAAATCAATCTAAAATAAAATATTTACAATCATCCAAATATTAATGTACCAATCTTATTTATGTAAGAAAAAGAGAGAATATGTAATAAATGTAATTAATATTATTTATGAACAAAATGCGCATAAGACAGACAGACCCCACTCCACCAATCTACTTTAAACCCTTGAAATACGGCCCCAAAATTTGTCATTTTATTAATAAAAACTCACTTTTTTGTAATCCCCATTCTACCCCTCTCCTTCCATATTCCTCCTTTCCCATTCAAACACAAACACCAAAACCCAGAAATTATTATATCGTAAATGGAAAACATTTCTCAGTACAACTCACTCCCAAAGCGAAGCTTCAATGGCGCATTCACCTCTCACAAGTCCGTATACGACGACGTTTTTGGTGCCGGCCCTCCCCCCAAGCTTGGTGGCCTATTGGCCCCGCGCCTCGAGGATTACTCCGAGATTTTCGGTGGCTTTCACGCCTCGTCCAGATCATCATCTTCCTCCATTCCTGTACTCAATCTCCCGCTCATAGGAGACGATCTGGAGCTCCATTTCGACGTCCGGAGCCCCGGTTTCGACTATGCCGAGGTTTTCGGTGGGGATTTCATACCACCCTTGCCTTTTAGTACGCCGTCGTTTCAGGATTTAGTCAGGCAGTCCAGCGGCGGTTATGACTCTTCTCATGACCCATGGTATGTATGTATGTAATGCTCATTCTAGTTTTTTATTTTATTATTTATTTTATAAAGTTGATCACTTTTTTATTCCAGTTTTGTTGTCTTCTTTAATTATATTTTTTTTAAGAAATGAAGATGTCATTTGTTCAAGTCTTGTCACAATGGGGGCGTACCCAGTAAGTATCAGAACAAAGATGTTACTTATGTGAGACATCTAGAACTACGGGTTCAAGTTGAAAAAAATGAAAAGTAAAATTCTTGATGTAATTCTTAATAAAAAAGAATAATTTGTGTATTATTTTTGTGATACTTAATAGTTATTTTAACTACTTTTGGTATTTTGAACAACAAGTTTTTTTTTATTTGTCATGTATTCAATTAAAGCACGCCTTTTATTTCGTTTATGGAAAAAAAATATTTTGTATTTGTTATTGACTTATTATTGATAAAAAAATTATTCTTTCATACATGTAGAACTTCGCCAGTAAAATATAATTTTTATAATGTATAAACATTTTTGCAATTTGATTCTCTCTCTGACAAATTATATCGAACCAAAAAGAATTGTCTAATGTACATATTTAAATTTTTAAAAAATAAACCCAGACACACATATATGAGAGCAGCGTAGGAGCTATGTCGCGTCTTAATATTTTTAAAAATACAGTGTCATGTGTCCCTGCATTATAGGTTGCGTATAATGAATATAGAAATGGTCCGGGTCTCAGACTCTATGGGTCGGGTCCGGGTCGGGTACGTTTTCTATTGAACGGGTGCGAGTCTGGGCGATCATCGCCCATTGACAAGCCTAGATGCAATGCTCTGATGTGCTATCTTTTTTGGCTATAGGAGTCCAGCACAAAGTGGATCCTTTTCAGATGAATTAGAACCTTTGGCTGGATCTGATGAGGCTAGTCACAGTTTATCAGATGCCAATGGTGGTGACCAATCACTGGATGACACCACTCATCTGTTCAATGTATCCCATAACAAATCTAGCCAAACGAACAACGAAACAGTATTAACCGAGACCAATCATGCAACTAATTGTGGTGTTATTCCCGGACCTACAATCTCCGATTCTGAAAATCCCGTCCCCGGGAACGAGGAAGAACAGTACTGCTCCTCCTCACATGCTACTGATGAAAGCAACAGCAGTAAAGAATTTGGTGCTAGAGTTACAGATGAAAACCCTTTACAGAAACGTGGAAAATCTAGTTCCCCGAGGGCTAAACCGTTCATGACTGTCTCTGATATAAGTCTCCGAACTAAGCCTTCTCGACTCCCCCCACCTTCAAGACCACCACCTGCCTTAGTTGTTAAAAAGGGAGAATATGATGCAAAACCCGAGGCTTCTAAAAGTTATGCCTTTGAGAGATTAGCAGATGATAGTGCACTTTTCTTTGATGTGGAAGTTGATGTAAGTGTATCTTCTGAGGGTACCGAAAATGGAAACAAGAACGTGCATCAAAGCATTGAGGGTGAGAATATGCTGCAATCACATGGGAAAGAAACCAGTGCATCGGCACTTGCTACTGAGGACAGGATAGGATCAACAAAAAGCACAGAGAACACTTCTGAGTCCCAAGAAGTTCAGTTTAGTAACCATATTGCTGATAGTTCTGTTGCATGGACGGAAGGAACTGAATACTTTGAGGTCGTTGATAAAACTATATGCAGGCCTGCGTTTGAGACGATTGAAGATTGTGATATTCAGATGCAGCACACGAATCCAGATGCTTATATACATCGGAGGCCAATAGACTCTGTAGCATTTGACCAAGACAATAAGAAATATGTTGTAGGAAAGGAATCTCCTAGATGGGATGACAACAAGAATCAACCTGAAATGGGCAGAGAGGATCATGAGTTGGGTGACAACTTGGAAATAAAAACCCAAAGCACAAGGTTGAGCAATCAAAAAGAGTTACAGGAGATTGTAATATTGAACAAACTGACATCTTTGTATGATTCAAATGGGATGGTACCAGAAAAAATCCAGCGAGTTGAAGAAAGTGCAACACTACAAGACAGCCATGAAAGTATAAAGGGGAGAACGGAAGCTAAGGGCAACTTGAATGAAGTGGAAGCTAATCCAAGTCTGAAGGCATCGGTTAAGAAAATGGATATCGGGAAAAGGTTTATAGATGCTCAAATGACGAAAAAGAGTAGTAGGAAACATGAAGAACACATCGTGAGGGATGAATTTCAGAGAAGACTTGAAGATGTGGAGGGAGCAGAAACAGGGGAAAGAATAAAGAAGATAACAGAACAGGAAGAAATTGAGGGGGCATGTATTAAAGGAAATAAGAACAAAGTGAACGAGACTTTTGAGGCTAAAGAGACTGAGAAAAATGATGAAGAAAGTGAGCTCACTGAGAAAAATGGATATGAGAGAGAAGTAAAATGGGACTCGGAGAATGACGTCCTCTTAGAAGGAGATCAATTGAAGTCATTTGATGGAGCATGTAAAGTTGATGAAGGAAATGTAATCAAGCTCGGTGGGAAGCTTGATAATCCTCGGATCTGGGAAGCAACTCAAGCAGCCGTTTTGTCTGAAGGAGATTCGGAATTGAAAACTGAGCTCAGCAGTAATGTATATGAACCTGAGGCTGGAAATTTCAACAGATTCAGCAAGAATAAAGATGAGTTGCAAGATCGAAATACTCATTGTGAGGCAAACAACACTGAAGATTCCCATTCTTTACCTAAGCACAAGACAGACTCAAATACAGGTGGAATTTGCAAGGGGGTTTCACATATTATGCCAAACAAGACCTTCTCAGTGATGAACTATAGTCATGAGCCGGAGAAGATACAAGCAACTCAATTCATCGTCAAAAAGTTAGATGTCAGGGACAGCTTCAGAGAGCCTCTCGTAAATGGAATGAAAGTGAAAGATGCTTCACCAGTATTCGTACATAACGATGATACACTATCTTCAAGCAAAGATTCAATAAGCCAAAGAATTGAAAGAACAGAAAAGAATACGATAGAACAAAAAGAAAGGGATAGGGCAAGAAGGGAAACCGAGATGGAAAATGAATACATGAGAAAAATAGAAGAAGAAAGGGAACGGGAAAGGGAAAGAGAAAAGGACAGGATGGCTGTTGATAAGGCAGCCCTTGAAGCAAGGGAAAGGTCATATGCTGAAGCTCGTGAGAGAGCTAGTGCTGAAGTACGACAACGAGCCATGTCAGAGGCTCGAGAAAGATTGGAGAAGGCATCCATGGAGGCTAGGCTCAGGACTGAACGTGCTGCTGTAGAGAGAGCAACTGCAGAGGCTCGACAACGAGCTGCTGAAAAATCATCAATGGCTAATAAGGCTGCGTTTGGTTCCCACAATCGTGTAGAAAAGTTTGTCTCTGATAGGTTTCCAGCTTCATTCAGATCTGCTGATACAAGACAAAGCTCTTTCTCATCTGTGAGTCTGCTTCAACGCATTTATTACTATAGTGGATAGTCTATGTTAGTTGATTGTTGATGAAGTTTTGTGTATTGGATTGGCAGGACCTTCACTACAAAAGCTCGGGAACCTTGAATGGGCTGAGAAATTCATATTCTTCCGCACATTATGGTATGTGATTTTCAATAGATAAGTAATAGTTTAATGGGTGCCATTGGAATATGCTTTTGCATTTTGTTTTATGTCAAACCTTACTATATGTTCTGTTATTTATTGACTTCAAAAGTAAAACATTGTATAAGCAAAAAGAGATGTTTGTTGCTTATGAAGCTGTTTGCTTAGAGAAATTAAAATTTTATAGGTGCTGAAAGTGAATCACCTCAGAGGTGCCAAGCTCGGCTAGAGAGATACAGAAGAACAGCTGAGCGTGCAGTGCGTACCTTCTTTCCTGTTCTCTCAGTTTAATTTCCTTCTTACAGTCAGTATTGTCAAACTTATTTTGCCTGATTTCAGGCAAATGCCCTGGCTGAGAAAAACAAGCGTGATCTTTTAGCGCAAAGAGAAAGAGAAGAGAGAAATGTATGCCTTTTTTTCTTCAGCTATATTCTCGTCTGTTATCTGAGGTTGCAGTTGCATGTTATCTTATACAAATACTTTGCAGAGGGTTGCGGAAACCATTGATGCTGAAGTGAAGAGATGGTCTAGTGGAAAAGAGGGAAATCTCAGAGCACTGCTTTCAACATTGCAATATGTATGTTCATCAAAACATTACATTGTTCATCAAATAGGATTAGAATATCATTTTTTAAAACTTTATGATTATTGTTATTTGTTATTGATGTTGATTTTACGTTGACAGATTCTTGGTCCTGGCAGCGGTTGGCAGCCAGTTCCATTAACTGAAGTTATAACTTCTGCAGCTGTTAAAAAAGCTTACAGAAAAGCCACTCTTTGTGTCCACCCAGACAAATTACAACAACGCGGTGCAACAGTTCAGCAAAAGTACATATGTGAGAAGGTTTTCGATCTTCTAAAGGTTTGTGGCTAATAGTCTTATTTTACGGGGTACAATACAATATGCAGTTTGATGCATCAATAAACTGTGCCTCTTTATGTGATCACGTAATTTTATCTATAAATAAACTAGTGTTAAGTATTGTTTTTCTTGCATCCATTAACAGTTGAATGCCAACACGACTTATATTGAGAAATATGAAAAGCCATGTCATTTTATGTGCATGATCTTATGTAAATGTGTGTTTTTCAATCTGAAGGAAGCTTGGAACAAGTTCAATTCAGAAGAGCGGTGATACGAGGCACACACTTGGTCCTGCAAATCTCGTTATGAGCAAGTAAGTTCAGTATATGGAGTAATATTGAGATTAAAAGCTGAAATTGCCTTAACGAATGGCCTTTCAAAGACTTTGAGACATCAAATCATCAGAAGATGTATCTGTGTCGATGCCTTCAAACATTGTCTTTCGTTTTTACCTTGTAAAATGAAAAGTTCCAAATTGGAATATGAAAAAATCACGTGTAATTGGTAGGACTGTCGTCAAAACTATGTAAATATGACTCAGTCCATATCTCTCTCTATTCAAATTAGTCATAGGAAAGAACATTACCAAAAGTCAGAAACAGAGTTGCTCTCTTTTTATCTCTCTGTTAATTTATAGTTTGTAGATGGGAAACTTATTTTCTCAATTATTAATGTTATTACTATATTCATGCATTTGTTTTGGTAAGTAAGCTGGTTTGGTTGGCAATATATATATATATATATTATGGAAACAGAAGAATACATGATATAGTTCATTATGTTACACCAAATGAAACAGGACATCTGTGGTATCATGAATCATGTTTCATCCATGATCCAGGACTGAAAAACATGATAAAGAAAACCGATAATAAATCCAAACGCACTAACAACAACTACAGTTCTAACCCACAAAGACGATTCAAATAAATTTAGTACAAAAGTATTCCATGACCACAACCATAAAACAGAGAAAATGAATCCCAAAACAGCTCCAACTATTACCTGGCCAACTGTATGGAATTGGTGCGAAATCCGTAGCCATGCCTGCATTTATATACATTAACAAATGAATAGACCATTAGAGCTATAAAACAAATCCCAGAATGCTTGTCGAAGACCCTTAATCCAATTACGCTATTGTATACTTACAAAATAAGAACCGAGTATTAAGAGGAGCGCACTTAGAGTTGCAGTAAATATGTTTAACCCCAGTCGTTCTATCGCTGCAAAAAATACACATCAGATGTATAAAGTCATGATAAGGTTATAAATATACAAAACAAATAAACTCAACAAGCCAAGTGTGTGGAAATGAACTCAAATTTCATTTCTCACATATTTATTGCAGCATAAGTAAGGGTAGTATAACTTGCATAAAGAAATGAAAGTTGATATAAATATATCTCAAAAGTTAGTCATGGAAAAGCTTACATAAGAGACTGAGAAATGTGATTGTATAAAAGATGGTTTGGGCATGAGAAGATGGCATTCCTGGGTCTGATTTTAGCGTAGAAATAGGTCTTTCGTGGTTTAATATTTCCTTAAGTACAACTGAGATTATGACATTGATTATAGCCCCCATAGCAGCCCACAGTGTTTCAGCATCATGCCTCCAGAGGAAAACTGCACCCCAAAGAGCTGCTAGAAGCCACTTGCTCTGCATCAAGTATAATAACACCAAATGAAAATCATGAAACCGACATAATTGATGCGAAAGATTACAACTATCAACTGAATTAACTGAGCTTAGTTCAGCTTTCAAGCATTATCACTACAAAAGACGAGAGTTTAGTTAAAATCATCAGCTACCCTTGACATCTTTATAACAATCTCAAGTTAATCAAACAAGTACTGCTGCAGGAATAATTGACAAAAGAACCATCTTCGTCATTTTAATCAGGATGAACTTCTAACTTTCTGTCCACTTTAGTTACAGAATACAGATTGCTGAACTACAACTAATTTTTCATGGCCCCTTCAGAAAGCTATTTTACATTGACAATTGAGTAGCTCAATGTTTTACTACATTTATCACCAACAGTCTACAAAGACCATTTTGATTTCTCTGAAGAAACTCAACTCTTTCCATTTTCACTCTTTGATTATAACAGGGCACGATCATATTAATCTAATTCTGACCACAAACATTAACTTCTAATTCTCACATTTTGCCTCAATGATAAACTGCAACTTATCAGCTGTATTCAAACAAAAAACAAAATAACAAAACTAGCATCTAAAAAGAGCAGTTAATATCACAATACATTTTGGAACATGAAAATACAACTAGTATAAAACTATGAAAATTTTACCAACCAAACTATTGAGAGCAGCTTCGATCCCATTGGCTCCAACAAGCAGAGACCCTTCAGTAAAAGGTTCCTGCACTCTATTGTCCTCCCCACGCCTACTTGCAAGAACCCCACTAAAACCCGTCAGAGCATTTTCATTTCTTTTCTCAGTAGCACAAAAAAGTGATTTCTGGAAATTCAATTGTTGCCCCAAAAAGTTCAATCTTTTGGCGCAAATTGTTTTGGGTTTGTGAAGTTTTGCTGATCGGGACACAGGGACAGGGGCAGCTGCAATGGGACTGATAACAATGGCTGACATTTTGAAGGGTTATGTAACTATGTTTAATGCTGGATTACCAAGACATGGAGAACTCTGCAATTATGAAGAAAGAAATGTCAAAAATCAGATCTATACTTTCCTTTCTCAGTGATCGGAACTCTCGAAAACAAATTTATACTATAAATTTCCCGTTTGACTACGCTACCAGCCGCGAAGGCAATAATAACTGAATCAAATTCTACGTTTCATATATTTACTAGCCTCTTAGGCTCCGTTTGTTTGACAGGGAATGAAATACAAAATGGGAATAAGATTTCTGGTAATTTAATTACTAGAAATCTGATTTCATTAACAGTGTTTGGTTGTCTTCAAAAAATTGGGTAATGCTATATATATTTTTCATTTTTTATATTTGGTTCAAAACACTTATAATAAGGAATGAAATCTAAAATTAAAGACTTTGACTTAAATATCTTTATTTTAAAATATATTTGTACAATCTAATTATAAATTTTCAACCATGGTAGAATATTTGATATTATATATATTTTTTGTATGTTTGTGTATAAACATTTACATATATACCAATTTGGTTAAATAATAAAAAATAAAAAAGATGACAATTTGATTTAATTGCATTATCATCTTGAAAAATGATAATTAAATTGAACATGTTTACTCTTTGACTTAGATAAAGGTTGATTTTTAAAAGAAGAGATATATAAATAGATTTTCCGTGTAACTATTCATTGATGAATATTTTAAGATACAGACACATTATTCAAAAAAAAAATACATTAATCGTATGTTTTAAACAATCATTTTAAAGGAACTATCACCAAAACCATATGAACTATATTTCAATTTCATTCAAAAAATAAATATCAAAATAAAATTTAAATCACGATCTATTTTAACAATAATTTTTTTTAATAAATTAAAAATAATCAGCCATTCCTCCATAAATAATATATATGTAACTTAAATAAATTTAAATTAAATGTATAAAGAAATAATTTTTTTTATTAAATTTGTAATGTATTTAATTGAAGGGTAGTAATGGCATTAGATATTGTATTTATGATTACCTTGATATAGGAATCATAATACTCAATAAATAAGGTATTGTGATTCCCTTATTTGAGGGGAAGATTTCCATATTTTAGGAATTAGATTACATTCCATAGTATCAAATAAAAAATACCAAACAATGCTATTTGATTTTTGGGAATCATATACCCTATTTACATTTCATTCCCTTGACAAACAAACGGAGCCTTAGTTTGGAATGCATTAAAGTTAAATAGACGTGAGAGCGATAATTGCCTTCGGCACCCTTGATTTAGTGATAATTACCGAAAACCCTATGAGCTTTTCAAAATCACATGAATATCCCTTTTTGTTAAAACATTCTTATAATTATACTTATGGTATAATTTTTTTTTTCACAATTTCAATCCTATAAACCTTATAAGATATACTGATAAGACCCTCTCTTTTTTAAATTAAAATTCAGTTCCTTTATGTTGTGTAATAATCCCATGCGGTGGCACGCATATTAATTGTGTTAAGACTAATTATAACAAAATCTATCAATATATATAGATATATATATATAAACTCTAAATTAAATCATTTAGTTTAAGTTTTGCGACTATAATTGAAATTTTTCCATATGAATTTAATCCTTAAATATTATACATGATTATGGAACTTAGTAAAATACTTTTTAAAAACTGAAGCATGGGCTTTGAAATTTTAGTTTATAAGCCTTTTATTTGATTGCATTAAACTGAAGCCCGGCCCAATGACACGGGGCAGGCATAAAGTACAATAGATTTCGAAGCCCATTTACAGATTTTTTGTTTCACATCAAATAGAAAACTTCAGATTGCATTATTTGAATCATTAACCCATAATATTTTTTTTTTGATAATTTTTTACATTTCTAATACAAATCAAGTTTAATAAATCGAGTCAATTAAACAACCCTTTAAAATGTTTTAGAATTTTTTCATTGTTTTTGTAACTGTGCATGAAAGTTGGATAAAAAACAGAGCTGACAGTCAAAAGTAGAAATAATGGCAGGGTCAGAAATACTGAAGCTGAAAATGATAACAACAGTAGACCTATTTGACCTAAATCAGATGGTAAATTATATGTATTTTGAAACCATTTTATCCAAAAAATATATATATATATATATATATTTTGAAACCAGTGCATCTTAGAATTATCTGTTTAAAAACAGAGTACCAACTGGAAAATTCTATCCCGGACCCTGCCCAATGCAGCCGGTCCGGGATAGCCACATATTTCAGGGGTGGTGGGTGTTAAATTACAACACCCACCCCCACAAATGTGTGGTCCCCACGGGAAATGTGTGGCTATCCCGGACCGGCTGCATTGGGCAGGGTCCGGGATAGAATTTCCCCAACTTGGTAGGGGTCAGATTGGAGGGGCAGTTCCTTATTGACAAGTTTCAGATGTTTTTAATAAATAACAACTATGCCTATCTACCTGCCAACCTAGAATTTTGATGAAAACACGACTTTTCTTTGTTTTGTTTGTATTTTAAGACTGTCTGTTTTTTGCAGTGTTATGTCAATATTAAAGAAAACCTTGGAATACATGAAAATACGTACAAAGTAGTCATGGTGCAGTTATTTCCATCTTACCAAACATCACCTTTTAGTATTTATTTCTTTTTCTTAAATTATATGTAGCAAGTTGATGCTATATATATATATATATATGTGGACAAAATTAAATTAAATTAAGTATGAATATATAGCCGGACAATGAATGTATTTAATTCCTAGGTTCATTTGTTTTTATTTTTGTTGCCGAAATCGTACATTTAATTTTGGTGGTCAATGAGTGAGGTAAGGAGATATGTCCATAATTTATGGAAAAATGTAACAATAAATGATATCTCATATCAATGATTATTATATTATTTTCGGCAGTGCTTCCACTTTGTGAATTTAATTATTACCATTGATTTTTAAGTTGTGTCTCATTAATTTCATTTTAAATAAAATGTAGTTATTCATTTATTGAATTGTACCATATTTTCTATATATATGGATCTGAATTGATTGCTTCCTGAAGTAGATAAGTTGAAAAGGCAATATTGAATCCTGGGAGCAGTTGAGTGTCATATAGTACCACTATTTAACACTCACGTGAAAATCCCAACTCCCCATCTCTTCACATAATCAATATGAGTTTCTAGTTGTTTCAAAAATTTAAAAAAAAAATTATGTTAGATTAGTTTAAATATAATTATCTTAATTTTCACATAATCAACCAATATAGAGTACTTTCAATAGTGAAAATTAGATCAATTCTATTCAAAACGACTTAATATTTAATATAAAATGACCCTACAAAGTTCGACTTGGAAAAAATCAGCTTTTAAGATAGAAATAATAGCAAATGCTTAAGCAAGTTTCATTCTCAAGAAATTTTATTTTATAAGAGATAATATTTTCTTTTATGAATATCAATATGTAATTGTTTCACTTGTCTTCTCAATGTGGAATACAAATTAAACTAGAGTAACTTATAAATAAGAAAAATTCAACATAAACTACACATAATAACAAAAATCTCTTAAATGATAATAAATGTAGGCTTTAGCACTCAATGTAATTATGATTATTAGGCTCTTTAACTAATCATTATCCAATTAAGAGTTAATAATTAATTATTTCCTTGACCAAAACCTCTATAAAAAGGCAAAGGACCTCTTTGGCTCTTTCACTTCTGATACATTGATTACTTCACTTCATTCCTTCCAAATTGAAGCCAAAAAACCTCATCAAATTTCAATTTAAAACACAGAATTATCACATAGAAATGGATGTTTTTGATCATTTTAATGATGATCATATGATCATTAAGGTGGAGAATAATTCAGACGCCATGGCTAAAATCAAGAAGATATTTCGCATTGTAGAAATATTCTTGATACTTGTTTTCCTGACGTGGGCCTCCACTCGTTTGCCGTTTGCCGTCAGAATCTCCGGAGAGTATTTCCGGCGACTGCTGAACGTCCTTTTTAGCTCGCTTTTCATTTTCCTGGTCAGCAATGTCATCGTCCTCACACTCTTCTTCAAGTCCCGCCATCTCTTTCAACAACATGATGATCATTCTCAAGTAATTCCCAGTGAAATTCAATTGGATTTTTGTGAAGATTTCGTTAAAAGCTGCTACGCCGTCGATGATCGGCCGGAGGAAACTGTAACGTTCGAAGACAAGCAAACCATATTCGAAGTGAAGAAAGATAACAAGAAAGCTCTTGTGAGAAGCCAGTCGGATCGGAATTTGGAGAGAGAGAAGAGTTGCGGGAAGCAGCTCCGGCGTACGGAGACGGAGAAGCGGCGGAGAGACGGTGGCGAGATGGTGGATGAACTGAGTAACGAGGAGTTTCAGAGAGCGATTGAGTCTTTCATTGCTAAGCAAATTATGTTTCATAAACAAGAAAAGCTGCCCATTGTGCTTCATGCATCCCCTACTACTATGCCGAATTATAACTAATTAATTTAGTTAATTAATTAGTTATAGTTTTCAAATCTTTATTAATGTTTTTTTTCACTATAATATTATGTGGAATTAAATGATGTTGAATCACGGCCCTGGCAAAATACTACCAGAGAAATAAAATTAAGCCCCTAATTTTCACGGCTTTTAGTAAAGGATTACAAAATAATTTATAAACTTAATTAATTATTTATTTCATAATTAGTTAATATATAGCTTTAGAAAAAAAGAAAACAAATCTTATTATAATTTGAAAAAAACTGAATTTTATTATTTTTCATTTCAATAATATATCTCTCCTTGAAAACTCTTAGCCACATTAATTATTATTATTATTATGAGAGAAGCCTTGCAGTAAAAAAAAAATTCTTAACTTTTACATGATTTGCTACATCATAAAATGACAATCTTAATCGCCACCTACTTTTGAAAATAATTGATCATCCAATTATTTATTTATCCATTTCTCATCTAATGAAAAGACAAACTATGAGGCCTCTATTACCTAGATTAATTAAGTACGTAATTTAATGGTTTAATCATCACTTAACAATAATTGAGTGAAGCCTTTTAAGCCCCTAAACGTTCACCATCCCTATGGATGAAATATTTATCATTGCTCTAAAAGTCTCATCATTACAAAACTTATTATATACATAATTATTTGTCTATATTTAAGATTATTTATTAATTATTCATTTAACTGTCACACCAATGTTCATCAACTACTTTAACCATAAATTGCCAATTTATCGAAACCCTAAAGACAAAATTGATCATGATCCAAGATGAGGTTAAACATATTTTGTTACTAAAGAAAATAAGTTTCGAAATTAGAAGATCAAAAAGTTAAAAGAATGCCGAAAGTGTAGAAAATGTCCCGATTTACTATTAAACTTTTAATTAATTTTTAAATAAATCATCTTTGAGAAAGTGACTTTAACTTTTGAAAAAATAAGAGATGAGATTCTTGATGCAGCTCAACTTTATTTTTCTCCATTTTTTCTCTCTTTTATTTGCGAAGCATAATCATTACTAATTCCACTATGGACAACATTTAGGACTAAATAAATATTAATTTAGATTATATGAAAAAGGATTTGATGCACAAAGAAACATGTCAAACCTTGGGCCATCAACAAAACACTAATAAAAAAATTACCTAAAAGGTGAGTTACATTTCAAATATAGTGGCTTCTATATGTGCTAATATATTTAGTTAGTATATAGATAACCATTTTCTAGATTAGCGACTAAATTTAGAGACGGATTATGTATAAATAAATTATAAAAAATAGCGATAGAAAATTATTCCGGTTAATATTTTGCAAGCTCTAATTAGCATTGTGCTGTTTAGTGTCAGATTGTATCAATAAAAATGGCAAAAATGGGTTTTAGAGACGAATTTTTTTGTCTAGTTTTTGTAGTGTCACAACAAATTAAAGCTTCCAACTAATCAACAGTTAATTATTTAGTTTAGCAGTATAACCTCATTTTTTGTAGGCAATCCCAAAGGCACATATTCCCTTTAAGTCAGCAGTGATTAGTTTTTTCATTATAATTTATGAAGAAAAGGAAAAAGGAGAATATGCAAAGTACTCTAAGCTCCGCTTGTTAAAAATAAAACTATTTCTTTTAATTGATTATTCTTTGAAAGCACTTTTGCAGTAAATTATGTCAACTATTGCATTATTTATAATAAATTGCTCAGGTTGGCACATTATAACAATTTAATCTTTCTTTAATTATTTTTTTAGGTGTTTATAAGTTGTTTTACAAAAAAATTATAATAATTTTGGGGGTACTTTAGGAAAGACCTTTTGTGAGATATATGTTAATGGGCTTATTTCAATATTTTCCAGGCCCAATATATTTAGTTGGTTTGGGTCTTTGCATATTGGTTTGAATATATTTTCATTATTGGGCCTATAGACATGTAACATTGTAACTTTGAATGATTATTATTCCTACGGAAAATAAAATAATCATATTTTCCAAGCAACTAAAAAATCATCATAAAAGGTTTAAAAGCTTTGTTTCTTTATGTTTTCAAATCCTATTTTCAAGTTTTTAAATCCCAAAATTCTAAATAAACTTAACACACCAGATTTTCATCCAAATTTACTCATTTTCAACTCTACTTTTTCAATCTCCTATATAACTAACTCTACCTATCAATTATATATACAACTTTTTCACACATTTACCAATCAAATCAATCATTATTTCACTTTCTCTTTCATACTTTACAATTTTTTATTTATATTTCTTTATTTTTTATTCACATAATCATTATATATACAATCAAAATAATCATTCTACACATCATCCATCAACCTATTAATATTGATTTGACATATTTCACAAATTTCAACCTATTTTTAAAAACATAAACAAACAACTACTATTTTCACACAAATTTTGGTACTAACCAATTCCCAAATTTTTTTTAAAAATTTTACTCAAAAACATAATCAAACGTAGCCTAAACTTGAAAATTCTCCAAGCAATTTACACGATCGAATTTATTTTAATTACAAGCAATACAAATGAACTAAAATCCCTGCTTGATATTAACCTGGACCATCTTCATAGTTTTGTAAGAACAAGAACAGTGGTAATAGAGTTAACATCCTGTTTCTCCAGTTCTTGATCAACCAAACACCCGTACAGATCGAACAATTTGTCCAAGATTCCCTCTCCAAAATGATGAGCCAACATAGATTCTTGAATGGATCTCACTGTCTTTGCTACTGCCACTCCATAGCTCGTAAACATCCCAGAATCTTTTTCGATTTCAAACATCTCAACCATTTCGACTTTGAAACTCCCCTCTTTTCTCACTTCATCTTCCAATTCTTCTATCGATGGTGCATAAAAATGAACATCGTAAGTTTCTAGTTTTTCCTCCTCGATTTCGCCCTACAGATAAAGGGTATGATTTCAAAGTGAATTTCATGTTGTAATAATGAATCTTAGTTTTGTAGTAAATTTTGTAACCTGTTTGACGAGAGTGGCTAGAGATTGGTACAAGATTTCCCAGAAAAATGAATTGTCCCTGTCGACATGATCCTGTCCGATTCTTCCCAACAATATGAGCACCATTCTTCCTCCTGTAATAACTTCCTCAGACCTTGATGTAAGAAACAACGAGAAATCCTCTTGAAACTGTTTGAAATACGCTTTTGATACTCGTGAAGGGCTCCTCTCAGATATGTATATACTCTTTTTATTCATTGTCACACCATCTTCATCATAAATACCTGGAGGAACCTGTCAAAATCAAGTTAAATATTTATCAAAAGATAAACAGAAGATGATATATATATATATATATATATATATATATATATATATATTAGTAATGAAGGAAAGAAGAGATATTAAACCCTAGATAGCCAGTGCAAACTGTTGGATGAATAAACAAAGTGCAAGCAATTATCAGGAAACAGCCTGCCATAAAATGTGCCAGGATAACCAGCTATATAAACTGGAGGGCCTCCATTATTTCTTCCTTTCTTGAGCTCTCTGTACAAATCTGGTAAAGCTTGAAAAATCGTGTTGAAATCATTCGTCGGAAGATCATTCAGATAAACCCGAAACTCCGGCGATGGCTGAAGCATATTCCGGCTGGCAATCTCAACAGCATCCACAAGTTGTTTGATGTTTGATAGTGTGTTAGGCCCTGATGAACAGCCAAGATCAGCTATGCCTAAGCTCTTTGGCCTGGTTTCTGCAAACATTTCTTCAATGGCGTCTATGGTTATGTGCTTCACTTTATCAGCAACCCTTTTCTGTCAACAAATTAACAAGATAATTGATTATAGTTAATACAAAAGAAAAGGCTAATCATATGAAAGAATTTTGGGATATTTAGACCTGAAGTGAAGAATTGTTGGAATAGCTGGTCTCATCCAGGCCTCCTTTCATGTGGAAAATTTTCTCAAGATCCATATGATGTATAATGAACTAATTGTTTTTGAGTTTGTGATGCAAGAACAGGAAAGTGGCTTGTCTCCTTTTATAGTCATGCCCACTTTTTTTTAGTGCATTTTTAGGTCAAACAATAGACAAGAATTCAAATATATTAGTAATAATTTGATATAATTTGTAATATCACTGTATAGTATAATCTATATAATTGGTTGATAAAGAATACTCATAATACATTTCTTTTTTCTATGCTTAGGCAACAAATTAAAACCCAATTAATAACATATATATATAAATAGTTTCTTCTATTATTAATTAGTGAAAGGAATGAATAATAATCACTATCAATTTCCTAAGTCAAAGTTTGGTACTTCATAATGGTTAATTGTGGAAAATCTCTTAGTTTTATAATGGGTGGGGTTAATGCATTACAATAAGGAAAAAATAAGAGGTTGGAGATCAAATTCCCCTATTTTTGGAATGTATCTTTCCTCTTTTCTTTGTTGGATTTGACATAACTATTTTGCATCAAATAGTACAAATGCTGTTGTCGACAGTACCTAACAAAATTCACACATTTTTTTCCATTAATATCTTTCATAAATTTTTTTAGACAATATAGTTACTAATATTTATTTCATTAATAGAGACTTATATTTACAAATTTTATTACGATTTCAATAAACTTAAATAATTACAGATATTCCTAAACAATAGTACCATTCTCAAAACTTAGGCAAATTAGAATAATACCAACCAAGTTTTGTGGGTTAGGGTTATAGATTAATTGTCAAAGTGGAGCACTATATATCCAACATATATATAATTTCATATGTTGATGTTTGTGATATATATATATATAGGTATATGTGTATATAAGTTATGGGGCGTGAAATGACCAATAAAATATGTCGGAACTTTATTTGTACCAGTTGTAATAAATTGGATTTATTGAAGCGCATGCTAGTTATACAGTAAAATCGTCTAAGTCCACAAGTCCACAAAGAAGGGTGATTCTATTTTGGACCGGGATCGTTGGTCTCGGTCTGGTTTTAACCACATATTTACATTTTGGGTGGGGTGGTATACACTTGGGGTGGTGGATAAAACCACCCACCCCATGCAAAATTTGTGACCTATCTTGGCCGGGACCAACGGTCCCGGCCAAGATAGATTTTTCCCACAAAGAAGTCCCTCTAGTCTAATCCAATCTTTTGTCTATTCATAATCAGTGCCTATAATGATTACGGGTGTACGCGGTTGGGTTCGGGCGGTTTTAAAGGAAAAAATCGACCGACCCGACATAAGCGGGTAGACAAAATAGTAACCCGAAATTACATATTTATTTTTCCAAACCGAACGGTTCGGTTCGGTCGGGTTAATAAATTTAGCGGGCGGGTTGGCGGTTTTAGTTTTTTTTCATTTCTTGTTGTTAATTAATTAGTAATACACTAATAAAATATATTACTTTTTATATATTTAATTAAAAAAAATTGAGTCGGTAGGATGTAAAAAATCAAATGGTGTTATAAATAAAATTCATATGATCATAATGGGTGAAAACTCTAATATTATTAAAAAAAATATCATAAAATTTAAATCATAAATATGTAAAACATATTTTGTTAGTTGTGAAAATAAAACTTTGTTGAAATAAAATAAATAAGCGTTCAAACAAGGTTTATATTTCCTCCAAAATAAAAGTAGAGTATTATATGTATATATATAAATATGAATAAAATCATTATTGTTAGAGAGTATATATCTATATATTATTTTAAAACTTATTTTTAATATACATTTGTGTGTATTTTATATAATTATCAGTCGGGTTGCGGTTTAGGCGGGTTACAAATTTTAAACCCACCACCCGACCGTAAAGTGGCGGGTGGCAAGAATATCTACCCGCCACTATTATTAAAAAGTTTAAAACCGACGGTTTGCGGGCGGATCGGTTCGGTTTGAGCGGTTCGAGCGGGTTTGTGTACACCCCTAAATTAATGATAATAATAATTAATTTTGTAACAAATCTAATATTAATAAGTTAATTATTATATCATTAATTCAATAACCATCTTCTTGCTTCCTTTTTGGGCAGGAAAAGCAACAAACACGCATGGTAGGAAACAGTAGTATTCACATCAAGAATTGATTCCATGGGATTAAAAGTTGAAAGCAAAAAGGATTTTGATTCTACACAATTACAATTAGGTACATATAAAGGGCAAAAGGACATTCACATAATCACTACAATAAAATGTTGCTAGATGATTTAATTGTTTTTGATACACAGGATTTCGACAAGTGTCGATCGAGGGATATAGGGTTTTGTGGGGAAGTCATTAGTACAGATTCTCATACTGGAATTGTGTGGGAAATTCTATCCCGGACCCTGCCCAATGGAGCCGGTCCGGGATAGCCACACATTTCAGGTGGGGACCACACATTTGTATGGGTGGGTGTTGTACTTTAACACCCACCCCACCTGAAATGTGTGGCTATCCCGGACCGGCTCCATTGGGCAGGGTCCGGGATAGAATTTCCCGGAATTGTGTTGTTGTCAATGAAAAATGGCCATTATATAATTGAGGTGATTTTCTAGGTGCTTCTTTGTCACTGATGCTAATAATACATTGGCACTTGAGATTTTTTCCACCAAATAAAGTATCATCACCATATATACCCTATGAATCTAGCCATGTTAATTAGTAGCTATTCACAGGGGGAATAAGTGCAATTTTTGCCTATTTTCAACTCAAACCATTATTTGTGATTTGAATTGGGACTAACTTTTTAGGGTTTTAACATTACCTGTTTAAACTTGTTAGAAACTTGGTGAAAATTTTCACCTCGAAAACGTGATCTCTACATGTTACAGAATTGTGTGACAAATTGGTGTAACACCAAAAGATGTTTATAAGTAGAGCAGTTGAAGGCAGAAAATGAAAATGACCCACTGAAAAGTGAAGAATATAATGTTGATGGAATACAATTATTGTTCTTTATCTTTTGATCTCACTTTGGCGTAATGGGGTTGGCAATATAATTATGCTGTTTCTTGCATATATTATATATATCTTTAACATCCATCATTTTACCAGAATCAGAAAATTTGGTTTCATTTTCCATCAATTACTCTCCCTTTGTCTCTCATATAATTGAACTAATTGGAAAAATTCTCATACTAGCTTAGATAAAGTTGTCTGTCTCTCAAAAAATGAGAAAAGACAACCTAGAGAAAATTGTGCCAGAACTAATATGCTTATTGCGTATAAATAGATTTAATTCTCTCTTCAGAATTAATCACATTATATATTGTGATGAGAAGTTTGACAATAATTTTTAATTAATTATCCCAATTAGTTAGTACATACTTAAAGTACATGGCCATAATAAGATATTTTAACCCTAATTTTTGTGGATTAATCTCTCAAAACATTTGAAAGCCTCCAGGCTTTACACTTTTAGCATGACATATATTTTGGTGGCAGTGTTAGAATATTGATTTATTTGAAAACGTATAGAAAAAACTTAAATGTTGAGAATTCATTTAATTAGCAATGACAGTATTAGTTTATACAATAATTTATTAACATTTCACATTATCGATGATGACAACTCTTATCATTATTTTTCTATTTTTAAGTTACAATATAATAGAAAACACGAAAACCCTACAATCTACTACGTTGTATATATATATATATATGTCTTTAGCCTACTTTCTTGTCATTGAAACAGTGACATTGATGAACTTGAGGTCCTCTTTCGACATGCGTTCGTCAATGATTTTATTATACTTGTCAAATAATCGATCAATTATATCTTCACCAAAATGGCCGACTAATAATGGTTCAGCCACAGATCTCATGCATTTGGTCACATTATACCCATCATCTGTCGAATATAAGCCATTGCCACATGAAGCCCATGTGATTTCTGAGGCCTCAAGTCTGTTGATGGTGAAAGACCCTTCATTTTCCACCTCATTCTCTACTTCTGCAGGCGATGCTGCGTATTGAGGGATGTTGAATGAATGTAACTTCTCTTCCTCTATCACTTTCTGTATCGATATATAATGTTTAAATTATACGTATCAATTATCATCAACTCAAATTGCTAAATTTCAGGTCGAAACGTACTAATAAAAGTCACCAGATTGACCCTTTTCGTATGAAATAAATACACACTACTCTTTTTTTTTATAGAAAAAGTTTGATTTGTTTAGGGTTGTAAAAACAACAAATATTGAAATTTTTTCTTGTAAAAATTGGATACCTCGACAACCATTTCTTGTAGCGCCAAGGCCAATAGCTCCCAAATATGGCACCCTTCCTTGCTAGAACGATAGGCACTTTTCCTTCCGAGAACAGTTAACACCATCTTCCCCCCAGCCACAACTTCCTCAGAACGACATTTGAGAAATGTCGAAAAATCTCTTTGAAATTGTTCATAGTATGCATTTATCGCGCTTTTTGGGCTCTTACTTGACATGCAAATGTTTTCTTTGTTCATTTCCAGCCCTTCAGGAACCTAATAACAGAAACGTTAACGTTTCATGAATCGATTCTATTGAAAGGAAAATACGCAAACAGAAAAAATTTACAAGGGTTGTGAATGTTTACCTTTGATAGCCACATGAGGCTGTAAGAGGAATGAACAAAATGTAGAGTTTTGGCTGGAAAAAGCCTGCCATAAAATGAACCTGGAACAGCAGATAAACAAGGTCCAAATCCAGGTCCAGTTTCGTGTCTTAATTCCGCTTGAAACCTTGGAAATAATTGGCCAATGGAGTTGAAATCATTTCCAGGCAGATCATTCAAGTGTATCTTAAATTCCGGCAACTGACGGCCAATTTTCCGGCGTAATTTGTCTACAATTCTGACAAACTCTTTGGCTATAAACAAAGAGTTTGGTCCAGATGAACAACCCATATCCACTATGCATAAGCTCTTGCAGGAGGTCATGCTGCTGTATAGCTCAGTTATTGCTGCTTCTCTTATTGGTTTTATCATGGACATAACCTTTTTCTGCCGAAATTCAACAATTTAATTGCTCTTGGAAATGATAATTAAATGATAAAAATATAAATTTGCATGTACAATTGTTGCATCACATTCATGTGTTTGCTTAAAGTCACGTTAAGAGTTAACCATATAGAAGCGTAACAAGTTCATAATTTATAATATGCCATCAAATCATATTATTCTAAAATATATTTGGGTCTACTTAAAAATCACAACTCAATGCTTTTGATTCCTTAATAATTAGCTGTATTTTTTAATATGTTACAGAATGAACTTTATTATCAGAATTCACGTGATATTGATAAAATACCTATAAATTATGCATATGTGAACTAACTAAATAAAATAAATAAGTACTTTTATTTGACAAATATATTTGAGGGCATAATTACTCACAGATGTATCATATATACTACACATGCATCAAACAGATAATATCTATAAATTATATATATATATATATATATATACCTGAAGTAAAGAGTTGCTAGCATAACTGTTCTCTCCGAAACCTCCATTCATGTGGAGCACAACTTCCATTGATGCTACTTTCTGTATAATCTCTCTCTCTATATATGTTGTTATTTGAAGGTGCAAAGTGGGACAATAGCCTATTTATAGATGGATCTGAATCTGCTTGTAACAATTTGATGCCATACTAATAAAAAAACTATATATTTATTTATAAATAATTTGAATCATTTATCACATTTTCTTGAAACAATTTTATATACCAACAACTTCATCTGATGTAAATCTGCGAAATGTCATATCAACGTTGTATTCATTGAATATACATTCACGAGATATTAAAGGAACAAGAATACAAAGTAATTTATGTACATTAATTAATGTTTGCACATGAAGTTGTTGGTGAATGATGTGAATACAATAAAATTAATCTTAATTTACACTCTTCGTTTTCATACCATGAATTGATTCATTTATTATAGTATGTACTTGAAAGTTGAAACTGACAATACGAATATTAATGAAATATGCAGTTCATTTATTTCCTTTTTCACGTTTTTCTATGGATCCAAATAAACTTTGTCATGGTATCTTGACCACAAATAAGAGCAACAAAATCTATTTTATTAAGTCTTTTTTTATTGGTCCGCATAGATGACACGTAAGTGCATGATCCTAAATCTTAGGAACTTAGAAGAGATATTTATTGATTTTGTTGGTTAATATATTTGGAAGGTTCAAGTGATTTAACACTTGGGCGGTTCACCATATATGAAATATGGAGATTCATCCAAAATCGTGGGTCCTAAACTCCAAAGATTCGTCAATTTTGTTTAGACAAACCAACGTCAACTATCTACTTCATAGGACGATGCCTCATTATATGATAGCTCTATTTCATTTATATTGCGTTGAGAGTACGTAATGCTTCCGATATATTCAGTGCCACATATTTATAAGGTCATCGTGGCGAAAATTATTCATCCATAGAGAATTTATAGTTGATAATGTACTCGGAAAGTATTAGTTTTAATACATATTATTGAAAAAACTTGTAAAATATATTTTTATTATAATTGAGGTTGCGATTCAATTAAACCCTTACATAACCTAATTTCATAGGAGAGTTGGTCCAATTATTGAAAAGAATAATGGTACAATTTGCTTCAAGAATCTAGCATAAAGGATGACCAACTTTCAGAAAGCTAGTTAGTAATCTGTAACAACAATTTAAAATCAGTTGATACCGAAAAAATGCAATTTTACGTAAAGGTTTTCGATAGAGTATAAAATTAGGACACTCTAAAAAATAGCGTTCTATGGTGTTGGATATTCTTACACTCTCCACATGTCTGATCCGCATCATTGAACGAAAAATATTAAAAAAGAATTAAGACATTGATCTCCCGTACTTTTTAAAGAAACCAAAATTTTATGGGGTCAAATTATAAAACTCAAAGATATAAAACACTAGAAAGTAAAAAAATCCATCTTTTATATAAAAAAGACTTCACACTATGTGGAACGTGAGATCAAAATGTTTGGACGTTAGGTCGAGATCTGTTGAGTAGAATAATGATGTTAGAATTTTAAAGAGTGTAAATCTCAAACTTAATAAATCAGAATTCAAACAAGATTTATTCGTGGATGAAGATGGTGAAGAACTTCTCAATGACTCAAATATTTTACCAAATATGAAAGATTTTATTTGTATTATTTGTACGACGATTAATGTTTATTATTTCATTTATTTGCATTAGAATTTGAACAATGAAGTATTTTGTTCTTTAATTTACAGTGTTAAAAACGTGGTTATATTTATTCTGTATTTGTCATATTGATTTTTTTACATATTGATACTTAATTGAATTTTTTCTCACTTATCGAGCTTTATATATATATAATAATGCCTCATTGCGTCATAATTTTTTTTAATAATATTGTATTTCGTGTTATGTCGTGACCCATATTCTGTGCATCGCAACCCATAACCCATAGATTGTGATATTCAGTGGGTGGGAATTGAGGGCTTCCGTTGGACTCTTAAATGATCTTCACACACACACACTCTCTCTCTATATGAACATTTGAGAGGCTCCTGGTTTTACACTCTTAGTATGACATATATGTATTGGTTTGATTTATTTGAAAATATATACTTTAATGATGAGAATTTATTTATCACCGGAAGTATTAGTTCAAGCAAGAATTTATTCATATCTCATATTATTACAACTCTGTCATTATATTTTTATTTTTACTATATTTATGTCTGTTTCTGGGAATTGAAATAGATAGACAAGCAAACACGAAAGCCCTAGCTAGGCTCGATCTGTCCAACATGCATGTCGATCTAAATTTAGCCTACTTTCTGGTCATTGAAACAGTGACATTGATGAACTTGAGCTCCTCTTTCGACATGCGATCCTCAATGATTCTATTATATTTTTCAAATAATGGATCGATTATATGTTCACCAAAGTGGTCGACTAACAATGGTTCAACCGCAGATCTTATGCACTTAGTCACATTGTACCCATCATTTGCTTCAGTCGAATATAAGCCATTGACACATGAAGCCCATGTGACTTCTGAGGTCTCAAGTCTGTTGATGATGAAGGACCCTTCCTTTTCCACCTCTTTGTCAACTTCTGCAGGCGATGCTGTGTGTTGTTGGAGGTTGAATGAATGAAACTTCTCTTCCTCTATCACTTTCTGTAACGGTAGATAATGTTGAAATTACACATCTATAAGCCATTTGATTACATATTATGGTTCATGAATGTACTATAAGATGCTGATATTATCTCATTTGTGACCCAAAGGCATTTGCATGCAACTTGTGAAATCCGATTCGTTTTCTTAACGAATTGGACTAAAAAGATCAAAAAGAAGAACACTATATATGCATGTGATGGGCCTCGCCCAGAATCCCAGGTCTAATGGGCTACAGCCCAAAATGGACCCAACCTCACGAACTAGGGTTTTGGCGTGGTAGGCCCATACCCCATAAGTCCGGCCCGTCAAGCAATCTGACAGCTATAAATATGACTTCAGTTCATTCATTAGAGGGACCGGATAGAATTACCCTAATTTCTCTGAATTATTTCGAACTACGAAAAGGCTTGATCCTACTGAAGTAGGTACGTAGGCAGCTCGAATTACTCGAGTGCAGCCCAAAATCTAAATATTGATGACGCGAATTCACACCGCATCATTTTGGCGCCGTCTGTGGGAAATCAAGACTAAGACGTGAGTTTTCGATTACAAAGAAAAAGTATAAATCGGGAGGTTTCAGCTATGGCAACGAGAAAATCGGGGCCAATGGTGATATAGGTTGGGTTGAGTATCTTCTCTTCTGCACCGACATTTCACACAACGCAAATGCCATCATCCCTACCGGAATTTCACAACATTTACGGTATTATTCCTATCCTATATCAGTTTGCAAAATCAGTCACATATATACCACTTGTCAATAAAAATTGACGAAAAGTCACTTTAGGGTTTAGATTGTAACTCTTAGGAGTTTTAGTGTGGTGGAAAAAGCCCATCGTTATGAAGCATTACTCATTAATTTACTTAAAGAGGATGAGCGAGCCCATGAAACCATACGGGCCAGCTTACTATGAATCCGTCACTAAATTTAATATGTGGGCTTTAAAGTTTGTGTACTTCACTCTATAAGAGTTGGAATTCACAGCCCATAAAGCTCTTGTTTGGCCCATTAATAATTTAATGATCTTCATGGAAAACGAAAGTAAGACTTGCCTAGTTGTATCAACTTCGGCCAAATTTGTCGGAAATAAATAAATAAAATAAAACCATTATCACTTCATAGATCACTAATCACTTTTGAAAATTAACTATATTTATGGTGATGATTTGCATGCAATTCTTATATGAAAAAACTGCAGCAAAAGCCCTTTACTGTTTGGTTTAAGATCGTGTCAGAGGATCATTCATGCATGATCAGCTTAAGATCTGTTTTGATTATTTACCAATCCCCATATAAATATAGTAAATCTAGAATTAATGTGCATTTTATCCACTATTTTAAACCTTAATACATGTGCATGCTTATGAAATTCCACCCGTTTTGTAACGAACGAGACCTGATTAGCATAAAAGAAATGGACAACAAGAAAAAAAGGTAGTAGAACCCCTAAAATCAGTTGATGGAAATGCGGCGTAACCAGTCCCGCCGGGCGATTTTCGCCCATTTTCGATGACGATTCGGAGCTTGCTTGTTTGGTACAACTGTCAGAAGTTCATGTTGAATATTTCACATATTGAAGTTTCCCTTTGCAAGTGAAACCATTGAGCTTTATACTATTTATTTTTACTCATGTATCTTTATATCGCTTCTCGCAAGTTAGAAGCTTCGAGTTAGAATGATCTATTGAATTATTCGAACCCATTTCCGCTCAAACCTTTTTGACTGTAGATATGCTTGGGTGATGTCTTTTTGGACTAGTTATATTCTCGATTTGAAGAAAACTGTTTAGTTATGTGTTTTATTACGTCTTCATAGTAAAAGGTGACTTGTTAAATTGAGTATGCTTGAGGCTTCTTAATGCCATTCGCCAGAACTTGAAGCATTTGCGATCCATTTCTGGCTCAAATTGCGATCACCCTCGATGTCGGATACCTACATGGGCTGAGGCTCATCGCCCCCCCCTAGCGGATGAGACTCATCGCTCCACCACTACTTAGTCCCTAGAGGCTGAGGCTCATCGCCCCCCTAGCGGCCGAGGCTCATCGCTCCACCACTACTTAGTCCCTAGAGGCTGAGGCTCATCGCCCCCCTAGCGACCGAGGCTCATCGCCCCACCACTACTTAATCCCTAGAGGTTGAGGCTCATCGCCCCCCCTAGCGGCCGAGGCTCATCGCCCCACCACTACTTAATCCCTAGAGGCTGAGGCTCATCGCCCCCCCTAGCGGCCGAGGCTCATCGCCCCACCACTACTTAATCCCTAGAGGCTGAGGCTCATCGCCCCCCTAGCGGATGAGGCTCATCGCCTCACCACTACTTAATCCCTAGAGGTTGAGGCTCATCGCCCCCCTAGTGGACGAGGCTCATCGCCTCACCACTACTTAATCCCTAGAGGCTGAGGCTCATCGCCCCCCTAGAGTTACTCAAACATAAGGACTCGACTTACTTAAACATAAGGTCAACATGAGAAAAATAAAGTCGAGATGAACTACACTAAACAAAGATCAACGGCAAATCAAACGAGTCTTACGAAGACAACGCGGAGTGACTAAAACTAAACAGACCCTACGTCTCTATCTAACTCTCCTTTGAGTCGCCACCAAGGCCACTGGGATCGGCCCCGGATCCATTATCGTCTCGCACGCTGGGATACACCCGAGTGAAGTCATCCCAGGATAGCGCTTGCTGGTCCAAAGGAACTTCCGGCTCTGGCAGACAGTCGGCGTCATATGCCCCTGAGCTTTCTCATTCGCCTCGATGGCATCTCTAAGGGCCTTCTTCCCGGCCTCAGAACCGAGGAAGCCCTTACCGCTTGAGATTTGAGGCTTCCAGTCGGAGTGCTCCCTCAACTAAACTTAGACTCTTGGCTGAGGTCATCCCTGGGTAACCCCCCTCGAGCACTTGTGAAGTTGGACCCTCGAGCACTTGTGAAGTTGGAGGTTCCCAAAGTCGGAAGCCCCACTATATATAAACTTTGAAGTCGCCCTAGGTGTCAAACCCACCGTGCCTCAACAATATCGTTCAAGCCCACTGTCTTCGACAGGGGGGCATAGGACATATGACGGAGACATGAACAAAAAATAAAAATTAATAATAACCGAGGTAGAAAGACGTCGTCGCACCCAGCACGGGCGCGCCCCAAGTGGGCGCCTACCACTTGAGGCTTGAGGCCCCCAAGGGTGAGAGCTCCTCTCACCAAAACTTCCAACACGGGCGACACCAAGGCTCGAGCCTCTCAAGTGAGAGCTCCCTTCGTCAAAACTTAATCTGAGCTTCCCAAGCGTGAGTGCTCCCCCAACTTAACTTAGACTCTAGGCTGAGGTTACTCCGAGTAACCCACCTTGAGCGTCTACAAAGTTTTAGACTCCCAAGTGCGAGAGCCCCTCCGTAACAAGTTGAAGGTCCAACCCACCTATAGAGGGTCAAGACTCACCATCATGAGAAGCTCACCATACCTCGACAACAACGTTCAGCCTAAAGCATGCCTAAAGCCTTCGACATGGGGGGCATAGAACAAAGTTGTGACATTAAGAAGCCAAGGCATTCCCGTATCGCCCCAAACGGGTTCCCGGAAGATGCTCCCGGGCGTTCACCCTGAGGTGCGCACCCCCCGAGGTGCACGCCGGTGGTGCACGCGCCCATGGGACGAGCATCCCGTCGGAGCGCGCGCCCACCATACGCATAAAAAAAAAAAAAAAAAAAGAACTTACCCGAGCTCGTCATGGAGGAGACTTTTCCTTGGAAGCTTGAAGTTGTCATGGGCTCGTGGGCTTTGGCATGGGCTATTATTGAGACAAGACTTTTCATGGGCCATGTTTGAGCAAGCCTTCAAGTTGAGACTTATAGAAGCTTGGACTTTTACAGTGCGGACTCACGGGTTTAAAGATGATAACTCTCGATCTCCCCACCTCGAGGAGGATCCCGAGAGTTAGGGGGGCATATGATGGGCCTGGCCCAGAATCCCAGGTCTAATGGGCTACAGCCCAAAATGGACCCAACCTCACGAACTAGGGTTTTGGCGTGGTAGGCCCATACCCCATAAGTCCGGCCCGTCAAGCAATCTGACAGCTATAAATATGACTTCAGTTCATTCATTAGAGGGACCGGATAGAATTACCCTAATTTCTCTGAATTATTTCGAACTACGAAAAGGCTTGATCCTACTGAAGTAGGTACGTAGGCAGCTCGAATTACTCGAGTGCAGCCCAAAATCTAAATATTGATGACGCGAATTCACACCGCATCAGCATGAGACCCTTTGTGCGACTTTAGGAGCAACATTATTAAATGGACAAATATTGCAATTTTTTCTTGTAAAAATTGGATACCTCGGCAGCCATTTCTCTTAGCGCCACAGCCAAGAACTCCCAGACATAGCACCCCTCCATGCCATAAGGAACGTCAGTTTTCCTTCCCAGAACAGTTAACACCATCTTCCCCCCGGTAACTACTTCCTCAGAACGACACTTGAAAAATGTCGAAAAATCTCTTTGAAAATGTAAATAGTATGCATTTATCGCACTTTTTGGGCTCGTGCTTGTTATGGTAATATTTTCTTTGTTCATTTCTAGCCCTTCAGGAACCTAATAATTGAAACGTTTGATGAATCGATTCTATTGAAAGAACCAAAAACTTAGGGTTTTGAGTTTTTAATTACCTTTGATAGCCACATGAGGCTATAAGATGAATGAACAAAATGTAGAGTTTTGGCAGGAAAAAGCCTGCCATAAAATGAACCTGGAACAGCGGATACTAAACAAGGCCCAAATTCAGGTCCAATTTCCTGTCTTAATTCCTGTTGAAACAATGGCAATAAGGATTGGAAGATGGAGTTGAAATCATTTCCGGGCAGATCATTCAAGTGTATCAGAAATTCCGGCAACTGACGGCCACTTTTCCGGCGTAATTTGTCTTCAATTTTAACAAACTCTTTGGCTACAAACAAAGAGTTTGGTCCAGATGAACAACCCATTTCCACTATGCATAAGCTCTTGCAGGAGGCAATGCTTTTGTATAGTTCAGTTATTGCTGCTTCTCTTATTGGTTTTGTAGTGGACATAACCTTTTGCTGCCAAAATTCATCAATTTAATAGCTAATTAAACACTCTTGGAAATAATATGACGTTGAATCAAATTAATTTGGAATATATTTGGGTCTATTGAAAAACTGGTTTTGATTTCTTAATCAGTAGCATGATTTCTCTATAATGTTACCCAAAAAACCTTATTGTCACAATTAATGTGTATTCGTATACTACCCATAAATTAATTATATATACATGACAACAACAATACATAAATAAAATGAATAAATACTTTTATGTGACAAATATATTTGTAGAAACAAATTTAATGAACATATATATACCTGAAGTAAAGAGTTATTAGCATAACTGTTCACTCCGAAACCCCCATTCATGTGGAGCACGTTCATGGCTTCCATTTATGTCACTTTTTGTATAATATTTCTCTCTATCTCTTGATCAGTGTTGTTGTTTAAAGGCGACTATTTATAGATAGATCTGAATAATTCCATCACACTATACGGTACTAATTTAATGCCATATTCATGAGGTACTATCTATAAATAACATGTGTGAATCTACTATCACATAATACACATATAGATTCACCCGAAACCCTAATCCATCCATGGACACCAAGAATCACCTGATTTTGTTTTAGACAAATCGACGTCATCTATCTACTTCATATGAGGATGGCGCCTCGTTATGATAGCTCTATCTCATATTAAACACCACGTATTTATTAAGTGATCTTGGATAGTATATGTGGGAGTAGGGGGTGTAAACGAGTCGAGCTCGAGTCGAGCCTGGTAAAATTTTCATGTTCAAACTCGGCTCATTTATATTTTTCCAAACTCGAGCTCGAGCTTGAACGTAACGAGCCTAATTTTTAATGTTTAAGCTCAAGCTCGCTAAAAACGAGTCGAGCTTGAACAAAAAATTAATTTAATTATTTTTTAATTTTTTTAGATATTATTTTTATTTAACTTGTATTAATTAGATAAAAATTATATAATATATATCACAAAAATATAATTTAATCGAATTAATTTGTATAAACACATATCAGAAGTTCATAACATAAATAAATAAAAATATTATAATTTATTATTATATATTTGTCATGACATGCAAAAATTAAAATGTTACGTATGTATTATTAAAATATGTTTTAAATAAAAATTTAAGTATTAGTTTTAAAATTTTGATTTACAGTCATATATAAAAATTAAAAATAATATTAATAAAAAGCTCACGAGCCGGCTCATGAGCTTATGAACAACCATAAGTAGGCTCAAGCTCGGCTCACGAGAAAGCTCGAGCTCGAAATGCTCGGCTCAAGCTCATATATCTCGAGCTCGAGTCGACTCACCTTACACCCCTATGTGGGAGTATTGCTTTCGATACTTACAATAGAAAAACCATCTAAAATATGTCATAATTGAGATTGTAATCTAATTAAACACTTGCCTAACCTAATTCCATATATAGGAAAGTTGGTTGGGGTGTTCACGAGTCGAGTTGGCTCGCGAGCTCAGCGAGACGGCTCGAAAATAGTTCGAGCCTATCGAGCCTAAAAATACTTGTTCGCCAGCTCGCGAGCCGGCTCGCGAGCTGGAATAAAAAAATAATTTTTAATTAATTTATATAAAAAATAAATATCTATTAATTTTTTTATATAATATGATATATTGTAATAATATATGAATAAATAATATTGTTGATATTAAGTATAACTATATTTAATAATATATGAATAAATATAAAATTAATATATATTTTTACAAAAAAAATTATAAAAAAAATATTTTTTATAAAAAAATTTATTATTTTATTAAAAAAAAACTTATTTTTTTGAGCTCGACTCGAGCTTGACTCGGCTCAAGTCTGGCTCGAGCTCGAGCTCACATTCCTGTAGCTCGTCGAGCTCGAGCTCGAATTTTTGGCCCAACTCGGCTCGAGCTCGACTCGTGAACACCCCTAAATTGGTCTATTGATTGAAAAGGATAAGGGTACAATTTGCTTTAAGACATATAGCATGCCAACTTTTTGGCCAGGCATAATTAGCTAGCAAATTGTCTGTGAACAACAACTGAAAATTAGTTTACGTGTAAAAGGGCTTTACCATGTAGTATGATATTCAATGGGTGGATATTGAGGACGCTTCGTTTGATTATTGTATAATGGTCACATTATATATATACGTGTGAGTTTTACTACCACATATATATATATATATGTAACGGTGGATAGCGTATCTAAAGGGTCCAACTTCAGTTTCTAATTCCATTATCCTTCATTATTTCATTCTTGATTTTCTACTTCTCAGCTAATTAATTTCCAATTCTTGTTCCATAATCATCCGTTTTCCACTTTGATTTTCTCAATCTTCGCTCAAGCTGTTCTTGACAAGAACTACATGTTCCTCATTTGTAACACAATCCTCGCGTTTCTCGCAAAGAGCTCGAAACTCAGCTCTCAAATTTCAACAATGGTGGTGACATTAAGCCCATCTCAGAACTGCCTCATCTAATTATTTCACTTATTTGCATTAGAGTTTGAACAATGAAGTATTTTGTTCTTGTTATTTTATATTTTATTTAGAAACGTGGTTATATTTTTTCCGCATTTTACATACTGATAAGTAGTTGAATTTTATCCCACGTATAGGTTTATATATATATATATATATATATATCAATGCCGCATTGTGTCATAATTTTTTTAATAATATTGTATTTTGTATTCGTATTATGTCGTGACCCATACTCTTAAGTGATCTTCACACTATATATTATATATCTATACTATTATAAAAAGAAAGCTTGTTTTGTGTCTAAAATGGAAGTTATTTTGAGATTTTTTACGGATTTTATCCCTTGCTTTTTTTATAATTTGAAAATCTAAGTGTAATTTTGAGGGTAAAATAGGAATTTCATCATAATTAGGTAGTTGTCATACCATTTTTTATTTTGTCAAAAATACCCTTGGGATGTGCAATTTAAAACCCACGTAATCTCCAGCAACCACCCCTCTATTCTCAAATCTCCATTTCTCTCTCTAAAAATTAAAATATTTCTTTAAAAATAATATTAATTAAATTATATAATTATACTTAAAAATAATTATGCACGCGAGTACCGCGTGCAGAGATGCTAGTACATACAAAACATTTGAGAGGCTCCTGGATTTACACTTTTAGTATGACATATATATATGTATTGGTGACAACGTTAACATTGATTTATTCGAAAAGTACACTTTAATGATGAGAATTTATTTACACAGGAAGTATTAGTTCATGCAAGAATTTACTCATATCTCATATTATTACAACTCTATCATTATTTTTTAATTTTTAAGTTACAATGACACTAGCTCTATAGTTATGTCTGTTTCTGGGAATTGAAAAAGGTACACAAACAAACATGAAAACCCTATAATTACCTACGTTGTATGTCTTGGCCTATTTTCTTGTCATTGAAACAGTGACACTGATGAACTTGAGATCCTCTTTAGACATGCGATCGTCAATGATTTTACTATACTTGTCAAATAATGGATCGATTATATGTTCGCCAAAATGGTCGACTAACAATGGTTCAGACGTAGATCTCAAGCACTTTGCCACATCACCACATGAAGCCCATGCGATTTCTGAGGTCTCAAGTCGGTCGATGGTGAAAGACTCTTCCTTTTCTACCACATTCTCTACTTCTGCAGGCAATACTGCGTATTGATGGATGTTGAATGAATGAAACTTCTCTTCCTCTATCACTTCCTGTAATATAGATAATGTTGAAATTTACACATCTATATATAAGCCATTTGATTACATTTCATGATTCATGAACATACTACAAAACGAGGAAATTTATCCTATATATTATAAACCCTTAAAGGCAACTTGTGAAATCTGATTCGTTTTCTTAATGGATTGGACTAAATGTGCAAATAGAAGAACACTATCATGAGACCCTTTGTTATTAAATGGACAAATATTGCAATTTTTTCTTGTACCTCGGCAACCATTTCTCGTAGAGCCACAGCCAAGAGCTCCCAGATATAGGACCCTTCCGTGATAGAAGGAATGTCATTTTTCCTTCCGAAAAGAGTTAACACCATCTTCCCCCCAGTAACTACTTCCTCGGATCGACATTTGAGAAATGTCGAAAAATCTCTTTGAAATTGTTCGCAGTATGCATTTACCGCACTTTTTGGGCTCTTATTTGTAATGCAAATGCGTTCTTTGTTCATTTCGAGCCCTACAGGAACCTAATAACAGAAACGTTGTTAATACTTGATGAATCAATTCTATATTGAAAGAACCAAAAAAATAGGGTTTTGAGTTTTTAATTACCTTTGATAGCCACATGAGGCTGTAAGATGAATGAACAAAATGTAGAGTTTTGGCAGGAAAAAGCCTGCCATAAAATGAAACTGGAACAGCGGATACTAAACAAAGTCCAAATTCAGGTCCAATTTCCTGTCTCAATTCCGCTTGAAACAATGGCAATAAGGATTGGAAGATGGAGTTGAAATCATTTCCAGGCAGATCATTCAAGTGTATCATAAATTCCGGCAACTGATGACCAAATTTCCGGTGTAATTTGTCTACAATTCTGATAAACTCTTTGGCGACAAACAAAGAGTTTGGTCCAGATGAACAACCCATGTCCGCCATGCATAAGCTCTTGCAGGGGGCCATGCTGCTATATAGTTCAGTTATTGCTGCTTCTCTTATTGGTTTTGTCATCGATATTGCGTTTTTCTGCCAAAATTCATCAATTTAATAGCTAATTAAAATCACTCTCGGATGAATATAGTTCTTATTTGAGATGGTGAATTCGATAATAGCCATTAATTTGGCATCATCGAGTAGTGAAAATGGCATGGAAGAATATTATTAATCTCACATATTCATATCTATCTTTATATCAAGTCTAGACTTCACTAATATGATGTCGAATCATATTGATTTGGAATATATTTGGATCTACTGAAAAACTGGTTTTGATTTCTTAATCAGTAGCATGGTTTTTCTATAGTTACCCAATAAACCTTATTATCACAATCAATATGGTATTCATAAAATACCCATGAATTAATTATACGTGACATAAATAAATAAAATGAACAATATTTTATTTGACAAATATATGTATACCTGAAGTAAAGAGTTATTAGCATAACTGTTCTCTCCAAAACCCCGATTCATGTGGAGCACGTTCATGGCTTCCATTTATGTAACTTTTTGTATTATATTCTCTCTATCTCTTGACCAGTTTTGTTGTTTGAAAGTGCAAAGCGGCGCCATAGCTTATTTATAGAGGGATCTGAATAATTCCATCACATTCTAGGGTAACAATTTAATGCCATAATATTAATGAGGTATACTATCTATAAATAGCATGTGTGGAATCTACTATCACATAATACATATAGAGATTCACAAAATTGTATTCTAATTAAGCACTTGCCTAACCTAATTTCATAGCGTTGGTATATAGTTACTGAAAAGGATAGGGGTACAATTTGGCTTAAGAAATATAGCATGCCAACTTTTTGGCTAGGCATAATTAGCTAGCAAATTATCTGTGAACAACAACTGAAAATTAGTTTACGTTTAAAAGTATAAACAACAACTCAAAAAGAAACAAAAAATGGATCAAAACATCATTGAAACATCCCTAAAAACTCAAAATTATAATCAACTATATAATCAAAACAACACTTCAGTTTCTAATTCCATTATCCTTCATTATTTCATTCTTGATTTTCTACTTCTCAGCTAATTAATTTCCAATTCTTGTTCCATAATCATCCGTTTTCCACTTTGATTTTCTCAATCTTCGCTCAAGCTCTTGACAAGAACTACATGTTCCTCAGAAACGTGGTTATATTTATTCCGCATTTGTCATATTGATATTTTACATACTGAAAAGTAGTTGAATTTTATCCCACGTATCCCACGAATTTTACACAAGCAAGCACGAAAACCCTGTAATTAATCTACTACGTTGGGCTCGATCTCTCCAACATGCATTAATTTCTTGGCCTACTTTCTGGTCATTGAAACAGTGACATTGATGAAGTTGAGCTCCTCTGTAGACATGCGGTCATCAATGATTTTATTATACTTGTCAAATAATGGATCAATTATATGTTCACCAAAGTGGTCGACTAACAATGGTTCAGCCACAGATCTCATGCACATGGTCACGTTGCCACATGAAGCCCATGTGATTTCTGAAACCTCAAGTCGATCAATGGTGAAAGACCCTTCCTTTTCTACCACGTTCTCTACTTCTGCAGGCAATACTGCGTATTCATGGATGTTGAATGAATGAAACTTCTCTTCCTCTATCACTTTCTGTAATGACATTAGATATGTTTAAATTACACATCTCTATAAGCCATTTGATTACATTTCATGATTCATGAACGTACTACAAAACGAGGAAATTTATCCCATCTATTATAAACCCTTAAAGGCATTTGCATGCAACTTGTGAAATTCGATTCGTTTTCTTAACGGATTGGACTAAATGAGCAAAAACAAGAACACTATCATGAGACCCCTTGTTATTAAATGGACAAATATTGCAATTTTTTCTTGTAAAATTGGATACCTCGGCCACCATTTCTCGGAGAGCCACAGCCATGAGCTCCCAGATATAGGATCCTTCCGTGATAGAAGAAACGTCATTTTTCCTTCCGAAAATAGTTAACACCATCTTCCCCCCAGTAACCACTTCCTCAGATCGACATTTGAGAAATGTCGAAAAATCTCTTTGAAATTGTTCGGAGTATGCATTTACCGCACTTTTTGGGCTCTTACTTGTAATGCAAATGCGTTCTTTGTTCATTTCTAGCCCTTCAGGAACCTAATTACAGAAATGTTTGATGAATCGATTCTATTGAAAGATCCAAAAATTTAGGGGTTTGAGTTTTTACCTTTGATAGCCACATGAGGCTGTAAGATGAATGAACAAAATGTAGAGTTTTGGCAGGAAAAAGCCTGCCATAAAATGAACCTGGAACAGCGAATACTAAACAAAGTCCAAATTCAGGTCCAATTTCCTGTCTTAATTCCTGTTGAAACAATGGCAATAAGGATTGGAAGATGGAGTTGAAATCATTTCCGGGCAGATCATTCAAGTGTATCAGAAACTCCGGCAACTGATGGCCAAATTTCCGGCGTAATTTGTCTACAATTCTAATAAACTCTTTGGCTACAAACAAAGAGGTTGGTCCAGAGGAACAACCCATATCCACTATGCAGAAGCTCTTGCAGGGGGCCATGCTGCTGTATAGTTCAGTTATTGCTTCTTCTCTTATTGGTTTTATCATGTACATAATCTCTTGCTGCCAAAATTCATCAATTTAATAGCTAATTAATCACTCTTGGAAATAACAAAGTACTGTGCCTAGCATTAGCACAATCAATATGGTATTCATAAAATACCCATAAATTAATTATACATGACATAAATAAATAAAATGAATAAATACTTTTATTTTACAAATATATTTTGAAGAAATTAATTGAATGTATATATATATATAGACCTGAAGTAAAGAGTTATTAGCATAACTGTTCTCTCCGAGACCCCCATTCATGTGGAGCACGTTCATGGCCTCCACTTATGTCACTTTTTGTATAATATTTCTCTCTCTATATATCTCTCTTGACCAGTGTTGTTGTTTGAAGCGACGACATAGCTTATTTATAGATGAATCTGAATCTTCCAAACATTGAGGGTAACAGTTTAATGTATGTCATATTAATGAGGTACTATTTACAAATAATATATCTGGGATATACTATCACGTAGAGATTCACATGTCCAAGAATCAACTAATTTTGTTCTAGACAAGTCAACGTCATTTATCTACTTCATAGAAGGCGCCTTAATATATTCGACACCATATATTCATTAAGTGATCCATGAGAAAACCACTCATCTATAGAGAATTTATAGTGGATAGTATATCTGGGAGTAGTGTTGCATTCGATTCATACAATAGAAAAACCATCTAAAATATATTTTTGTCATAATTGAGATTGTTATCTAATTAAACACTTGCCTAACCTAATTTCATAGGAGAGTTCTGTTGGGGTCCACCTCATTTATTGGGGGACCATGGATGGAAGAAAAATGACAAAAAGCATTGAAAATAAGCTTGGAATTAAAAGCTTGGGGACCAGGATGGAAGAAAAATGACAAAAAGCATTGAAAATAAGCTTTGAATTAAAAGCTTATCCTTAATGTCAAAATTAGTCCACCATATGTTATGGCATGCGTGTCCGTAAAATAAGGGAGATGATTTTTTTTCATATCTTTTCTATCATGTTGTCGAGCAGAGCTCTATTTATAATAGAGCTCACTCCCTCAGCTGAAAAATGCAGAAAAAGAAGTTGAGAGAGAAGAAAGCGAGAAATCCAATCTAGAGAGATTGAGAGAAATCCACTTATACGAGTGACGAGAGAAAATATACGAGAGAAAAATACTCTATTATTCTATTACTATTCCAAGTTTCTAAACTTGATGTTTTTTGTAATCCAAGAGACACACTCTTGAAGATTTGGTTATCCCCTATTTAATTTAGGGAGAATTTGTGTAAGCCCATTATTGATATAGTGGAGGTTTTCGACTTCCGTCCCGTGGTTTTTTCCCGATTTGGGTTTTCCACGTAAAACTCGTGTCTCATTTTTTTTCTCGCCCATTTCACTCTACATATTATATTTTTTTGATTAATCCCATTTTTATCCAGTTAGTGGGAAAAGAATTTTATCACTTCCGTTGTGCCGGTGTCATTATAATAAGTGCCACTCTTTCCCAACAAATTCGTCGAATTATTGAAAAGGATAATGGTACATTTTGCTTTAAGAAATACAACAGAAAGGAGGGCCAACTTTTTGGGTAGGCATAATTAGGTAGCAAGTTAATGAGTTTATATGTAAACAACAACTGAAAATTAGTTTACGTATAAAAGGGTATTACCATGCACTATCATATTCAATGGGTGTGAATGGAGGGCTCTCGCTAGATTATTGGATGATCGTCACATTATATTATATATATATATATATATATATATATATATATACGTTTTAAGCTTTACTATCATATTAACGGTGAATATCTGTTGGACAGCTACTCCGGGAGTAGATGAATTTAGCCTTTCGAATTTCTCGATTCGGGTTTATAACGAATGAGAAATTAATGATTAAAGTGAGGGGTTTAAATTTGTCTTATCTCACATAGGAGAAATAAAACAAACTAAGAGATTGTATATAGCCTAGAGTTGGCATATGAATTTGGGCCTTTGGCTCTAGAATAATTTTGACCGGAGGGAAGATGTAGCTATGGTCTGATTGGCTCGTCTCGCGCGCATACACACACACGCGCGCCGCTGCCCGCCCGGACCAGTCCGGGTCCATGGGGTCGTGGGTCGTGGCTTGAGGCTTGGGGCTTGGGGCTTGGTGGTCAAATTATTATCTTTTTGGGCCAAATTTATTTTATTAAATTTTGGGCCTAGGAAATGATTACCCATTTGGTTTGTTTATATTTTTCTTTGGTTGGGTCAATTTCTTTTGAGCCCATACGAATCCAAACATAGAAAATATACATGAGAATGGATGAAATACATAAAAGAAAAAATAAACAAAGGCCACGTTTTTTTTCTTTAAAATTTGATCCTTGAATTTCTTTGTAACAGTTTGTAACTCCTTGTTGTTACAGTAACCCCTTGTTGTTACAGTATAAATTCAATGCAAGGTTTTACTGTATTTAATCATTTGTCTGGTTTTTTCACCTATAAAAGGGGTCTCCTGGCAGAATGGAAAAGACACACAAAAACACGAATCATTATTCATATTCTTGAGAGCTTAAGTAGTGAGTAAAGTTCGAGGTGCTCTTTGGTTTGGAGTGGTCCTACGAAAAAGCTGAATCCGTTGTATTTTGAGACACATTTGCACCACCCATACCACCAGAAGCGGGGCAATTTCGTGTTAAAGAGAGAGTTCTACTCGCCTCGGATATTATGTTCCTAAAGTCACAATTCGGTAGTTGTTTCGCAATGATTATTTCGAAGTTTGTACAACAATATCATTTAAAGGGTCCAACTCTTCGAAGCCCGGGTGTAAAAATCAAAGGATAGAAACAATGGGAAAAGAAAACTTCAAAGCTTGCAAATCTAAATGTTGAGTGATATGGTTGGATCTATTATTTTTTACGAGAAAATATAATAACTAGACTTGAAGTCATAGTGTTTTTTTTTTTTTTTTTGTTTAAAAAAAATTAGAAAATTTCATAAAAAGTCTTGGAATGAACTCGAAATATGAATTTTGAATTAGTTTTCATCCTCAATTGGAGTTTAATAAAGCTCTTTAAATATAATTAGGAAAATTGGACTATATAAGTCCAAAAATAAAAAAGAAAACGGCTGACCATAAAGGCCCAGATTAGGCACAACAAGTGATTATAATGTTTGTCATTGAACAGCCCGTTAGGAAGAACCCAGCCCACAGTGCTCCATCATGTGAAAGGCCCATATCATATTTTTTTCAAATTCTCAATTGTTAAAAGTTATAAAATAAGCTAAAGTTAATTGTTAGAGATTTTAATTTTTTGGTCTTCTATTTGGTAATTTTATGTTAGATCAAATTCAACAATTTTAATTTTCTTTACTTGTGCATGAGTAGATCTTTTCTTAATCTTGACTATTCGTATTCATAAAAGGGAAATATCAATTATTAGGAATTGTACACTAAAACTTAATTATTGAATGCATTTATTATGAATAAAAATATTATTCATAGTAGAGAATTAAAGGTCTAAAATACTGCAAATGTGGAGTCAATATTGGCTACTCTTCCTTGTAGCTCGGTTTTGTCATGGTAATTTAATGCTGAACCTGGTAATATCAAAGTCTACTCTAACAAAATTTCCAAGAAATTTCAAAGAAATTATTCTCCGCCTACGCATGAAAAGTCAAATTTAATATTATTAATTCCTTCATTTCACAACCCACCCACAAGTCCAATTCTATACCACATCAAATTCAATATTCGAATAAAAAATTTTCACCCACCACTAGGACTAACAATGGGCGGGCATACCCGAACCCAAGCCCATATTCACAAATACGCATAATTTGTTTTTTCAAAATTAGTTTGATTCGTAGGTCAGGTCCGTATAGGATAAAACTCGTGGGAAAAACCATGAGTATTGTTTGGATAAAGACCCGTGTGTATATTCGAAGGGTGAATTCGGGTAAATTTCAATAATATTAAGGTATTTTTCAGGTAAACTATTTGTGGTTATATATTGGATTGGACCGGACGACTTATTATAATCGGGTTCGGATCGAGTTCAGGTCTGAGACCCAATGGGTCTAATAATATTTAATTTAATTTAAAGGGGTCTGGTTCGAATAATCCTTACTCATTAACAAACCTACCCACAAGCCCAAACGTACTACCCTACAAATATATGGTATATAACACCGTTTGGATTCAATATTTTATTAATTTTCCACCATCACCAAAAGAAGAAGAAGAAAATCGAGAGAGAAAAAGTTATGTTCAAACATGCAAGTCTACTTGTTTTTTCCATTTTTAAGCTACAATGATTCTGTTTCTTGGAATCGAAATAGATAGACAAGCAAACATGTATGTCTTTAGCCTACTTTCTTGTCAATGAAACAGTGACATTGATGAACTTGAGCTCCTCTTTCGACATGCGTTCTTCAATGATTTTATTATACTTGTCGAATAATGGATCGATTATATGTTCACCAAAGTGGTCGACTAACAATGGTTCGGCCACAGATCTCATGCACTTGGTCACATTGTACCCATCATCTTCTTCAGTTGAATTGAAGCCATTGCCACATGAAACCCATGTGATTTCTGAGGTCTCAAGTCTGTTAATGGTGAAGGACCCTTCGTTTTTTACCTCTTTCTCTACTTCTGCAGGCGATGCTGCGTATTGATGGATGTTGAATGAATGAAACGTCTCTTCCTCTATCACTTTCTGTAATTATAGATAATGTTGAAATTTAAAAACACATCTATAAGCCATTTGATTACATACTATGGTTCATGAATGTACTATAAGATGCTGATATTATCATTTGTGACCCAAAGTCATTTGCATGCAACTTGTGAGATCCGATTCGTTTTCTTAACGAATTGGACAAAAATTCGAAAAAAAAAAAAACACAACGAGACCCTTTGAAAGACTTTAGGAACAACATAATTAAAATAGCAATTGACTCTATTGTAATGGACAAATATTGCAATTTTTTCTTGTAAAAATTGGATACCTCGGCAACCATTTCTTGTAGCGCCACTGCCAAGGGCTCCCAGACATAGCACCCCTCCATGATATAAGGAACGTCACTTTTCCTTCCCAGAAGAGTTAACACCATCTTCCCCCCGGAAACTACTTCCTCAGATCGACACTTGAGAAATGTCGAAAAATCTCTTTGAAAATGTTCATAGTATGCATTTATCGCACTTTTTGGGCTCGTAATTGTTATGGAAATGTTTTCTTTGTTCATTTCTAGCCCTTCAGGAACCTAACAGAAACGTTAATGTTTGATTAATCGTTCTATTAAAAGGAGTTTTCACAATCAGAAAATTAGGGTTTTGAATTTTTACCTTTGATAGCCACATGATGCTGTAAGAGGAATGAACAAAATGTAGAGTTTTGGTAGGAAAAAGCCTGCCATAAAATGAACCTGGAACAGCAGATACTACACAAGGGCCAAATTCAGGTCCAATTTCCTGTCTTAGTTCCTCTTGAAAGCATGGCAATAAGGATTGGAAGATGGAGTTGAAATCATTTCCAGGCAGATCATTCAAGTGTATCAGAAATTCCGGCAACTGACGGCCACTTTTCCGGCGTAATTTGTCTACAATTATGACAACCTCTTTGGCTATAAATAAAGAGTTTGGTCCAGATGAACAACCCATTTCCACTATGCATAAGCTCTTGCAGGAGGCCATGCTGTTGTATAGCTCAGTTATTGCTACTTCTATTATTGGTTTTGTAGTGGACATAACCTTTTGCTGCCAAAATTCATCAATTTAATAGATAATTAAACACTCTTGGAAATGACAACGTACTGTGCCTTATCGGATGGGGAAAGAGAGATTTGAAAGAGAGATTTATTTAATTGGACTCCCATGTATTGCAAAACAAATCCCAGCTCCTTCCACCAATACTTGAATATAGTTCTCATTGAGATGGTGAAGTCGATAATAGCCATTGATTTGGCATCATCGATATTTAGTAATATGACAGTCGAATCATATTAATTTGGAAGATATTTGGGTCTACTGGAAAACTGGTTTTTTGATTTCTTAATCAGTGTAGCATGGTTTTTCTATAATGATACCCAACCTTATTGTCACAATCTATGTGATGTTCATAAAATACCCATAAATTAATTATACATGACACAAATACATAAATAAAATGAATAAATACTTTTATTTGACAAATATATTTGAAGAAATATTTAATTTAATGAACATATATATATATTATATATATAAATATACCTGCAGAAATAAAGAGTTAGCAGCATAACTGTTCTCTCCGAAACCCCCATTCATGTGGAGCACGTTCATGGCTTCCAATTATGTCACTTTTTGTATTATATTATCTCTCTCTCTTGATCAGTGTTGTTGTTTGAAAGCGCAAAGCGGCGCCATAGCTTATTTATAGAGGGATCTTAATTTTTCATCACATTCTAGGGTAACAATTTAATTAATGCCATAATATTAATGAGGTACTATGTATAAATAGTAACATGTGTGAAATTTACTATCACATAATACACACACGTAGAGATTCACCCGAAAACCCTAAATCATGGACACCAAGAATCACCTGATTTTGTTCTAGACAAATCAACGTCTATGTGAAAATCACTCATCTATACATGGATAGTATATCAGAGAGTATTGCTTTCGATACATACAATAAAAAAATCCTTTAGAATACATTTTTGTCATAATTGAGATTTTAATCTAATTAAACACTTGCCTAACCTAATTTCATAGGAAAGTTGGTCTAGTTAAGGAAAAGGATAAAGGTGCAATTTGTTTTAAGTAATATAGCAGGCCAACTTTTTGGCCAGGCTAGGAGCAAAATACAAATAACCCCCACATAAAATATTTTATTGGCTGAAAATCCCCTGTGAAAAAAAATATAGCGTAAAAACCTCCTGTGAAATTTCCAAATTGCATGAAACCCCCTGTAAAAAAAATATAGACTAAAAACCTCCTATAAATTTTTTAAATTGCATGAAATCCCCTGTGAAAAAATATTGCCAAAAAACCCCTTGTAAAATTTTCAAATTTTCAAATTAATTAATAGTATTAATAATCAAGTTTTATGATATTAATTAAACTTTATTCAACAATTAATTTTCAATGTAGTTATATTTCATAGTGGTAAACTTTTTTCAATGTTTCAACAATTAATTTAGGTTATATTTTATTCACATGGGGTTTCATGCAATTTGAAAATTTTACAGGGGTTTTTAGGGTATATTTTTTTCACAGGAGGTTTTATGCAATTTGAAAATTTCGTAGGGGTTTTTTAGACTATATTTTTTTCACAGGGGGTTTTCAACCAATAAAATATTTTACGTGGGGGTTATTTCTATTTTGCCCACATAATTAGCTAGCAAATTATCTGTGAACAACAACTGAAAATTAGTTTACGTGTAAAAGGGTTTTACCATATACTATCATATAATTCAATGGGTGGTTATTGAGGACTCCTCGTTATATTATTGGATAATCGTCACATTATATATATATGTGTGAGTTTTGCTATCATATATATATATATATATATATATATATATATATGTAACGGTGGATATCATCTAAAGAGTCCAACTTTTCGAAGCCCGGGTGTAAAAATCAAAGGATAGAAACAATGGGAAAGAAAAACTTCAAAGCTTGCAAATCTAAATGTTGAGTGATATGGTTGGAATCTATTATTTTTACAAGAAAATATAATAGTTAGACTTGATGTGACAGTGTTTTTTTTTTAAAAAAAAGGTAGAAAATTTCATAAAGGTCTTGGAATGAACTCGAAATATGAATTTTAAATTAGTATTTTTCATCCTTATTTAGAGTTTTATAAGGCTCGTTAAAAATAAAATCGGACTATATAAGTCCAATAAAAAGAAAACGGCTGACTATAAAGGCCTAGATCAGGCCCAAAAAAGTGATATTTCAATTTTAGTCATTGAAGAGCCCGTTTGGAAGAACCCAGCCAATAGTACTCCATCATGTGAAAAGGCCCATATTTTCCAATTTTTTAAAATTCTCTATTTTTAAAGTTATAAAATAAGCTAGAGTTATCAGAGATTTTTTTTTTGTCTTCTATTTGTGTAATATTATGTTAGATCAAATTCCATAATTTTAATTTTCTTTACTTGTGCATGAGTCGATCTAATCTTAATATTTATTATACATATTCATAAAAGGGAAATATCAATTATTAGGAATTGAGCACTAAAACTTAATTATTAAATGCATTTATTATGAATAAAAATATTATTCAAAGTCTAGTCTAACAAAATTTCCAAGAAATTTCAAAGAAATTATTCTCCACATGGAAAGTCAATTTAATATTATGAATTTCCTCATCTCACAACCCACCTACCTATTGTCACATATAATTTTATGTCACGTCAAATTTAATAAATCTAATATGACATATAATAAGTAAATATTTTTTACCCATCATTATTTTATATTTTCTATCTTGTAAATATGTGATATATATCACACTTTGATTTGTACATTAGAAACTCTATAAATTAATACTCACGAGACCACCAAAATTTATCAATTAAAAGAGTTATTAATTAATCAATAAATTAATAATTATTAATTTATATATTAATTAATATTTTATTAATTTATAATGAAATACTCAATTTACAAACACCTTTCAAACTTTCACTTAATTATTGTACAATGCATATACGTATATCAAGGGCCCAATTTGAAAGAACTCTTCAATCTCCCATTTTTTGTGTTCGATGTATAACATTATGGACATTAAAAAATATTTTCTTTATAAATACAATATCAAAAGATAAAAGACAATTGAGTCATTTTTCAAGAAATCTTCATAAATCATTCATATAATTTATATAGTATATAAGAAATTATTAAGTTATATTTTATACAGAGTCTATAGAAATTATCAAAAATGTATTATTTTATAATTTTAGCTAATTATTAATTTAGCACCCTATCCCCGAGTCGGAACCGGCAAAAAATATTATCTTATAAAGTTTATTAAATAATCGAGTATTAATTTATCGAGTTTCTACTATATTTTATTAATTTTCCACCATCACCAAAAGAAAAAAGAAAATCGAGATAGATTCAAACATAGAAAAGTTATGTTCAAACATGCAAGTCTACTTGGTCAAACCCAATAAATACTTGTTTATGTCGTTTCTTAGTCTTCTTCGTCGAAGACTCACTCGTCTTATTTGCTTATAAAATTCCACCAATGTGCACGAAAAAGTCATGCCAGTTTTTATATAAAAATAGAAAATTATACTTTATAATTACCAAAATTTCTTCCACCTTACAAGTATATTAATATATTTTTATAATCACAACAACCTACCGCATGTATTTCAAATTTTTTTGCAATCTCTCAATCTGACCTTACAAGTTTCAAATATACTGTTACAGAAAATATTCAGGAAATCTGAATCTGTCCTCTTTCAGATTTCTTCCCTGGAAAGATTACAATGTCAGCTACTTCAGAATCCCATTTAGCCACCGCCAAAACCATCCTCTCCGCCGTGGGCTCCCTCGCCGCCGCCGCCGTCGTCATCCGCAGCGTTTCGCAAGAACTCCTCCCTGCCGAGTTCCAAGACTACATATTCTCCGGCGTCAAAAACCTCATCACCAGATACTCAAACCAGTTAACTCTGGTCATTGACGAGTTCGATGGCTTAGTCACCAACGAACTCTACGAGGCGGCTCGGCTCTATCTCGGCCGGAAAATAAGCCCCGACACCCGGCGACTCAAAATCAGCAAGCCCGAAAAAGAAAAACACTATAACATCACAATGGAACGTGATCAAGAACTCGTAGATTATCACAATGGGGAAAGATTCAAGTGGGTTTGGATCTGCACAAAAACCGAAACGAGAAACTTTTACAATCCCAGAGACATGAACTCCACTCTAAGATCCGAAACAAGGTCCTTTCACCTCACATTCCATAGCCGTAACAAAGACCTGGCCATCAATTCCTACTTGCCCTTCATAACAAACCAGGCCGAAAAACACAAACACGAAAAGAAAACGATCAAGATTTTCACAGTCGATTACGAGAACATGTACAACTTAAACGACATGTGGTCGCCGGTGACTCTCGATCATCCCGCTACGTTCGATACTCTGGCTATGGATGCTGATAAAAAGGAGATGATAATGAAGGATCTTGAGCGGTTTTTGAGTAGGAGAGAGTATTATAGAAACGTGGGTAAAGCTTGGAAAAGAGGGTACTTGTTGTATGGCCCTCCAGGGACTGGAAAATCGAGTTTGATAGCTGCAATGGCTAATCATTTGAACTTTGATGTGTATGATTTGGAGTTGACTGAGCTGAGGAGAAATTCTGAGTTGAGGAGATTGTTAGTGGGAACTGCAAATAAGTCTATATTGGTTGTTGAAGACATTGATTGCACCATTGAATTGCAGGAGAAGTTGGCTAATAGAGATGCTAGTTCGTCTTCAGGCCCTGGAATTCATAGTATCCACCAGGATGAAAGCAAGGTTAGTAATCAAATTGATTTTAATTATGAATTGTGTGTTTTTGGATAATTAATCAGCATATGTGGTAAACTAGACTTCTCTGTTTTGTGTGTTTTAATGAACCATTCAATTTCAAACATATAGCTTCAACAGGGCTAATTAGGGGTGACAAACGGGCTAATCGGGTTGGGTTTGGGTTGGTTCTAATGAACTAGTTCTTAAATGGGTTGGGTTCTTGAATGGTTTTAAGGTAGAACCAAACTCAAACCGAAAGGGAACCAAATTCAATCTGAAAGGGAACCGAGCCTAACCCAACTCAATGCCTTGCATTTTGTTCTTTATAATTTAGATAATTGACAAGTGATTTGGGCCTACCTTGAAATTAGTTGTACCCAACTTAGAACCAATTAGGAACCAAATAAAATTTCTTAGGAACCAACTTAACCCAAACTGGTTTAATTGGGTTGGAACCATGGTTCCGCACCCATTTTGCCACACTTAAGGCTAATGTATAGTTTTAGCCACGTGGGGCCCGCATATAAATTCATTGTGATGATCCCGATCGGGTGACATTTGGTGACTCCCGAGTCCTCCAGTGATCTCCACAATTCGTGTGTATATATATATATATATATATATATATATCGTATATTACTTGCTCCATTGTTAAACAAGAATTAACGACCTTCATTCGTCTAACGTTAGTAAATGGTTCATCGTAACAGGTGACACTGTCTGGTTTGCTAAACTTTGTTGATGGGTTATGGTCAAGCTGTGGAGATGAGAGGATTATAATCTTCACAACAAACCATATCGAAAAGCTCGATCCAGCATTATTACGCCCAGGCCGAATGGATGTGCATATACACATGTCATATTGCACCCCTTGTGGCTTCAAAACCTTGGCTTATAACTATCTGAGGATTAAAGATCATCCCCTGTTTCGAGAAATCGAAGATTCTATTGAAAATGCCAATGTCACACCAGCTGAAGTAGCAGAGCAGCTTCTGAAAAATGATGAACCTGATGTTTCCCTTCAAGGGTTGATCGATTTCATTGGCGTCAAGATTAAACAGGCTGAAATGGAGAAGGATAAAGCAGAGTTGGAAGAAAAGCAGATAAACGTAGAACAGAGCAAAGAAAATGGTGAAACAGAGAAAGAAGAAAATGGTAATTAGGTAGTTTGTAATCTTCAGTTGTAATACACTGATAATCACTTGATAAGTAAACTGAAAATTGACTTGAACTATTGCAATATAAGGTAAATGTTTCACATATGTCTATGCAAGAAAGAACAAGATATATATAATGCAAATAAAAATTTGAAACAAGGGATATTATTTATGTACAACATAATGAATTTTATAGTTTCATCATGGAAATCCTCCAAGTCCAGCACAAGATGAAGATATATATGAGGCAAAAGATATGGGCACAAGACATAGCCCTATACTTCTCAACTCTTGAATTGATTCTGATTCATTTTCATCCACCTTCCTGGAATCCTGTCAAAGTTTATTGATAAAAAAAAAGAAAAAAAAATGTAATTATAGTCATGTTTGATAAGATATTTAGGTACTGATAGAAGTTTTATATTTTTTTTGTTACCCATTGGAAGCTGAGATGTGGGTTGCTGTGAGATGGCTTCAAGCAAGACATGCTCAATGTCTGAAAATGAATTTAAGAAAAAGAAAATTTGATGCAATCAGACTCTGGGTAATACATTTTTACAATGATTGATGAAAATATAATTGAAAAAACTGAAGTGAATTAGAGTGAACCTGGATTTGTTCTTGCAGGAACTGGATATATCCAATGGCTTCTGTTAAGACAGAAGTTGTATCTGTCTGCATATGTTTACCATTACCAAAAAGAAATGTGTGTAAAAACTGAAAAGCATGGCCAAGCAGAAAGAAGCTTTTACTAAAATACTACTTTTCCATCTCTCAATTATATATATATATATATATACACTCACATTTTCATCAAAACCCACTAACCAGGTACAACAAAATATATATATATATATATATATATGTGCACATATATAGGAATTTAAATATACCTTGCCGAAAGGAGCCACCAGTCTGTGTAGAGCTGCAATCCTGTCTCCTATCTTCTCCTTTCTTACATATTTAAATTCGATATATATTATATATATGATATATAAATAAATTGAAGTGTAGTACTTAATATTTCTTGAAAAAGTTATTATTTTTGTTTTGTCACCTACTCATGAGTCACCTTAGGTAATGAACATGAAGATTCTGAATACGCGGCCCTCGGCTTCTTGGCAGCTTCATAAGAGGGTTTTCTCAGTGAGGAAGTAGAAACTCTCTGTGTTGGAAAACCATAATTATATTGTGATTAATGAAATATTTTAGCCTAAATATAATCAGCACATATATATACTACAGAAGAAAATGCAGTCATTAGGAAAAAATTAGGAAAAACTGTACCTTGTTAGAGTTTCTTGATGGTGGACTATTATAACTCGAAATTCTATTATTTTCTTTAGAATATTGGCTATAACTTTCACCGTTATTGTTCATGAAATCGATTGCTAATCCAATGTTACGAGGATTAAACACATAATTGTTAATACTTGAAGATGAAGCATATGGAGAAATAACACCGGTCCAACTTTGTACGTTCGAGTAATATTCTCTTGTTGAACCGAGCCAAAGATTATCATGATCATCTGCATTTTGTATGATATCGATATTTGGGGGTTGATTAGCATTCTTTGACGTGAAAAGCTCGTTCGAGTTTGGAAGGATTTCATTCATGTAATGGTTATAATTATCATTATTGTTCCTGCATATATATTATGAGAAAAATCAAATGGAAGATATCAGATTGCATGGTTATTTTGTGATTTATTGTTTTTTCTCAAACAATAAGAACCTGGATTACATGCACTGATTAGGATTAATAATGCTAAAACATGAGAAACTGGATGTAGCAGCTGAAACATGCTAACAAACATTTATTTTCCTTCATTATATCGTAAATCATTTATATATTCACGAATAATATACTAATTAACAAAAAATCAGTATATATATATATATACTTACAGATTGAAGCTTGGATTCCATTCATGCATGGTTGGTGATTGATGAACTGCTAAAGAAGAAAATCTACCAAGCTCATGTTCTTGTTGTTGTTCATCACAGTTTGAAAATGAAGACTCCATTTATATGTGTTTCTTGAAGCAAGTACTTATGATTCAATAATATCAACCAACTTTAAACTTCAGTAGCTCAGTTTCACACTCTCTCTCTCTCTCTCTCTCTCTCTCTCTCTCTCTCTCTCTCTCTCTCTCCACTGTTCTTGTCTCTTACAAGGATGGCCATGATTTGATGTTTCTTTAGATTTTATAGAGTTGAATATAATTCAAAAAGAGACTAAAAAGGTTAAAAAGTGTATATATATAATATATGTTTATATAACAAGGGTTCCATAGTTAGCCTCTCTAGACATATACAGTTTTAACACACACATATATATATATATATATATATATATATATATATCATAAAATTACTTTCTCAAAAACATAATTATGAATATTGATGGACAAAAAGAAAATTCAAACGTTTCGCTTTCCTATAATTACTTATATATGTGTACATTTTAATGCATCAGATTGCATCAATATACGTTGCATGATGGTGTCATTTATACATGCTAAAACTTAAATTATCTGATTAAAGTCTAAAGCAATGATGCATGCATATTCAAACCAAAACAAGAATTGATGTCTAATCTTATATATTGTTGCTCCAAAATTGCTACTATCATCCATCATTACTACCGGTAATTAATGCTAATCAAATTTTTTTTAAAGGTTTTCATGTCTTAGCCAATTATAATTAATTAATATAAGATTTAGATAACAAATAGCTATGTATATGATACGGTGGAAAATAAATAAATATATAGCATTTAATATATGAACCTTAAGCATGCGATAACAAATTAACTTAATTATAATCCAACAATGCGTGTATTGATCAGGTGAATTGATGTGATATCGAGGAACTTTATGCTAGAAACCATAAAAAAAATTATGACTAATTAATCCTAAGTTGACAATTGTAGATGAATATATAATTTGGGTGCATTTTTGTCCTCTTCCATTTTACCTTACTATATAATCATTCCTTCCCACAAAAAAAGAGTTATATAAAAAGAGAGACAAAAATAGACCTAAAGTCCTAATAATTAAGAAAATTAATTATAGTAGAAAAGTTTTAATAAATCATCTGACAATCATTTAATAATTATCATATAATTGGTTATGATCCAATTGATTATAATTAGAAAAGAGAAACTAATTTATAAACAAATAATGTATACATATTTATATAGATTCCTTGTATTGAAGTGGATAATAGTGATATAAAAAAAAGTTATTAAGAATGTATTGGGGATCATAAATTATGTATTTACATCCAATTATTGTGGCATTGGGATCCGAAGATACCCTGAATTTGCATGTTTTGAGGCTCTTAATTAATTGTATTTATTAAAGAAATAAATAAAGGATACATGCCTATATATGTATATATAATCTGTCTAATCACCTCGCATTCATAGGTTTCCAAGTGCGATCTAAGTTGGATGCACTTTATTGCTCCAACTCAACCTTTTTTTTTATATTTATAATTATAAGATTTAAAATTAAATAATTAAAAAAGCTATTAGAATATTCAAAGTAGAGGTAGAGTGGCCTTTAATTTGTAGGTAGGCTTGGCAACAATTTGTCTCATTATTATTCTTATTATAAAATTGCATGATAATAAAATCAATTTAAATTTAATTAACGAAATGTAAATTTTTTTTATGAAATAATTAATATTTTGATCCTGGAATTTTAAAGTTTTTTAGTTAGGCACCCAATCATGGATGTGGTACACCTAACTCAGATACTTTTTTTTATATGGTTTTTTTTCTTCTTTCTATTCCTGCTTTAAAATATATGTGCAATGTAAATTACAATTTTAATTAGCACATGTTTAAATGGTTATTATGGGTATATATGCACAAAGCCACTAATATTTCTTAAAGCAATTCTCATTTTGCAAGTGATTAATATCATCAACATATATATAAGAATATAGATAAGAAAAATAAATAGAGATTATCATTTTGTGAGTTAATTGATTAATTTGTGATGGTAAAAGGATATGTTTAAACTCATATAATGATTTAATTTTGAGATGATGTGAATTGTGTGAGTTCTTAAAGCCCGAGAAGGAGTATTATAAAGTTTTTATTGAAGAATATAGGGAGAAATTTTGCCAGTCTATCATGAATTATTTTAACGATATTATATATTTCAATTACAAATATGAAACATGAGACATAAGAAATAATGAATTTACATATGATACAATAATTGTTTTTTTGCTTGCATTATGATCATCTTGGTTTTATTTGTCAATAAATTTAGTCCTTTAGTGTAAATTAATATTTATTTTTTAAATAAGTATAATTTATTGAATAACCATTCATTTAGTTAAACTAATTTTAAAGTTTTAGATATTTTGTATACAATTTTTTTGCACAAGAATTATTTTAACTATGGTTGACATGCAAATATGTGATTATTGGTGTAAATAATTATTGGTTAATAATTGTAAGAAATGATGGATATAGTCATCTATCTGTAGTTATAATACTAAAAATATAAATTTAAATGAGAATAATTTGGATGAACGAATTTAAAACTTTATATTGAATTTGAAAACATAAACAAATATAGCCTTAATGTTTTAAAATATTATTATAATAGTTTTAACATTTATTTAATATTTTTTGCATTCTTTCAGATACTTGTAATGTTTATTTACAAATTATAATATCTATATATATAGTACTGTTCAGATATTTTATAATATTTTTTAATTTTTTAATGTTTGTTGACAATCTTACCATCAATTTAATGTTTAATATTTTTAGATAATTTTAGATTTAAAAAATCCAATAATACTAATTCAAGTAATATTTCTCTTTCTTTTTTTTTTAAATCGAAATTCTTCCGGAAACTAACAACAACACCTAAATGTGAGATGAATGTAAAATTGTACATCTAATTTATTTATAACACTAGTGTGAATTATCATTAAGAGAATAGTTAGGGCATAGGTGAAAGACTCCTAAAAGACTATATATCCAGAAGACTTAATTATACCAGATAACTATCAAACTAATAACTAACTACTACCAGGATTATAGTATATAAAAATGCATATTAAATTTCTTTGCAAAATATTATTTTAATTATTATTGTAAAATATGGATAAATGATATGTTCTCATATAAAATTTTATGTATTATTTATTTACAATATTATAACATTATTTTACTTGATAGAAACTAAAGACTACTAAACTGTGGGTCAAATAGTAATTAAAGGAAAATTAGGACTGAAATTCAATTGGGTATCCACGTGGAAATTGAACAACTCACATCAAGAACTCCGTTATTACAATCTCAAGAAATATCCCTTAAAAATCTATCTTAATCAACAATAAAATCTGTAATTAACAGAACTGAATAGTGAATATATATTAGGAAACCCAATTCGATTACACATCTTATTGCACTTCAAGACTGAACCTATTTCCTTTCTTCTATCCTTTTCCTTATATATTACATACAACACGTCCGATTATGATTCATAATATATCGTTCGTCGAAAAGTGAAAATTCCATTTGATTAATCAAAAGATAGTCAAAGATGACACAAATGTAAGTTGCCCAGTATTTTTTTTACAAATTTAATCAAACCCCACTCAACATACATGATTACTCGTAATCTTTGATGTGATTTCAATAAAAAAAAATTGATTTTCATCTGATTTTATTGTTTTTTCATGCAAAACATCAGTTCATCAATGGTGAAGCAAGTGGAACCACCAAAGGGATTTAAACTTAAAGGAAAAAGTTACTACACAATGTGGCACACATTGTTCGAAATCGACGATAAATATATTCCGATCAAGCCGATAGGCAGAGGGTCATACGGCGTCGTTTGTTCATCCATTGATAAGGAGAGTGGTGAAAGAGTGGCCATCAAGAAGATTAGTAACGTTTTCGAAAACCGTGTAAACGCTTTAAGAACTCTTCGAGAAATTATGCTTTTGAAATCCATAAAGCACGAAAACGTTATCGCCCTCAAGGATATTATGGTGCCAACGAATCGGGCTGGTTTTAAGGATGTTTATATGGTGTATGAATTGATGGATTGTGATCTTCATCAGATTATTAGGTCTCCACAGCCTTTGTCCAATGATCATTGCAAATTCTTCACTTTTCAGGTATAAATTTTGTGTTTATTTGTTGAATATATATATATACATATTTTCATTTGTTAATCTTCACATTTTATACTTACCGTTTATGGTATTTGAAAATGCAGCTACTGAGAGGGTTGAAGTATCTTCACTCTGCCAATATTCTCCACAGAGATTTAAAACCAGGGAATCTGCTAATAAACGCCAATTGTGAGTTGAAAATATGCGATTTTGGACTCGCACGAACCACCAAAAACGACAATGAATTGATGACTAAATATGTCGTCACACGGTGGTACCGTGCACCAGAGCTCCTTCTATCATCCAGCAACTATGGAGCACCCATTGATATCTGGTCCGCTGGGTGTATCTTAGCGGAGATTCTAGGCAGAAAACCAATATTCCCCGGAAAAGATTCCCTCAGTCAAGTCAAGTTCATTATCAGCATCCTTGGTAGCCAACCTGAAGAGAATCTCGAGTTTATAGACAATCCAAAAGCGAAGAAGTTTGTAAAGTCACTTGCGGGTCCCAGAGGGTCTCTATTTTCTTGCTTATATCCACGGGCAGATCCTTTGGCCGTAGATCTGTTACAGAAGATGCTTACTTTTGATCCAAGTAAGAGGATCACGGTTGATGAGGCTATTCGTCACCCGTACATCTCGAGCTTGTACAATTCAAGTTGTAATCCTTCAGCTCCGTTCCGTGTGGATGTGGATGTAGATGAAAATGTGACGGTGCCCGTTATGAGGGAGATAATGTTGAATGAAATTCTTCATTATCATCCTCAAGCTGCTTGATGTGCTATATTAGTAGTTTTTTTTTGTTGTATTAGTCTTCCTTGAGTCTAATCGAATTCGAGTCCGTTGAGTTGAAATGGAGTCTGTTTATTTCGTATTTTTCGGATTGTTTGAGTTTGTAAAGCGTGTTTCGAATGGGACAACGCATGGTCATGAGTTGTAAATTGTTTTAAAAAATTTAGCAAATTCATGTATTCTTAGTTTATGTGTTTGCTGAAGCATTATGAGATGTGAAATATTATGCATCATTCAATATCTATGGTTTGGTGCAGTTTGTGAGTTCAGATAAATATTATACCAATAGAAATTGTAGAAAATGAGATTATACAAATATTAAAAATGTTTTCTTTTGAATAAAAGTGTATCATAAGCATATTCTCTAAATCGTGAAATATGTTGAGCTATTAAGTTTGGGTTTTGGGCCTTTTGGGTTCTACAAGATTGGGCCGACCAAGTTGTCTCTTATGAGGGCTTTGGATTTTATATTCATCCTAAAACACAAGATATCCACTTCTCTGTGTTGAATAATTAATAGTACTAATGAGTAATATCTGAGAAATGATTATTATAGATACAAATATAGTCTAAAAACAGATATTTAACAATGTATATTAGAGGTTATTCTACATTTTTATGGGATTTTTATTTCATCATTAAATTCAATAATATAGTATATTTGGAAGATTTATAAAGTCTACAGATTAAAGAGGCATGAATCAACCCACAAGAATCTTAGGACTTTATTCCAAGGATATATGCAGAATATGCTCCTAATTCCTAACAACAGCATTACCAATTATTTAATCTGCATTTCTAACATAATTAATAATTTATTTCCTTTAAGCAAGTGTTTCATAAGTCTCTCATATCTATATAATCCACCTCAAAACACTACCAAAATCCCCTTCTCATTTCCTCTCTTAGTGTCTCAAATTCTTCCTCCTGTTTTTGTTCTTTCTATTCTTTTTTCGTCGTTTATTAATCTGTTCATTTCCTTCTAAAACTAATTTCAAATGCCTGAATAATCATCTTCATGTTGAAGAGTTAAGTTCGTTATTCGTTACAAGATTCATGTCGCCTATACTGAGTGAAATTATCCTTTCTGGATTAACCGTAAATTCATCACTTCATCGTCGATCCCATCTTGTTCAATCCTTCTCCGTTGTCTTCCTCTACTGGTTCTACAATTTCTCATGAACACAAATCTAAAACCCTCCAACTAATCTATAATCTAGATACAAAATCTAATTATAGAAATAATAATATTTATTATATAAGTTTATTTATATTACTACATATATATATCTATAGATGGCTTCTCCAATTTGTGAAGGTAATTCTTCAGGGTCAATCTCCATTCAAAACTCGGGTTCTGATGAAAATCTGCAGCATGTAACGGATCAACGCAAACGAAAACGAATGATTTCTAATAAGGAATCAGCACGAAGATCCCGAATGAGAAAACAGAAGCATTTGGATGATCTGATGGCTCAGGTGGCACATCTGAGGGCTGAAAATAATCATATTCTCATGAACATGAATATTGTCACTCAGTTTTACTTGAATATTGAGTGTGAAAACTCAGTTTTAAGGGCTCAGATGTTTGAATTGAACCATAGGCTTCAAGCCCTTAATGATATTATCATCAACTCCATGAACTTGAACGAGATCAAAAGTGATTATGGTGATCTTAATCAGATGATTAGTGGGGTTGATGATTTTTTGAACCCTTTGAATTTGATCCATTTTAATCAACCAATCATGGCTTCTTCTGATGTCTTCATGTATTGATAAGTGATTGTTTCTATGTATATGCAACTCTTGGTTAGTTTTCTTTCAATAAATTGTTGTGGGAGTGAATGACGATAGTCTAAAGTTGTGACATTGTATACAATGTCTATAATGTATTATGTATAAGTCGTTTTACTATATGTTCATGTTATATTAGAAATAATATTATTAATAATGAGATGTTTATATAGAGTTACAATACTTGATTATCAAAAAAAAAAAAAAAAAGTTACAATACTTGGCAAGTTAAATTTAACTATGAACTAAAAAAAGATAAATACAAGTATTATGAATAAACTTAAACTAAGAAACAAAAACCTAAGGTTGTGTTTGGATTGAGGGAGTTGGATTTGTGGAGTGGATTTGGAGGAATGATTTAAAATGACACCTAAAATGGAGTCATTTGAAATCCACCGTAGTGATGGAGAAAAGAACTCAAAATAAATGACGAGGGATTTGAAATCCATTACAACGTGAATTATATAATCAATGCATTTGTTGATGAATTTGAAATCCATGTATTTCAAATCCCTCCGTCCAAACACACCATAAAGTAATTTAAATCCTAGAAAGATATGGAAAGTAATAATATTCTCTAGCACTCTCCCGTGGTGGTCGAGAGGGATTTGAAGTTTTGAACGCTGAGATTGGACCAAAAAAAAAAATCAAGAAAAATAGATATGTCGAGTAAAAAGATTTTGACGAAGACGCTTCTCAAGGTGGAGCAATTTTGTCAACTAAGGCTCCGAGACTAGATAATAAAGGAAATGAGAGATAAATATCATGGCTCGAAGTCATGACTGATATTATGGTAAATTAGATAAAGCCCGTATTAATATTCTTAATGATTACATATTTATAATATAAAATTAGTGGTGAATTAAATCTAACTTTGAACTAAGAAAATATAAATACATTAGTATTCTCTAGCAGCTCCCATCAAGTTAAGGAATTGTCATTATCGTATCACTTTGTAATATGTAGTAAAACATACAATCATATGTCTATTTTGGATTTAAAGTTTCGAAAAAAACATCACCTCAGGTGTAATTCTTATGAACTTTTTTGACTTTTTCACAACTTTGATTTAATCATAATTAATGATGTTGATTTACCCTATAGAAATCCATTCTGATGTTAATTAATTAATGATATGGCACGTTCCTTTCCCATGTCCAATGATCCTGTAGCAATTTGTTGTTCCTTTCATGGTACTTTTAATTTGAATTTATTATGTCTTATTTCATTATAATATTATATGTATCTTTTGGGTGTAGCCAAACAGATAATTTGCTTATGTAATCTTCACCAAATTATAATAATTATAGTGGTGTTTTGAGAATGACCAAACTAAATTATATATAATATTTGGATGGTGTATGTTATTTGATGTTTATAAAATTGTTAAATCAATGGTGGGGGTGGCTTTTGGATATGCTGAGAAAATAGTAGTTGAATTGTGACATCAAGATTTCAATTATTGGGAAGGATGAATTAACCACTATTATAAAGTATTCAAGCCCTAATAATTTAGTTTTAAATACAAATTTATTGTAAATATATTTAAACTCAAATTCTAGAAGTTAATTTGAATAAGTGTAAATTATATTACTTAATTGTTGATACTAACACATCAAAGTTTATAATAAATTATTGTTCCATCGTGATTATCTTTCGTGTTATTAGGAAATGATGCATTGATTTATTAAGATCATAAACTATCAATTACATCATGCATGACTTATTACCCATATTCTAATAATATTATTGGTAGAATATCTGAATTAGGATAGTCATATATTCATTAGTAGAAACTAGAATATATCTTGTCAAAAATCCAATATATTTAAAATTTGCAATCTTTAAAAGAATTAGTGGAGAATTAATATATGATTACTGTTTTGTTATATCTAGAGAGAGTCAGCTTGATTAATAGAGTATTAATTATTAAGTTCTAAATATGAACAGAAAAAATTAATGTATACTTATACATACAAGTTAAACAATAATAATAAATAATAACTTATTGAGACAACTTTTTTCCGCCTAAAATAAACAAGTTGAGACAGTGAGATTTCACCTCCTTTGCACAAAAACAAAGTGTGTACCTACCATATATTTAATTTAATTTCCAGAAAAGAAAAAATAATGACATTAAGTGCATATTATTATATTCTTTCCATTCTATAATTAGTTGTGTATTGCTCATCCTCAGTCATTCATGCACTTGCTATACCATACCTATTCTTATAAAAATGATAATGAATGATAAGAGACAAATGTTGTGACATTTTAATTTAATACTATAATGAAATACTTATATTTAAAGGTAATGTTTACTTTTCATTTTCTATAATCAGATAAGAAATTTTGGTGCTTATTGCTTATACAATTTTTAATTAGTTATTCTTAATTATTTTTCAATTAACTTGATTCTTTTTAAATGGGGAAAAGAAAAAAAAAACAAGTATATGACGTCACGTATTGTATTGGCTTCCTTTTGGGCCGTTTTCACTAGGAAAACTCAGTCCATTTCCCATTAGGCCCACATTTAAATTGGGCCTAATTTTTTGAATAGCCGAAGTGGGGGATAGAAAACACAAATTTGAATTAAATGACACCAAATTGGAGCCCAATTAATGCCATTGTGTTAAATGTTAATTAAAGATAAATCTTATCCATTGTGATGACTACTGGACACGTGTCATGTAGATATTTTGCCATGCAAAACTAGAATCCAGACCAACGTGGCATATGCAATACTAAATGAAGCAACACCTGTTAATATTATCTCTTGCAAACTTCTATATAAATCTCAATTATCAAATCTATCGCATATCACTCAGATAATAATATCACAAGAAATTTAAATCATTTTCATACAGGATGGCACAATACGGAGAATCATACGGTAGACAGACGGATGAGTACGGCAACCCGATCCGACAAACCGATGAATACGGTAACCCGATCCGACAAACCACTGGAGGGGGTATCATGGGAGATTATGGAACCACCGAACCTTATCAGAATCAGTATGGAGCCGCCGGTGGCTACGGCGGCGGCGTTATCCCTGGAGCTACTGATGTTGGCATTGGCGGCGGCCTCCACCGCCGCTCTGGAAGCTCAAGCAGCTCGGTACGTGATCTTCACAAAACTGATCATTAAAAATCAATTGTTTGAATCCATTTTGAAATGAATGAGAAATTAATCGAACGAAATGGGTATATTGCATTCATTTCCTACGTAAATGGATGATATGTTTAACGTTCATTTAACACATTTAAACTTAATCTTTCGTGTTTTTGATGGGGCAGTCGTCGGAGGATGACGGGCTTGGCGGCAGGAGAAAGAAGGGACTGAAGCAGAAAATAAAGGAGAAGCTACCCGGCGGCGGTCATAGGGATGATCAGGCGGCGGCTTATTCTACCGGAGGCTACGGTCATGAATACGGCGGCGGAGTACACCATGAGAAGGGGATGATGGAGAAGATCACGGACAAGCTACCTGGCGGTGGACACAGGGACGACCCGGCGTATTCAACGGGCACCACCACCACCACCGCCACAGGAGGTGGTTATGGTGATGAGTATGGAGGAGTAGAACGTCACCATGAAAAGAAGGGGATGATGCAAAAGATCAAGGAGAAGCTTCCCGGCCACCATTAATGACAACTTAAGCATATATATATATATATATATATATATGTGTGTGTGTGTGTGCGCGCAACAATAAAGCAGTGTTCAGATTGTCTATGTATGATGAGGAAGCTGCTAGTTAATTAGAATTGCTTGTATCTTGTTTGTTTATTTCGACGTTGTAATAGATGCAGTGTTTGAAAGATTCGAATCACTAAAAATAAAATGCGTAATTATTATTAGAAATAAAATGGTTGTATCTTGTGGGCCCGGACAATCTTTGGGCCTTTGGCGCGCTTATTGGACTGGCTATTCGGGCCAAGGTTTTCACTAACTATGCTTCAGGCCCACCATGTTTAGAAGTGTCTACTTATAAGTGCTATGAGTTTATATTTGATTACAGTAATTGCTTTTGACTTTATGACTTCTAGGACAAATAAATTAAATTCGGAGATTCATCTAGTCTTTTAAACAGATTATAGTATTTTTCATAAAATAAAATAATTTTATTTGAAACAATATTAATTGCTTTTCTTTCAAACCATTCTTCACAATTCCAACTTTTATAATCACTTTTCTATAATCGGTCGTTATCATTGTAAAATTTAAATTGCACGTCTCTATCTTAAATTAGATTTATTTGATTTCATTTAGGCCTGGCAATGGGTGGCCCGGGCCCGGACCCAAAACATTGGGTTTGGGTTTGGACCCAGACTCAAAACATTGGGTCCGGACCCAGATCCAGACCCAATAGGTTTGGGTCTAGACCCAATGTTTTGAGTTTAGACCCACTGGACCCATTCCCAATGGGTCTAGACCTAAACCCAATATTTTTTATCTTTATGTATAGTGATATACATATTAAACATTGGGTCTAGACCCACTGGACCCATTCCCAATGGGTCTAGACCTAAACCCAATATTTTTTATCTTTATGTATAGTGATATACATATATATTAATATGTATAGTGAGTTATGTATATATTATACATATACATTTCATACTAAATAAAATCTTATATATATATATATATATATATATATATTTACTCAAATTTAATGCAGAAACATATACTGTAAAATAAAAAAAATAAAAATTATTTTTAGCCATTAAATAAAAAATCAATTTTAGCCATATAGTATTATAGAACTCCAGAATGAACACAATTACTATTATTTGATTGCTTTAACTTATATTAAATATAATTAAGGGAATTTTTTTTGTTACTGGAGAGCAACATTTAATGTTTTATTGTAAATATTAATTTTTATTTTAGTAATAATACTTGTTGATATATGATATTTAATTAGTTTTAACACTAATGATCTAATTTTAAATTACAAATTGATATGTTAAAAATAAAAATGATTTAGGAATATACTAAAATATATTCGTAAATATTATACTATTCATATTTTATTACATGTTAGATTTAGAAATATTATAATGTTTGTGGTTTGAGGTCAAATTCATTTGAATTAATTAGAGATCAAATTCATTTGGCTCAGTTGGTAAGGACGGGCCACTTCCCCTCAGAAGGTTGTGTGTTCGATTCCCGCTGCCGACGTGAGGGCTGTGTTGGTGGGTGATCTGTAAGTACCTCTATAAGTGGCCTTTGGTCCCGGAGGCATGCCCTGACCCTGGTAGGCGACCGGAGCCGACCCCTACCTAAACTTTTTGTAACCAAAAAAAAAAAAAAAATTAGAGATCAAATTCATTTGAATTAATCTACAGAAAATTATGTAACTCACTTTATATATGGGACTATGGGAGCACGTCACCTGCAGAAAAATTGATTGGGTCTACGAGTCTATGGGTCTGGACCCAAACCCAGACCAAAAAAATAAAAATTATTGGGTCTGGGTCCAGACCCAATAATATGTTTTGGGTCTGGCTCTGACCCACCCAATGCCATGCCTAATTTCATTAAGTCTCAGCTCTATCATAATAATCCAATATTTGGACCTATAGATCAAATTACTCAATCAATTAAGTTAAAACAATGAAAAGAGTGAAACAGTTATACCAAATCAATCAGAGTAGTTCTCCTACTTTGCCCCTTAATTGATAATTTTAAATTAATTAATCAGATTGACCTAATTCAATTTGGCACCTTCATTTTGGGTCAGCTACATAAGATTCTATGCTACCTCGAGCGGGGGCAATATAGTTATTATATTTGACTAAGCACTCAAACAATAGGCACAAAAGAATGAATATATATAATTATATATGAATTCTGTTAGATTTAAATTTTAATCATTTAATCAACTTCTATCTTATTCAAAACATGCACAAAAGAATGACATTAAATCATTTGTTTATAATACTCAGAACAATTCCTTCATCATTCTATATTATCAATCAAACTAATGACATTAAATCATTTGTTTATAATAAATCTTATCAAATAAACCGTTATGATTATTTGAAACTTAAAGTTCAAAGAGTTCCCATATCCAATAATATAACTTATGAAAAGTGCATAAAGAAAGAAGAAATAGGCCATCTGGACTAGCAATACTTCTAAGCTAAAATTCGAAAAAGTAGAACTATTTATTTCTACATCAAGGTAACAATCTGCTACGCCAAACCAAAATACATACTTGTAAGAATTCCCATAATGTAGTAAGTAATACTAATAACAAATTTTCAACTCAAAATCCCACCAACTTCACTATTTGTCCCCCTCATAAACTCTATAAATACTCTATAATTTCTCTCAAATATTTCATCAAATCAACTCATTCCTTATACACATTACCATCATATTTCTTCAACTAAAAATGGCCAATTTCATAAACTTGTTCATGCTCTTAACTACTCTTCTCACTTTTGCACCTTTTTGCATCTCTCACAACACCAATGGGGGCTATCTTTACCCACAATTTTACGACAGATCGTGTCCAAAAGCACAAGAAATCGTTAACTCTATAGTCACCAAAGCCGTTGCTAAAGAAGCCCGAATGGCTGCTTCACTTGTCAGGCTCCATTTCCATGATTGCTTTGTCAAGGTATTTGTATCTATATATATATATATATATTATCATTATAGTTTATGCTACATTTTGAAGTGAATAAAAAGTTGAATGAATTTTTTTTTTTTCGATAATAGGGTTGTGATGCATCGATACTTTTGGATAGCACAAATGGTATAATCAGTGAAAAGGGATCAAATCCAAACAGGAATTCAGCTCGTGGATTTGAAGTTATCGATGAGATCAAAACGGCCTTAGAAAACGAGTGCCCACAAACCGTCTCTTGTGCAGATATAATGGCTCTTGCTGCTAAAGAATCCACTGTTCTTGTGAGTCAAAAATACATTCAAACATATCAAATATCACTTCATAAACTCATATTCTTATTCATCTTTCTGCATATTTTTCAGGCTGGAGGGCCAAGTTGGGTGGTTCCATTAGGAAGAAGGGATTCGAAAGGCGCAAGTTTGAGTGGCTCAAACAACAACATTCCTGCTCCAAACAACACTTTTCAGACAATTCTCACTAAGTTTAAGCTTAAAGGACTCGACATTGTTGATCTTGTGGCATTATCTGGTAAGAAATTAATAAGAATCTCTCAACTTTTATGCTGTCAAAAGGGTTTAAACTTTAAAGGAATCTTATTTTTTTTTTTTATTATTACAGGAAGCCATACAATTGGGAACTCGAGATGTGTTAGCTTCAGGCAGAGGCTGTATAACCAATCGGGAAACTCGCAGCCCGATTTCACCCTTGATCAATCCTACGCAGCTCAGTTGCGTGCCAGGTGTCCAAGATCGGGTGGGGATCAGAATCTGTTTGTCTTAGATTCTGTGTCCCCTACGAAGTTTGACAACAGTTACTTCAAGAATCTGTTGAGTTTCAAGGGGTTGTTGAGTTCAGACCAGATTCTTGTCACCAAGAATCAAGTATCTTTTGAGTTAGTGAAAACATATGCTGCGAATAATGAACTTTTTTTCGAGCAATTTGCAAAGTCGATGGTTAAGATGGGAAACATTATGCCGTTGACTGGTGCAAGGGGAGAAATCAGGAAGAACTGCAGAAAGATCAATACTTAGAAGCAATAAATATATAATTCGAGTCTATGTTTTAATTTAAGTTTAAATTCTTCCTGTGTTTTCTTATCCTCTGTTTTCAGAGGAAATTTAATTGTTATTTTGTGTAATCTGTGTGTAAAGGTGGTGGAATATAGTTTCATTATCGTATTAAATTTTAATACTTAGTGAGTTATTGTGAATTTCTGTTCTATATAAGTGGACATCTGTGTTTAAACTTTGAAGTTTTAAATAACAATAGGAGGTGTTCATAAATCATCTATATTAAACCCTTTACGGGATTTTACAAAAATCATCAAATAAATTAGATTTAGAAGGAAAAAAAACACAAAATTTACATAATGTTTCATTAACAGACTAAAATGTAACAGCAATGAGAACAGACAATTTGTATCTTGTAATTGTAGCACAAAGTGATCGTTAGCAGTTACGAACTCCATATTTTCTGGATAAACGACAAAATTTGATGCGAAACTTCATGAGGTCTCTCTTGTTGGATGAAGTGATGACCATCAAGAATGACAATTTCATGATTTGGGACTAAATTCTTGAAAATATTTCCCTCTATATATTCCCTCGTCCCACCACTTTCGAACCCCATATCCTTGTTTCCGATTATCAACTTAGTTGGAACAGTTATCTTTGAACCCTGCCATGGTGCTAACAGCTCCCAATTCCTGTAATAAATCATCAAATATTAGTTTGTTATAAGCCTCAAAACTCAAGAATAAAAGTGTTCTCTTTACAAGGATGAAAAATGGACTAACAGGTCGAAAGCTCGGTAATAATTGAGGGCCCCAGTGAATCCCGATTCCTGGTACTTATCAGCAAACACCTGGAGTTCATCCTCAGTTATCCATGGTGGCAGGATTGAAGGGGTTTGTAAATAATCAATGATTTCCATTCCAGGTGGGGCAATTAGCATCTCTGTGTTGTTAATGAGCATAAGCTTCTTAATCACTGTCAAACAATCGTATCTTGCAAATGCCATTTCCGCTCTTCCAGGTTCCTGTTTCAACCGTCAGATTATCACCTCATAGACGGTTAAGATTGTCTTGTAATAACGATATTTTACCTGGAATTGGCAGATATAAAAATCATCTCCAAACATTTGCTTGAACGATTGAACAGGCTTAACATTTGTTGATCTGGGTGTGAATGGAACACAGATAGCTACCATTCCCTTGACTTTGTCAGGCCTCAGCAAGCTCAGATGCCAAGCTGCCATGGCTCCCCAATCTATTCCCACCACAAAAGCCTGTATTTACATACATACAAATCCCATAATAAACTCAACAAAACAAATCGAAACTCATTATATCTTTTCGGTCGAGAGAGTGAGAACTGAGAACCTGTTGGGCAGCAAAGTGATCAAGCAGGCCAACAAGATCACCAACTATGTGGAACCAGGTATAAGAAGAAGGGCTGAGGGGTGCGTCAGTGTCACCAAAGCCTCTGAGATCAGGTGCAACCACATGGTAGCCATGGCCGGCCAAGAAGCTGATCTGATGGCGCCAACTGAACCAGGTTTCAGGAAATCCATGGAGAAGAAGAACCAGTGGCCCTGATCCCTTCTCTGCTACGTGCATCCATATCCCGTTTGTTTTTATCCTTACATGATTCACATCCAATGCCATCGTTTTAGCCCGGAGACAATTACAGAGATGGGGAAAAATGATGTAAAAAAATTTCAATGTTGAATATTGACCAACAGAGTCAAAGTATATGGTATATAATATTGATATAAAAAGAACTTCAAGTTGCATGCAATTAGAATTAGGTCATGCATGACCTTTATATATTTTTATCTCTTCTAAGTTTAATTTTACTATTTGTATTTGAGAATTTAGAATAGAAAATCCAATTCCTAAATTTTCATTCTTTTCTACTTCCAAGTTCCAATCCATTATAACCTTTTCGACAATTGGGAAGATTTTGACTCATTTATGCCAAGAAACGAAATAAGCGTCCTTTACTTTCTTCAACGCTTTTAATTTTTCCTTTACTTTCACAATTTTGATTATACATCTCTTAATTCTTCCATATTTAATGCTTGTTAATAAACGAAATATCTATTTTACTAAAAAAAAAAAATGTTTTATATTATTTTAACACGAGTGTCCTAAATTTTAGAATTAGTTCCAAAGATTCGACGCCATATCTGACCCCAATCCATGATAAACAACTTTGTCAAATCTAGGTCCATTTAGAATCCCAACCCAGACCCAGTATACCAAAACCCCAAACCCAGTATCCCACCTTCTTGAATTTTTACCAGGAACAAGTCATAGCTATGGCGGCTGACCCAGATTCGAAGGCAACCTCTGGATTGACAGTTGAGGAGTGCCAGAATATGATCCAAAGAAGTCTCAGAAGTATTATTACTCCTTTTTTAATCTTTTATCATTAGCTCTATAAACAATTTTATCTAACTCTATTGCAATGCATCGCAGCTCCAATGGTGAAATTTCTCAAGGAGAGTCTCGAGAAATCTGGGTGCAGCATAGGTCCCAATTTCATCAAGGCCACCCATTGCACAGGTCCCACTGCTGGTGGTTACATTAGCGGTGGAGGGGTAATTTATTTAATTGATTTTCCGATGGCTATTTCAAGCTTTCCATTTCGTGAATTGGGTTTTGGAGTTTTAATTTTAATTTTCCTTGTAAAACGAATAATTTAATTGATCAATCGTGTATCCAGCGTTTTAATGTTCGTCGTTTTTGGTTTTTGTGCATTAGATAATTGTTTGTAGTAATCACTTGCAAATTCAAGATGAGGTGAACCAAGTGGTGATTCACGAGCTCATTCATGCGTACGATGATTGTCGTGCTGCTAATGTGGACTGGTCTAACTGCGCTCATCATGCCTGCAGTGAGGTATTCCTGTCATTGAATTTTCAATAAGTTTCTCTTTTTATCAATTACTTCATGGTTTCGTTTTCCTGATCTATTGTGAATAATCTGCTGTTTGTTTGGAGCAGATCAGAGCCGGTCATCTCAGTGGTGATTGCCATTACAAAAGGGAGTTACTTCGTGGTTTTATGAAGATTAGGGGCCATGAGCAAGTGAGTTTAATCTCTAATCTTTCATTTTACTACAGATTTGTAACATCTTGTTATGATAACGTACAACGCTTAGAACCTAAATGAGAACACTAAAGCACCTTGTAACTATTTGATTACGGTAAACAGAATGGATGGATCATATCGGATATATTTGGGATGTAAGCCAATATTAAACATTTGGAACGAATGAGGTGAAGATTTGGATTTTGATTGTGGGGGATCTCATTGATAGCTTAACTATGATAGGGATTAGGAGTGGCAAATGGGCGGTTCGGTTTGGGTTTGGGTTGGTTCCAACAGTTTGGTTCTTATATGGGTTGGGTTCTTAAATGGTTTTAAGGTGGAACCAAAATCAACCCGAAAGGAACCAAGCCCAACTCGACTCAATACCTTACAATTTGTTCTTTATAATTTAGAGTTTATTGGCAATCGATTTGGCCCTAAGTTGAAATTAGTTGGACCCAACTTGAAACCAAATAAAATTTTCTTAGGAACCAACCCAACCCAAACTAGTTTAATTGGGTTGGAACCGTGGTTCCGGATCCATTTTGCCACCCCTAATAGACATGTAGGTATGCTTGCAACAAATATTTCAATAATATGCTTGCAACAAATATTTCAATAAACTCCTAGCTCATTCTCATTGAAGCATGCATTGAGATGTATGGATATACCCACCATGGTTAGTAGGGGAGCCTTATTTCGTAATTCTTGAGAGATTTATATAGCATCTGAGATTCCTACTGGAATTAGTCTACTGCAGAATTCAGTTAGTATTACTACTATTGTTGCTTATGCATTCTTTAGGCGATAGACTAAAGAATGCACATTAGTCCGATTGGAACATAGCGTAGAACATTGAAACAAAACACATTCAAGAGCATAATTATTAATTATTCTCCACATATCTAAACTGGAAACAGATTAGAGATGAGTTGTATGATCTTTATTTGTACATATATGTAACTAGTACTCATTCCCTTTTAAGTCATTTCTGATTACATGCGGTGATGTTAAAGGACTGCGTGAGGCGACGTGTAATGATGTCAGTGACTGCAAATCCGTACTGCTCAGAAGCAGCTGCAAAGGATGCAATGGAAGCTGTTTGGGATGTCTGTTATAATGATACAAAACCCTTCGATAGAGCTCCTTGAAATTTCATATTTTTGTCGGGATTTTATTGGCTTTCCAGCAAACTTTCTAAAAGTTCATTCTTGAATGAAATTGTAGTAGAAAACAACCGATCTTTCCTGCAAATGTAAAACTTGTATTTTTTTGGCTGTTTAAGTTGACTGAACTCTCAGAATCAGAGCATATTTAAATCTCTGCAGTAGCATACTGATACTGGTTTTTTCTTTCTTGAAAGTTTTGATCAAGGGATGTTTTATTTTTGTGTTGCAACATTTGATTTTCCATTTAATTGATGGTGATTTTATACGTACATTGTTGTATCAAATGATGTGGGCTGATAGTATATTACCCAGTATGTTGTTCTCTATAGTTCTGACTTTTGACTATACCATTGTTCTGTCTGTTAAGCTCTACTTAATTCACAGGTGACTTGAGTTTGCATTGGTATGAGTATTGTAAAATGTTGATTTTTCAGTTGTAAAATATTGGAATTGGGACCATTATTTCTTAATTCGATCAATGGCTATAAGTAAAATTATGGGCATTTTTCGTAATTTAGTTATTTAGCTACAGAGCAAGAACTAAGGATTATGTATCAAACTATGGGCTTTATCTCCCTCAAAATCTCATTCTTTTAATAAAATTGTGTACCAAACAGTGGGTTTCAACTTCAGTATAAGCCCAGTATATCCATGAATGCAGCCCATTAACAGGAGAAAATATAACATATATCTAAACAAATAACTAATATCAATAAAGAAAATAAATCATTATTGTATCGAAACAAAAGATTATTCTCAATATTTAAGTATGTATATTTAGTGATAATTTTCAAATTATCACATCAAATTTTATTGATAACACTTATTTTGTTGTAGTGAATTACCATCAAATTCCTTATTGTCTGAATCACATAATTCCTTATATAGTAAGAAATGAAAAGATAAAAAGAAGATATGAGAATATATATATGGGGCCAAACTAAATAACTAGATAATATTTATCGTTTGGAATTTCAATTATCATCATAAATGATTATAACACTAGGGAAAGCAGTCTAAATCATATATATAATTATATAGTAAACAATCATTCACTCTCCATAAAAAAAATCTGGGATCATATTAAATTTATTGTAACAAGATATCGTTTTCCATCATATCTATATTCATCGAAAAATCAACGAGATCATAATAATTATAAATATACTAAAAAATATATATAGGTAAAAGTTGATTTTGTTAAATTCAATAGGACATTAAGTACAATTTACCACAAAATCCTAAATTTGACGAGTTTGATTGAAGTAGGGTAGAGAAGGTGACCTGCAGTTTTAGGGTACCAGAGATAGACTGGGGCTACCTACCTATATATGTATGTATATATCATTTTTAGATAATTCTTTAAATTAATATTAATTAATTAATTGATCTTATTGCAATTATTACTTATATACTTTTTTTAAAAAAAGGGAAAAAATAATTAAAATTAAAATGATAGTTTATAATGTTTTCCATTTATATTAAAATATATATTGTGGGAGCTATTTGAGAGGTGCAAGTTTTATGAGTGTATAAAGACAAATTGATAGAGAAGCGTGTGGCAATTGTTGAACCCAATATGGGTTCGTTATTAATGAGATTTCCAAAACTTTACTTGTATTTTTTTCCAAATTCCAAAACAACAAAAGATTTCACTCTTCCCATCCCCCACTCCTCATTTATTTCTCCTAACAAAGACAAAATGTATATCAACCTACAATTATTATTATATATATTATATTATATAATATATAATATAAATATAAATATATATATATATATATATATATATATATATCCTCATCCCAACCCACCCCTCTCTAGGGTAGGGTTGCATATATAGAACTGCACGTGTGCAGTGTATAGGTCTCAGACCCCATCAGTGCTAGAGCCAGTATATATATATATCATATATTTTACATCATATATATATATATATTAACAAACTTGATCCACTCCATTTGCTTGTACTTACAGAACAGAAAAATGGGATGGGAAATTTCAGAAAAAAGTTGGGTTTTGATGATGAGTAGTATTACAGGTTTGGCTGTGATTATATCATCAGTTATATGTATATACAGATTATTAGTATTAATGTTGAAAAGAGATGAAAAAATGAAGAAAAATGAAGAGGGTTTTGTGATTCCAAGAGGAAGCTGGGGATGGCCATTGATTGGTGAAACTCTTGAATTTATAGCTTCTGGTTATACATCTAAACCTGTCAGTTTCATGGAAACACGAAAATCTCTGTAAGTTTCTTTTATTTTTCATACTTTATATATATATATATATATATATATATATATATATATATATATATATATATATATATTTACTGTGTGTTTGTGTGTGTTTAATGGTGATGAGTTTATTTGATTGGTATATTTTTTATTGTCCAAATTCATTTTGATGTGGGAGTTGAAAAATATTTTGTTTTTTTTTGAGGATGTGGGGTAAGTTGATAAGTTGTATTTAATTTTTATTTCCCTTTTGAATAGACCCAAATTATTAGATTAATAAAAAGAATAACGAAAAGAAATAAAAAAATTGGGAAAAAGTGATGAGGGTTTACGCCTATGTAACGTGGAGAGTTGTTGGAAACAATAATAAAAAAAAAATGAAAATGGAGTTTCACAGAACGTGGAATTTTGGCCAATGACACGGATTTGAAATGTATAATCTTTTTTTTTTCATAGAGATATGTATATATTTAATATAACTTTTTCGAAATTTACTTTTTGCTTTACCCAATTCAATTTTTGTCTATTTCTACAGCTATATATACTCCTCCCATATATATATATATATATATATAATATTTTTTAAATAATTTCTCACCTTTTTTATTACAAAAAAACAAAATTAGATAAAAGTCGTTATCTGATATGCTAATTAAATTGGCATCCTTGAACTAAATTTGTATATATCCTCGTTTATTGCAGTTTAGATCTTCCTTTCAGATCTGTTATTTTATTTTATGTGCAATATCTTGGATGCACATTGATTATATTAATTGTTATTTTAAAATTTATATGAGTTGTATACAATTTGCATCTTTATTATATGGGATATAAAGTATTAAAAAAATATTAGAATTAAAGATTTGCCAGTAGTTTTAAACATGAAATGGGTAAAAAGATAGTTCAATTTTAGCTGGAAAAAGTCGAAAATGCATTAAATGACAAAGGTGGGAGTAATATAAGTTTCTTAAGTCGTAGCATTGGAACGTGCAACATTGGCAATCCAAATTTATTAGTTACTTGCTATCAGTTTTTGTACTAAGTTCTATATTTTTAAATTATATTTTTCTTATGTAAATCATATATATATATAGTTTTTAAAAATTTTGCAAACTATATTTTGTGTGCTTTGTGTAAAAAGGGTTATTTTGTAACCCGTTTCGATCAAAACTGGAGGGTGATCTAATCCAAATTGAGTTGAACTGAATCACAAGGACTATTTTTGAGGTAGCATATATATAGATATATAATCATGAGAAAATACTATAATCTATTTCAATATATCTTATATTTTTATGTCAAAAGAAGAACGGAGATCTGATTAAAGGTGTGTTACTGATTGATTATAATAACTTATCAACATAATATCTACTTTTTTTTTGCTCATTTTGCATATTTAATATCAAAGCATATGATCTACTCAAGGTTAACATGTGACAATGTGGCATGATATAACTTTAGTCATGAATCATGACTACAAAACATTGTACAATACAGATAATTGTTCAATACTTAATTATTATTACTCCATAATTATAAATTTCAGATTTAATTGTGTAAATATTTGATGTATATATGTTTATATATGTTACTCATCTTCTGTATGTATATCAGATATGGAAGTGTCTTCAGAACCCACATTCTGGGGAAACCGATCATCGTGTCGACTGATCCAGACGTGAACAAAATCATATTACAGAACCATGGCAATGTCTTTGTACCATGTTATCCTAAAACCATAACTGAACTCTTAGGAAAATCCTCAATACTTCAAATGAATGGCTCTATGCATAAGAAAATGCATGCACTTATTGGAGGTTATTTAAAATCACCACAGTTTAAGGCCCGAATTACCCGAGATATCGAACATGTTGTTCGTCTCTCTATATCTTCTTGGACCTACAAAAACGACTTCATTTACCTTCAAGACGAAACAAAAAAGGTAATCTTTCGATCATATATATACATATATATATATATATATAGATTACAAAAAAAGCAATTTATTACCTATGTTATATGACAGGTTACATTTGGAATACTAGTGAGAGTGTTACTAAGCATTGGTCCAGGTGAAGAAATGAACTTGCTAAAGAGTGAATTTGAGGAGTTTATCAAAGGCTTAATTTGTTTACCGATTAAACTCCCCGGTACAAGATTATACAAATCTTTGAAGGTAAATTATTCGATTTGCAACTTAACGAGCATTAAAACCCGCGATTCAAATGATTTTTTTTCACATTACTTATGAAACAGGCAAAAGAGAGATTGTTGAAAATTGTGAAGAAAGTGATAAATGAAAGACAATTGGCCTCGGAAAAAACACACGAAAAAGGGTTTCCAGATGATGTGATCGATGTATTATTACGCGACATTGGCGATGAATCTCAGCCGTTGGATTTCATCAGCGGGAACATAATTGAGATGATGATCCCAGGCGAAGAAACGGTGCCTACCGCCATGACCCTAGCCGTTAAATTCCTAAGCGATAACCCCGTTGCTTTAACTCATTTGTTGGTAAGTATATATATATATACTTTAAATTTCAATTAATAAATTGTTCAATTAGTTATAATAAATATTAGAATTAGTATTGATTTATGAATCATTGGGTGCAAAATAAACTGTTGGGATCTCATAGGGATGTAAAAGATTTAAAGGTTCGAAAGGTCAACCTCAAATTTTTTGATTGTGGAAATAATGACTTTTCGAGTCATTTCAATATTTCATGGATTGGTGACCATATGTATTCACGTGAGAGATACCAATTTGTGTTGCCCACATGTTTTAGGAATAATAATAATGTCATACTGCTAAATATGTAGAATATTACTAATTTGTTTGATTTAATTAAAAAGCTGCTAATCAACTTTAGTTTATTTAGGCCCCTTTATGCTAAATTATTTCTGCAAATTAAAATAAAGGTATAACTTTTGGAATTAATTTAACATTGGAGAAAATGATCATTTCATGTTACTGAGATCTATTTGTAGTTTTATATAGTAATAATTTGACTGTGTATTTTTTTTTTGGTAAATATTGATTTAATTATTTTTTAAAAAATTCCCAGGATGAGAACATGGAACTTAAGAAGAGAAAGGAACATACGAATGAAGAATATAATTGGACTGATTATATGTCACTTCCATTCACACAAAATGTAAGTTTTTTGATTATTTATCGTTAAACAGAAATCATATTTTTTGTTCAAATGCATAAAATTTCGTTTAAAAAACGATCGAAAATGTGAACTTCTTTTACTAAAACTTGTTCTTTCCAACCAGGTTATAAATGAAACTCTTAGACTGGCAAATATTATCAATGCAGTATGGAGAAAAACTCTCAAGGATGTGAAATTAAAAGGTTTAATTCTATTTTACGAACATTTATCTTCCATACAATTACTATATAAATGTGACATTATTTACTGAAATTTGAATTTAATTTGAATATTGCTATAAATTTCAGGTTACTTAATACCGAAAGGATGGTGTGTCTTGGCATCTTTAAGCTCGGTTCACATGGACGAAACGAATTATGAAAACCCTTATGAATTCGATCCCTGGAGATGGAAGGTTTATTGAGCTATTTTAAACTTGATTTTATTTTCTTTAAGTATTTACTATATATAATTATCATATTCTTATCGATTTTTCATGTTTTTTTTTAACCTTAATTACAGCAAACAGGAGCTTCTGTTAATAGCAATATTTTTACACCTTTTGGTGGAGGACAAAGGCTGTGTCCTGGTCTTGAACTTTCCAGGCTTGAAATCTCGATTTTCCTTCATCATCTTGTTACTACATATAGGTAAAATAAATTCATTTTTATGCAATTATTATTTTATTTTATTTATTATAATATTTTTGGACATATTATTAGTAGAGGTTGGTAAAATGAGCTTTCATTTGTACAAATGCAGATGGGGTGCTGAAAAGGATGAAATAATATATTTCCCAACAGTGAGAATGAAGAGAAAGCTGCCAATCACAATCATGCCCTTATAAACAATTAACTAATGTTTGTTAACTAATATTTTCATTTAAATGGATATATAAATAATCTTATTTATATATCAGACAAATTATTATAATTTTTATAATTATTATTATTATTGCATTATAGAGTTAGTCCCACAGTCGCTGTCACAATTGTCTTCGTCATTTAAGAAGAGGGGTCTTTGAAGCCGTGGTACGCCAAAATTTGCCAGTGGAGAAATATTATTTTATAAATATTTGTGAATTATATAATATTATATATATATATATGTGTGTATGTATATAATGGTTTAGTTGGATAAGAACATTTGCGGTGATCCTTAATCAAAACCAAACGTACAAAGGTGGTCCAGTCCCATGCATGTTTGGTTTGCATCATTACAATTTACACCCCATCAATAATGTCACCTTAAGTTTCTCATCAAATGTCAATAACATGTTTTTCAATCATCAACATGTAAATGTGAGACTCTATAATCACAATTTGAACTTCGGATAATCAAAAATTATAAATATCGGAAAAAGAGTTAAATTAAATAAACATGCTTATCTTTCTAAACAATCACTAATTTGACTATTCATCATTCATCGCATCAAATGCCCGAACCGGCACAGACCACGGGTTTGACCCTGGCCTATTTAGGACCAGTACTTATAATGGGCTGTTTTGTCCGGCCCATTTTACATGGCCTTTATGGCCCATCTCATTTCGTGGACCGGACAAGTAGGGTCAAAGATATATACAACAAAAGCTAAAGCCCATTGTTTGGGCTCGAGCAGATCAGACTGGGTCGGGGATCGGCCATTATATCGGGTTTATTGGGTCTTATTCTATGGGCCATTTGACTTTTTTCCAAAGCCCAAGCCCATTGTAGATGGGCCCATTGACCATCCTACTTCAACAAAAAATACACCATTTTTAAGCAGCTCATTTTGATTAATTTATCATTTATTTGAAATTAATATCTAATAATGAAAGATGTTAAACTTATCGACTCTCTGATGAATTAAGCTAGTCAAGAGAATACGATAATGGATATACAGAATCCTCTTCAGAGTATGAAATTAGGTTAATACTTAATACTAACAGTGAGACTAGTATTTATGAATCTTTTAATCCATTAACATAAATAATATGAATAGAACTAACTGCTAGAAGCCTTAAGTTGCACAGTCACGCTCATAAAGATTATCAAAATTATTAAGGCATAATAATGCTATTAAGCTACTAATATTGTCTAGCTGTCTAGATGAACCGAGTCCTCAAAATCATTATGTTTTATTATCTTAAGGAATCATGATTAATTTTCATGTGTTTTTGACAAATTATAATGCATATGGACTACAACTTGGAATAAAAATGAGTACGAGATTCTTTTATTTTAATTTCGTATTTCATTTTATAATTTTTTATTACATATATATATATATAATATTTTTCAGGATATACTTATGGCATGCATCTTTAGAATGTAAGATAATAATGACTAATTAACACGATATATGAATTTTATTAACCAGTATTTATTTGTCCCTTTGCATTTTCTTTGAAAAATTATTTTGTTTTAAAGTTTGAGGAGGACACTATGTTTTCTTGCTACAAAAGCAACAACTATCATATTGTCTTAAAAACAATTTATTTCATGCATGCTTGTATAATTAATGGGCCTTGATAATACGCAACAAAGATTGATTACTACACCAAATAAATGCAAATAAAAAACATGTAGAGTGTTTTATGAGAAAATAAAGATGGTTTTAATGTATAACCTAGAATCAAAAGGAGCATATAATAGAATTATCAAAAGCCAAAATATATATACTAGAATAACGACAATAAAAAGCAATATTTTGAACTATAGATGTTCACAAAATTCACAAGGGTCTTGATGTCAAATTAAATGCAATGTAATACATTTTGGCCCACATAATTTTTGGGCATATTTTATGGCAAATTAAATGGCATATTTCTTATAAGTATATTTTATATCAGTAGAGGTCGTAGACCCTAAAAATTATTTTTTAATTGATAAATGTTACATTTTACCCTCCAAATTTTTTATATTTTTTTATATGGATAAAAGGCGTGATTGGCTCTTATTAGTTGGTGAGAGGTATGAATCTAGAGTAGAGACCCAGTGCACGTGAAATAAAAATATGGTACAAGTACAACACAACACCGGTGGTGGTTGTACAATTCAATCCTCCAAATGGGGCCCATTTGGCACGTGCCTTGCATAATTGCCGCTAACAATTAACGCTGTTACCCACCGTTCACACTTTTGTAGGTATCCGTTGAGATCCGTTAATGCCCTTAATTACACACTCCGTTAGCGTCGGTGGGCAAAACATTAGTCACTTCCGTACCTACTTTTTATATTTGTGTACAAAGATTATGATTATTATTATAATTGATTTATTTATTTATGGTAATTGATATTGGACTCTTAAAATTTGATAATGACATTAAATTCTTCTTACTTGGTGGGCTAGAACGCCCTTATAATTTATTGGTTTGCAAGTCTTCAAGCAGGAATTTGTATTCTAAAATTTTGAGGACATTTTTTGCCATTGTTCATCAACACAAAAAGGAAATTAAGGTGGGGCAACCCCCGGTAGAGTTGGTAAGGGCATGTGAATGTTGTGGTCTTGGTCACGGGTTCGAATCCTGATGAGGGAATGTCTATTTGCATTCTCTACTGTGAGTCTGTCAGCTATGGGCAACCTAGGCTGGTTTACCTCTCTTGTGTGGTTTGCAGGCTATTGCACAAGAGTGGGGTTTACCCAGTGCGCACCTAACGGTAGCGGCTGCGGGTTCCCTTGTCATTAAAAAAAAAGGAAATTAAGGTGTCATTATCGAATTTAAGAGTGCAGATATCAGCATTCAATTTAAAAAAAGAAGGACAAATTTTGATAATTAAATATGATGCACTAATTTGTTTGGTTCATGCAAAAGAAAAGCATTTTATGTGAAAAGAAAGACAAAAGAGAAAATGGCTATGGAATCCAATTTTATTGCAATGCGACACGAAATGATGGAGCAAAAAGATACCAAATCTGAAGATGTAATTGTCAATATTGATAAGTTCAAATCGTATCATTTTGTAAAAATATGGGTCTTACCAACTATGTCCCGGGTCGGCATATTGCAATTTAGATTTAACCACTATTTGTTCTTCAACATACGTCTATATTTTATGTTTCTTTTATTTTTTAAAGTAATATTTATAACTAACTTATTTGATTATCATAGATACACCTTTTACTATGTATTGATCTTTGAATTATATGATTTACTTGATTACTGAAAAATTATCATTAGAACTTAACTGAATGAATCTAATACGATCGCATTTCAAGAAGGTCAAAAAAGAAAGTTTTTTTTTTTTTGGATGACGGGGGAAACCCGCAGCCGCTACCCTTTCGGGTGCGCACTGGGTAAACCTCGCTCTTGTGTAATAGCCTGCAAACCACACAAGAGAGTTAAACCAGCCTAGGTTGCCCATAGCTGACAAGCTCATAGTAGAGAAGGCAAATAGGCATTCCCACAGTGGGATTCGAACCCGTGACCTAGGCCACAAGTTCAAATGCCCTTACCAACTCTATCAGGGGTTGCCCCTCAAAAGAGAAAGTTAAGAGTTTAAAAGTACAATCATAATCAAATGCTAAATATAACTCTAACGACAATAAATTAAAGAGTATTAGACTTGTCTTAGACATTAAAAAAAAAAAATTAACAGTACTCTAGACTCCGGAGTACCGTTATCATGTCATAATGTTTTCTTTGAACAATTTACTCCTACATAATTGCGATTTGTAACTCAACTACCAAATTACTAAACTAATCATGACAACTATATCATCCCTTTGATTACGTGAAATAACATAATAATTATAACTACAAAAGATTGAAGAAAATAACAAAAGCCCACTATAAACTAACTTATAAGATAGTGACACACTTGAATATAAAATCTTATCATCCTAAGTAGTTTATACCACTACCAAGCAAAACCTTCACTTCATCCAAATATATATATATATAAAATAAAATACTTATCCATCATACAAAAGCTTGTCCATTTTGCTTATAAATAAGTATTTAAATGTTACTCTTAATTATTTGCCTAAGTAACGTTCTAACTAATCCCTGTTCCCATGCAGTAAAGCAGTTAATTATTGTATCACTTAAGATTTGACAATATGATGGCTTTATGGAGGTAAATTAATGGGTTTTTTTTCTTCTTTCAAATCTAGCTAAATATACCTAACAAATTATATTATTTTGTAATTACTTTACGAACAGTTAACAATAAAATCGACCAGTTATCTACTTATGAAGTGACTAAAACTAACCCTAAATTGCTACCCACCAACAAGCATTCAAAAGTGAAATAGTAAACTTGAATATCTCTCTTATTTAATGCAAACTTTAACTATTTTAATTGTTCCTTCAATTATCTTTTACTTCTTAACCAGGTATGTGTAATCAGTGATAAATTATTTTTATTTATCATTAATTACTAGAGTTCCACTATTTACTATTCATATAATTATTGTTTAATTAATATATAGTATAGCTTCAGTAATGCATATAAATTTTTTGAATTTGCAACATATATAGCCTAAAAGTTTAATTTGATTTAGGCCGCCTATGATTCTTGTCTACTATCACAATGAAATTAAAATAACATCAAAATATACATGTCAAGAACTGATAAATCACGATATAACATATCGGAATCGGACTCTTAAATAAAACAAAAGGATAAAACCCACCAAATAATTTTTTTTATTTATCAAACTTGCTTTATTTAAATTCATATAATAGAATCAAATAAGACTAAGTGACACAATATTTCCGTCGATCGCGCCGTTGACGTAATGGAAACAGGAAAAAAGTATCCAAAATTAATTAGGCCACAACAAAGTGCACTAATTGGAGTATCCAAAGTATATAATAAATAATAATCTAAGCATTTAGGATTCTTTTGTTGACCATAAATCCTAATCATCATTTGGCAACGGATTAACACTAATATTTCGCTAATTAATCCTTTCTGTAACGGATTGTTAATAAATAATCATGAAAAGTGCTCACAATTAAAGGGCTCTTTTCACTGTTCTCTTTTATATACTGATACTAAACCATGTGATTCTTTGACTGGCGATGCTTTTTTCTCTTTTTCATTTACTTTTTGTACAAGTAAATTGGTGAAAATCATGATGACTAAAACCATTAATAAATTGGAGCATCTTCTACATTTTAGTCTAATGGTACAAATTAAGATTAAATATTTCCATTTTTATTTGTAACTTTGGAACTAAAATATAGAATATTGAAATAAAAATGACTAAATATAGAGCTGTAATTTATTTGTTGTTAGGAGGCTTTAATTGTGTTGTCTTGGACCAGAAGAACAAAAAGGGGAGGGGACAAAACACTAAAGAAGTGAATTGGGCATAAAATGTATGGGCAATTTCACATGGAAGTGGAAGGAGTGGCCTGTGGGCCTTTTTTTTTTTTTTTTTTTTCAATCAAATAATGGGCATATGCCACAATTTTTAATTCTTTAAAAAATATAAATATAATAAATTTATTAAAATCGAATAATTACAAGTGATTTTTTATTAATTTTAAAATTTATTAAAAAACAGTAGTATATAGAAAACGTTATATAATATCACTTTTGAATTAACGTGTTGACATATCATGAAGGATAGTATTGTTATTCTCATTATATACATCATTAATGCAGCGAAGAAAATCTTTTACTTAGTTTTATCACTTCTGTAAGTGAAGTGCTATATTGAGAGTTTCGCATAATTTACTCTAGAAAATTTCAAAGAAACTTTAAATTTCAATATAATTAAAATTTAGTTGTAAAAAAACAAACTTAATCATTACATGAATATTATTCGATTAAGAATTTAAAATTGGAATTAAATAACTTTTTAATTTGAAAAATAAACGATTTCCATCTTTGTAATTTTCTAGATCAAACCATTGGAGTGAAATCTTGCTAGAAAGCAACATTGTTAAAAACAAAGATTTTCTCCCTTCTATCTATGCTATTTTTTTTTTACCGTTAATGGCAAACCATGTGCAACAGTTTGATCCACTAAAATGACAGCTAAATAAACCTTAATTTAGTAAATAAAATTTAGTTACCCAAATCTTAAATTCTTCCCCTGAACATCAGATATAGTAATCGTACAAATCCAGTAATTTTCAGTAACAAAGATTGCAGACAATTTGCTAAATTCAAACCATATTAAATCAACAACTTCATCATGTCCCCCCAGAAATCCCGGAAACACTTTCACTTGGATCTTGAGAAACACTCATGAAAATTCACATTAATCAATAGTTAATCTTACTCATGACTAAGATTATAAAAAAAATTAATAAAAATCCCACCTTTTTTCTTGTGAAATACCCAAAAAAATAAAGAGAAAAAGAAAAAGGAAACATTTAATATTCAATATTCTTGATTAGTATTGTTCTAATATGTTTGCCTTTTTCGAGTGTTGAACTCACACACAGCCTCAAAAGTGTACACACACACAACAACTGTATATATAATATGTAAACACATTCACATTTTTCTTGCCAATTAGTTTGCAGTTTTCTCACACTCAAACTAGCCCACCTCTCTCTCTCACACACACAAACACACATTCTTTCTTAGATTTTAGCATTCATGAAAAATTAACACTTAGGAAGATAAAAGCCCAATTCATTTGAGTGTGGGAATTGTTGTTACACAAAGAAAATATGAAAAATCACTTAGTTTCGAGGTGGGTTTTATGGGTGTTCTTTTTGATGTTTGTTGGATGTGAGCTGGTGCAATGTAGTGTGACTTATGATAGAAAAGCCATAGTTATTAATGGGCAAAGAAGAATACTCATTTCTGGTTCCATACATTACCCTAGAAGCACCCCTGAGGTACTATTTTTTTTTTTTTGAGAACTAATTTGTCTATTTTTTGTAAAAATGTAGGATTAATATTCTTTAATGTTGCAGATGTGGGAAGATCTGATAAGCAAGGCTAAAGAAGGAGGTGTGGATGTAATTGAGACTTATGTATTTTGGAATGTTCATGAGCCTTCTCCTGGAAATGTACTTCTCTTTCTTTTTCATTTTTTGGGGCCATTTTTTGCTCATTCTTGATGTCAAGCTTGTATCTTTATGAATGATGTTTTGTGGGTTTTCAGTATAATTTTGAGGGGAGATATGATCTAGTGAGATTTGTGAAGACCATTCAGAAAGCAGGGCTTTATGCTCATCTTCGCATTGGACCTTATGTTTGTGCAGAGTGGAATTTTGGGTAATAATTTCTCTGTTCTTTTGCTAGATCTACACTGCAACTGTTGTACAAACTGTTCTATTCTTAATGAAGCATTTTTATTATGGTTCTGAGTCTCTAATGCTGTCTTATTTACAGGGGATTTCCAGTTTGGCTTAAATATGTACCAGGGATTAGCTTCAGGACAGATAATGAGCCATTTAAGGTCATTATTTCCTGCTTTTAGCTTCTTTTATAATGTTTCCTGTTTAACTAATGAGTCTGGTAAGTATGTTTTACACCATTAAGTGCATATGATATTCAGTTGCTAATTCAAAGTTCCCAAATGACTTTAATATTAGCTGTGATTTTCCATTAAAAGATGGTTCTTTGTGGCAGATGGCTATGAAAGGATTTACCGAAAAAATTGTCAATCTGATGAAGAGCGAAAAACTATACGAATCTCAGGGTGGCCCTATTATACTATCCCAGGTCTGATTTTTCGTTTTTTCAAGTTCTATGCACTGTTAAAACTTAATTAAGATGATTAGTGTGTCATTAAGTACTAACTAGTGGCTTCTACAGATAGAAAATGAGTATGGGCCACAAGCAAAAGCACTTGGTGCTTCAGGCCATCAATATGCTACTTGGGCTGCAAATATGGCCGTTGAATTAGACACTGGAGTTCCATGGGTGATGTGTAAGGAAGAAGATGCACCAGATCCCGTTGTAAGAATCTCTAAATCAAAATTAGCGTCTTAACACAATGTATTGCTTTCGATTCTTATGATACACAGATATCTTGTGTTTAATGTGAAATAAGAGAATTTATCTTAAAGATCCTTGTTATTTGTCTGTAGATTAATACGTGTAACGGGTTCTATTGTGATGCTTTCTCCCCAAACAAACCTTACAAACCGACGATTTGGACTGAAGCTTGGAGTGGATGGTAACAGTTCTTTTCATAAGTACCATTCAATCTCTTGTATGAAAAAGACCATTTATGATCCATGTTTTTCTTCAACAATTAGGTTTTCCGAATTTGGAGGTCCTATTCACAGTAGGCCAGTTCAGGATTTGGCTTTTGCTGTAGCTAGATTCATACAAAAGGGTGGCTCTTTCATCAATTACTATATGGTTTGTTACATTTTTTTTTCTCGTTTTTCTCGAAAATATTTGCCATAATGACAATTTTGTAAGCAAAAGCTGAGTTTGTTGTGCTTTTGAACAGTATCATGGTGGCACAAATTTTGGGCGATCTGCTGGCGGCCCTTTCATCACAACAAGCTACGATTATGATGCTCCACTTGATGAATATGGTATAAATAACTTGAGAGTTTTGTCTCATGATTTTCCATCATCGGGTTTTATTGAAAATTTAGACCCGTGTTAACGCATGTTTATTTGAATCGACAGGTTTAACACGAGAACCTAAATACAGTCATCTGAAAGAGCTACACAGAGCTGTTAAACTATGTGAAAAATCTCTACTTTCATCTGATCCAACAGTGACTTCTCTAGGAAACTTTCAACAGGTTTTACCTCGAATCTAAGATCTTGCTTGCACGGTTAAGATTTCGACACCTGTCCTCTGAAAACATTCATCGTTTATTTTCCAGGCCCATGTCTACTCTTCAGAATCGGGAGATTGTGCTGCCTTTCTCTCAAATTACGACACTAAATCTGCAGTAAAAGTGATGTTCAATAACATGCACTATAACTTACCTCCATGGTCTATCAGCATCCTTCCTGACTGCAGAAATGTGGTTTTTAATACAGCCAAAGTATGTAAACTTAGTATCTTCAAAAACCCTTGTACTAAAATTTCAACTGTTTTTAAACATTCTCGTTTATGTAATAGTTTGGTCTGAACAACAGGTTGGCGTTCAGACATCACATATGGAAATGCTGCCCAGTAACGCGAATATATTCTCCTGGGAAACATATAATGAAGATTTATCGTCTTTGGATGACAGCTCAGCATTCTCGACACTTGGTCTGTTGGAACAGATTAATGTCACTAGAGATGCTAGTGATTATCTTTGGTATACAACTAGGTGAGCCTTACAGATTACTAATGGTATATTCATACTAAGATTACTCAATGCCTATTATTGAGGGTTATTTTTCTCTTGTGTGTGTGTATTTGCAGTGTTAATATTGGTTCATCTGAGTCGTTTCTTCGTGGTGGAGAGTTACCAACACTTGTTGTTCAGTCGACTGGTCACGCTCTGCATGTTTTCATCAATGGACAGCTTTCAGGTAGACAATATTATCTATTCCATTTTTTTCCGAGTTATGTAGAATTGATTTAACGGGTTTTATGACCAGGATTAATGTTGTCGAATTGTAATAATTATGTTTTTCTAGGTTCTGCTTTTGGAACGAGAGAAAACAGGCGATTTACATATAAAGAGAAAGTGAGCTTACGTCCTGGTTCGAATAAGATTGGTCTCCTGAGTGTGGCTGTTGGTTTGCCGGTTAGTTCCAAATCCTCATTTTGTCCATAATCACATACTTACATGAATATTTAATGCGATTGAGTATATAATCATGCTTGAAATTAGAAGAAAGTTATCGATTTGCAGCTAAAATATGTACCTTCAAGAGGGCCTTTGTAGATTCTTTTCGACATTTTTATGTTTTTTTTCCTTTCACTGTAGAATGTTGGTGGTCACTACGAGACGTGGAGCACTGGAGTGACGGGCCCCGTTGCATTGCTTGGACTTGACCAGGGAAAAATGGATTTGACATGGGCAAAATGGACCTACCAGGTACTTCATATTCCAACTTCTTACACTGCAAGTCCCTGTATAATTACAACATCCTGAAAGTTATTCTTACAACCGTCAAAAACGCTCTCTAACGAATCACTCTTTTGTTAGATTGGGCTTAAAGGAGAAGCAATGAATCTCAACACTGAAAACAGTATATCTTCAGTCGACTGGATGCAGGGTTCGTTAATAGCCCAGAGACAGCAACCTTTAACATGGCATAAGGTAAAAAATCACAAACAAATTCAACAAAATGCAGTTTTTAGTGGGGGAAAATACATGCATTTATGTATTTAAATTACGTTGAATGTTTTTTCAGGCTTATTTCAACGCACCTGATGGAGACGAGCCACTGGCTTTGGACATGAGTAGCATGGGCAAGGGCCAAGTGTGGGTTAATGGCCACAGTCTTGGAAGATACTGGACTGCATATGCCACTGGCAATTGCAATGGATGTAGCTACGCGGGTACATTTAGGCCTCCAAAGTGTCAACTCGGGTGTGGCCAACCGACTCAGAAATGGTAAAAATCTCGATTTTAAAGGACATCCATACAAATCTAGTGTTCAAAATCCACATATCATAACAGTTTATGGATTATTACACGCAATTACTAAAAGAAAGTGATCTTTCTTTTAGGTACCATTTACCACGATCCTGGCTAAAACCGACCCAGAATTTGGTGGTGCTTTTCGAAGAACTCGGAGGGGACCCCACGAGAATCACTCTCGTGAAGAGGTCAATGACCAGCGTATGTGCTGATGTGGCAGAGTATCATCCAAATATCAAAAACTGGCAAATCGAGAGCTATGGTAAACCCGAAGAGTTTCACAAACCGAAAGTTCACCTTCGATGTGGCCCAGGACAGTCCATTTCGTCTATCAAGTTTGCAAGTTTTGGAACACCTCTAGGTACCTGTGGAAGCTTCCAACAAGGAACTTGCCACGCTTCTACTTCGTACACCATCTTAGAGAAGGTAATTCTACTTTTTACATACACTTTATCTTTATTTTGAATCGAAAATAGTGTAATCTAATACAAACCCATAAACCTTTTCATCTGTTTTTACCTTGCAGAAGTGCATTGGACAGCAAAGATGCTCAGTTGCAATATCAAACAGTAACTTTGGGCACGACCCATGTCCCAATGTGTTGAAACGGTTATCAGTCGAAGCAATTTGTGCCCCTATGAATTAATATGCATACAGAGAGACGAAAAGTCGATGAAATTGATGTGGAAATATCACATGAAAAGTTAATTATAAGCATTGTGTGAAGGAGATAGATTTAACTTTATATACAGGTGCCTAAGGGATAACCTTAAATGGTATAGTATGTTCTTAGGCTAGTTTGTGAGTTTCAGGACTTTCAAAATCGAAAGTTCTGGCTCAAGCCCTGGTCGTTTTTCCCATTTTAACAGGAAATATGAACCGGGATGCTGCTATTTATTGTCTTTTAAGTTAAAAGCGACTTTAAATTTGTCATCGGGGAGAATTTTCCCGTGAGCAGATTTCATGTTAGGAATGGTTCCTAGTGTGGTTTTGTGCAGTTGTTGATGATAGACTTGAATGTGTGTATTTTCATGCCTAGTTTAACTTCCATTTTCAAACGCTATTTACATTGAATTCTCATTGCTGTGTCTCTGGTTAAATGCTTAAATTAGTGATATACATTATCTTAATTACTGGTCCTTAATTCTCAAGATCATGCTATGATAGTCCAATTGCTTAAAAGCTCACTAGAAGAGTACCCAATTAGATATCATGAATATCCCATAAAACTCAAATATATAACACTCTTCAAAAGGGTCATTTTTATGGGCTCTCGAGGCTCATAGTCATTGTATTAATGGAAATTATCACCAAACAATCTATGAACTTGTCGAAACATTCAATTATCCAGAAGCAATGGAATAGAATCAAGCAAAAAGATCGATTATACGACTCTAAAAGCATCCATACATGACAATCAAATTCAAGCCAGCACAAACTAAAGCCCAGAAACAAGTTAAAACTTTTAGTCTACATATGTGAGCCAAAGAAAATAAGCATACTAAAGTCTCATTCTTCCATTAAAGAGTATTAAGCAGTAGCTATATTAGTGTACTTGGCAATAGTCTGCTGTAACTCTTCTTTCTTTGCTCCAACAACCCTCTCCAGGATTTTCCCGTCTTTCAGGAACACGAATGTCGGCATTGCCTCCACTGCCCAATCACTAGCAACTGACTGTAATAACAAATTCAACAGATTGTATGTGCATTATTACAACATTTTCAAAGAAAGTAAATTGTCAGAGCAAAAAAGTTTCAAGCTTCTATTTACCTTCAGCTCATCAACATCTACTTTCAGGAAGGTAACAGTAGGAAACTTCTTAGCCAACTCTGCAAAGAAAGGAGCAATGACACGACACGGCCCACACCATGAGGCTGTGAAATCTATAACTATCTGCATCAATGTGAAATAACGACATCATCAATGATACTATTTTCTGCTATAATTGCATGTCGGAAAATCATCAATTAAAAGCTGTCACTAATTTACGCCAAAACGAAATCTCAGGGTAACTTGGGGACAATACATCATGTATCACTCAATAAGAATACTAGTAGGATCATTAAGCTGGGGCATAATTGAATTGTCGAAAATATATTTCACCATATAGGAATGGATTTTGTATTTTGAGGGAGACAAATATATTTTAAAATCCTCATATATAGAATATTTTTGTCTGTCTATATACCCTGGCTCCGTACCTGACTTCATGCATGTGTGCGTATACATATATATATATATATATATATATATATATATATATTAACTAATTGTGGAAGATATAAATAATATATAGAATTATGAACCACAAATTCCTTATATCCCCTCTGTAAAAAAAAAAATACAAGATTTATGAACCACAAATTCCTGATTGATTCACCCCTGTAATTCTTTTTTATGGCGTAAATATATGTTGTCCCAAAAATAAAAAATAAAATAAAAACATGATCTTAAGAAAAAAATACATTTCAACCAACGAGAAGATAATAGCAAAATAACAAAAAACAAGAAAAGGAACTAATACATTTTTTTAGGATAAATCATCTTAATTAGCAGAAAATTAACTCTGTAGAACAAAAAACTCAGATCTGATACAACGAGAAGAACGCTACAACAGATCCTATATCGAGAGTGTCAAATCAGACCAAAATTCAACAAAATCCAAATTAAATAACAAAAATTGGATTAAAAACGTAAAACAAAATATGACCAGTTTGTTGCTATTATTTCCCTTCTGAAGCTGCGCATCCCAGGCTTCAACGGTGTGGCACCCAATGACCTGTCCTTCAGAATCTGACGTCGCCATTTTTTTCTTCTTTAAAATACGAAAAATGTAATTTGGGATTGAAACTTATCACACAAGGAACACTTTCTATGTTCTAGTGCTTTCTGTCAGACTCAAGAATCAAGATAACCTCTGATACCTTATATTATTCTTTCTTGGGCCTAATATTGTCACGTGGGTTATATTTATTGTGGGCTTCTAATATGGACATTGTGGGCCTTTAATTGTAACTTATATTTGGGCTCAATTATATTAAAGAGCAATATAATTGGGCTCAATATGTTAGTGGGCTTTATAAAAATATTGTAGATCTAGCCCATATAAATATACCTAACATGAGGAAAAGATAAAAACATGGTATCAAAAATGAAATGAATTTTATGTAATACTGCAAATAATATTTCCTTGGCACATATTAAATGAATTTATCTGACAATCTTCATAAATTTTTGGATGGCCAATGACTGCTTTTTAAGTATTCCAAAGCAAGTAAATATTTTAATAATTGAATTCACAAATTCAAAGAGGATTAGAACAAATTGACAAAAAGCAGAAAGTAAACAGAAGCTAAAGAACAATAAGAATAAGAGGTGCCTTTATAGCTTCTCTTTTTGTTGCTCGAGGAAATCTTAGATGTAAGAAAAGTCATAAAAAATGTTTATTTTATATATATATATATATATAATTGAATGGTATTCATATGGAGCGATAAATATATATACATACATAATTGTAGATGACTAATATTGATCATGATAATTTCATAATTATTTTTCCACCTATGGATTTGTAAATATAATGCACTGAAAGTTCACCTAAAAAAATAATTCTACAAATTTACTTTATCCGAAGCTCAAGATATTAATTTATAGTTTCTCGACCAACTGGACGATACATGGAGCTGAGAATTTAAACTTTAATTCTCATTATAGAGAAATAAAAGGAGAGGCTTGCATGGAGTATGTTCTATTTAAGTCCCTTTAATACATATTAATTGTCCAATAATGAACTTTAATTTTATTGTTTTTTTTTTTTTTTGGCTAAATTGGTTGCAGTACTAGTTAATAAATTCAGGCCAACATTTATGTCATGTACTGTGATATAATGCATCACTCATAATGGAAATTATAACTACTACAAAATTAAATGATAATAATAACAACAATAACTATACTTGTAATATAAAACTGTTTCATTCAAAATTCTTGCTATTGACCTACCAGGCCACAGGTGAGATTGAGAAAAATACTAAGTACCGAAGATTGAAAAATTGTAATTTTCATTTCGTAATTTAGTTTGCGTTTAATTTGGACTCTCATTTGGTACATGCTCTTCACATTTGAGTTTATGTCAACTTCACAAGTTATTGATTCTTCTACTGCAGTTCTATACTAAGTTTAGGGTTCATATATATATATATATATATTTTATATATAATAGAATTCACAAATTTCTAACACCCCGAGAAGTAACCCTAATGTATTGTCTGGTTTTCAGGCAGTTTTATGAACCCTAATGGAGCTCAAAAATTCTCCAACTATTACCCAAATCACACACATATATATATATATATATATATTTTGAGTATTAATTATGTTCTGAACTAAAAAGATTTAGGGTATATAGCCTATACGTATATAGTAATTAAACCCTCAAATACTTACCGAAAAAAGAAATAAATCAATGAAGGGTCTACATGTGTTTATGGGAAAACACTTGGGTGAATATTGCTCTGCTTACTCAAACTCAGTATGTCTTTTTTGGGTGTATGTCTTTCAATTGATGACAGGTTACTAAACTAAACTCAGTTCTATCGAAATTAAAATTGAACCACATTGGGTGCAAATTATTCGTGAAAGACATACGCTATGTATTTGACCTAATAAGTTTGGATGTTTATTCAAAAATACCAAGACAATTAACAAACATAATGCATGCCTCACTTGGGTAATTTTCGTCTAAAAAAATAAATAAACGGGACTACATATATCATATTATACTCTAGACCTAAAATGTTTAATGATAAAAATATCAAAATTTGACTTCAATATAACAAAACATCACAAAAAAATGATATGAAACTGATTTGATCATGAACCAACTTCAAGTAGACAAACAATAATTTTTCTCTAAATATATAATCTTCACATTTATATTGAATGCCTAAATGTCTATTTTCACATTTATATTATACAATGCATATGCCATTTAAAGCATCTAGCTTCCCTAGTTGTGCATGATTATTTCAGACACTGATGGCCAATGTTGGAAAACTAGTCACAAAATGAACAACAATCAAAAACAACAAATTGTCCAAATTTGTAGGAATATTTCTTCCAATGATCCCTTATTAAAAAAACATTTGGTGCTTTTTATTTGGTGTATCAATTTTCATAAGGGTTTAATTTGTAGACTTGATGAATGGTTCTTATGGAGTTTTGTGGCTCAAATTCCTCTATAATCATGAATAGTTTTGTGTTTAATTTTTCTATTTAGCATATATTGATTATTTAGTAAACACAATTTGACTAATTTTTTCCATCAGTTTGTCGGATTGAGGTAATTATACTTGGAAGTTTTTTTAAGTTAAACTTGAACTCTCGACAACTCCAAATTATAACCCAATATTAGGAAAAAAAAAAACCTTTTGAATATTTGTAACTTGGTTCAAACAGACAAATCTACGCGTTAACAGGGAGAAAAATGAGGCAGCTTCTAAGTTCTAAGTTCAACAAAAGCCAGAAATTAAGCATAGAGAAATTCAACCCCAGAAGAGAAAAACATGGCACAAAAAAAAAACAAATAGGAATAGATAAAACTTTTTTATTTGTATCAAAGAAAACAAGAATATTAATTCAACCCGTGCATCGAAATTAGAACAAAAAATCAAACACAATCCCATAATTTCTTGCTCTTTCTGTCACCTCCCCCTATTTTTCAATATAATGTACCATTTTTCTTTCTACAACATTAACACAAAATCCCATGTTTTCTTACACAAATTAAGTCAATAATATGTCGATCATTAATTAAAACTAATAAGGAAAAAAAAATTCATGAGCTTGGGGGTGGGAAGAATTGCATACCAGCCATGTAGCTGTTGATTGAAGAAGATGGATATAAAGAAGAAGGGTCAATAAAAGGTGACGTCGGAGCTGTGGGTGAACCACAGCCGCCGCCGATAACCGTCTCCGGCGCCGCCGCCGTGTCCATGCCTTGATCATACAGAATCCCTTTGAACACATGGCCTGATATATTCACAGCCGTTTGATATGCATATTGATCTTCAGCATCATCAATGGAGCTTACTCTAATGCACCGGAAAACTGCCTCTGAGTTCACTTCTGAAGGGAGATTTGCAAGCTCCAACCCTAAATATATATATATATATATATATATATATATATATAATTTGCATTAATAATTATTATATATATAGTAGAATGATTGAAAATTTTATTCTATGATTCATTTGAAGAATGATGAGTACCATGTGCAGGGTTAGTTAGTATAAACACAAAATCTTTCTCTAGATCTGCACTTGTAATGTAAGAGACAGAATTACGGGAATGCAGCATTCCTCGTCAATCTCTTGTCAGAAAAAAACCAAAATCACATTTTTCAATTTTAATTTTCTTTCATATATACACGCAATAATAATTCATCATGGGTTTTTAGTATTTCTGATCTTCACAAAATTACACAAAATTAATTCTCACCTGAGGCATTTGTAGGTATACGAGTACACACAAGAGAGTTAGAACAAGTTTGATTAATTTCTCTTTGCCTTTTTCCAGTAGTATTCTGATCTCTATACATCTTTTCCTTTTGCTGTTTTTCTCTCCTCTTAGCAGCTGGAATCCAAGTACTCTTAACATGAGTTAAACACTGAAACCCTCGGCTTTTACAACATGCTCTACATCTCATATGTACACAATCTTTCTTGGCCTGATTTCCACAGTCCTGGCAGCTAATTCCTCCTCTCCCAGCACTACTACTCTTCATAAAAAACCCCGATTTATTATGTGTCTGATCGTGATCGGAGATACTGAAACCGGAGCCATAAAGATCCTGGCCGTGATGGGGCTGCAAGAGTTCAAAACCCTTGTACGGAATTTCTTCATCGTGATTTCTGAATAAGAACCAGTTTTCTGGATTGATTCCAGAAGGTGGGTTGTTTTGGGTGTTACGATCTGGATTAGGGTTTGTGTAGTTAGTTTGTTCTTCTCCGGCGGCGGCGGCGGGGCCTAGTGAGAAAAATCCAGCCATTAAGGTGAGAAGTAGTGGAAGGGTTTTCTAGTGTTGATTAATTGTGAGTTGTTCTGATCACAATAATCCATAGCCGCATAAACGTAACTCCGATGGTGGTGATGATATGAGGGTTGAGAATTAGCTTATTGAATTGTGGGTTTTTAAGCAAGACAACAAATACTTCTGATCAGTACAATTATTGTCGCAATGAACAAGTAGTATATGTTTGCATGTGAAAAGAGGATAAGATCTTTACTTTAACTCGAAACAATATGTTGAATTGTAAAGTGTTATTAAACAATATATATATATATATATATATATATATATATAGAGAGAGAGAGAGAGAGAGAGAGAGATGAATATATAATCGGCTATCTCCTTTAATTCAGTGGCTGTGTTGTTAGCATTAAAGACGCAAAATTACAGCTCTGCCACGCCGCCATAGCCACCAAAAAGCAACTGTTTCTCTCACCTATTTTTCCCTCTGTTGAATCTCTCTGCAACTGCTAAATTAACCCTTATAATTCACTGATTTTCTTTCAATCTTCACTACAAAACTCATGATCATCTTTACTTCTGAAGCATAACTCTGTTTATCTCTCTCTCTCTCTCACACACAACACACAGTATATATATCTCTCTATCTCTGTCTCTCTCTCTCTCTCTAGATCTCCACCCGTGTATATAGTGTAGGTCTCTTTCTGTCGAGCATGATAACAAAGTAAGAATGGTACCCCCATTTGCATGAAAATCTACCGGCTAGATTTGTTGACACGTGTCTACCAAAATAGCTGTTGCAACCTCGTCCTTTGTACCGGAAAACCCGCTGCTTTATGTCTCCCCCAATTTTCCATTATTGTAATTGTTTATTCGGCTAGTTAAGATGTAATTATCCATAAGATCCGATGCATTTTATTATTCTCATTCATCCTGCATTCTGATGCTCAATATATATTATATATCAAGTGATTTCTTAGTTGGAGTATTCTAATTTTTCATGATAATATTCCTCTTGATTAGACTGCTAAAGTTGATACTGAAGAGGCTAAATTTTTTTGATTTAATTAGTTTTTGTGGCATGTTTATTAGCATTCTTAGCCTTAAAAACCCGATTGCATATTTGCTAGTCAAATGGGTTTTTCATAGAGTATGGATAATCATTCCTTACTAATTGAATTTCTCTTCACATCTTTGTATGAAGTTTTCAATTTTTCCTTTTGTAAGTTCGAAGTACGTTTCATTTATGTATGGGAAATTCTATCCCGAACCCTGCCCAATGGAGCCGGTCCGGGATAGCCACACATTTCAGGTGGGGCCCACACATTTGTATGGGTGGGTGTTGTACTTTAACACCCACCCCACCTGAAATGTGTGGCTATCCCGGACCGGCTCCATTGGGCAGGGTCCGGGATAGAATTTCCCTGTTAAGTATGAAGTACACTTTCTAAAAAAAAGCAAAGGGTTATTTGGAACACTCGGTAGAGCTGAGTTGATTCAATTTTCACTTTCATTTAAACAAAAGGTTTTAATTAATATAACAATATTTGTGATTTATACATGTATTACAATTATTATTGCTTTGTACAATTGTTGAATGAAACCTTCTGATTGTATGTGTATTTATTGCAGAATTTCGAAAAAGAAATGAGAGTGAATAATCTATCAATAAGACATTATATTAAACTCCTAGCTCCTGAAAAACCCTAATCTCAACATTTCATGTTTGGTCTTTATATTTCATGTATAATGACTAAGGTTTTTCTCCCCAAAGATACTAAATAAAAACCATTAGCTATCAGTAAAGGGGTCAATTTCCCAGAATAATTTTGACTAAGCAGATTACAAATTAAAGAAAATCAAAGTCTAGCCACTAACTAAGCCCATCTGAAGTAATTTTTTTGCCATATTTATAACGTTGCATATTATTCTGGACTAGTTAGATAATGTGAATTTAAAAAGTCGAGGGAGTGATCTTAATAAATATAACTTCTCAATTTAGTATAATTTCATTCTTCTTTCATTCATGAATTTCTTCTATTATTTGTCATTATCCCTCTATATCTAAATTTATTCTCTTTTTGGGCAGCAAAGAAAATTAAAAGCAAACTTGTTACCTCGAGAAATTACAATTTGTAAACTTAAATTTTTCCCTTGAAAATATAATTCAAAATCCAACAACATAAATATAAACACAATCTTAATTAACACTCAATTATTCAAATTCAATTATTTTTATCATTATTCGTCAATGTAGGATAGTGACCCTTCAGTGGTTAAAACAGTTTCAATTATGTTCGTAATAATTAAGGGTCTTAAGTGATTTTGAGGGGACCATTAGGAAGGAAGGATCTAGTTCAAACTTAATTAATATTTTGATTATTGAAGGGGGTTGAGTTGACTACAACAGTGAGAGGGTATACAGGTCATTTGAGCAGGTTTTGTTCGTATATTAAAACCATAAACGAGTTATTAATAAAGTTATAACAATAATGATAATAATAAACCTGTGAACTTATAATTAGAGTAAAACTTAATATATTTTTTTAATTCCTTATTAAAATAAATAAGATTATTGATCCAATCCAAATAGTTTAGTAGCTCTATTGATTAATTAACACTTGATTATAATTTATAGGCCAAAGGCTATCTAGGGATAGCTACTGAAATATTCCGCGTGATTCATGAGATGAGACCTTCATGTTACTGTTTCTTTGGTACAAATTATATATGAAATTTGGCTCTTTATTATAGATATAAAATCATCATTTATCTATTATTTATATAAGTTAATGTTTGGTCACATTTAGGATAGGATAGGATAAGATAAGAATTAATTACATTTTATTTAACTCATTCCAGTATGGTAAACACAGCTCTAGCTACAATGAGAAACTCAGAGACTTAATGGCGTAATTAATTAAGATAATAGCTAATTTTAGAAATGTATGTAAATAAATTCATTGATTAATATTATTGGTAGTTTATTGCTTGTGTTAAGTTTTGAGCCACATGTCTTGTGATCCAGAAATTTTTACCTGTCATGTGAATAAGCAACTGGTAGAGAAATCAACTTGTTATTGGATCTTGAATATGAGTATCTAGGGAAAAAAAATAGTATTAACAAATAATTAAGTGTAAAGCTATACCATTTAAATTGATTTTTAATACTTTTCCATTAAAATTCAAGGTCCAAATGCAACCTAACATAATTAAGCTCTTTTTTGGTTCTAATTCAACTATCATTTTCCACAAATGATAGATAATAATACTTGCCTTAGTTCCTTAGGACATTGGAAAATCCTTATTATATATTTTGTGAGTTAGCAAACAAAATAAGTCCTGATCTTTTTATTAGTTAACACTAATTAAATGAATCATTAGGTAACTACTTAATTATATAATGAGTAAAAAATAACTATATTACTCATTCATTTTATTTAGACATGGACTATTAGTATATATTAACTATACAGTAACAATCAAAATATGGTATTTAGATTAATTTATTCAGGAGTTAATTATGAATATATATTATGCTTCTATTTGATATTCACTATAAAAGTATATATTAATTTATTTTAGTTAAATAACTATAATTAGAATAAGGTAGATCGTTAAATTGTCAAAAACAGATTTTTTTTTCCATCTTTTTTTTTGGTTTGAAGGACCAAAGTATATAAATTTCATTCTTCGGGGACCAAATTGCAACTTGGAAGATTGTTCGAGGGACATGCATGGAATGCATGGAATTAACGTTGAATATCATATATTATCATCAATTAATAAAATAATATATAACAAGAAAAAAATTCCAATACATTTTCCTTTCTTTAACATGTAAACATACATAACAAACTTCCTAGTCCTACTCTTTTGGATCTCAAGTCTTTTGTCTATCTTCTTCCACAAATGATCCAATTATTATCTCTAATTTTCATGTTCATTTTTATCTAAGTTAACAATGGCCACACTGAAATCTAAAAGCAGCAAAAGATCAACAGGAACTTCTTATGCATCAACTTGCACAACTTTAATCTTTATATTGTTATGTATATTAGGGTTATGGCTTCTAACATCTACTCCCTTTGCTCCCCCACAATCCATCTCTCATTCAACGGCCAAGATCGAATCAATCGCTCATCCTCGTACCTCGAAACCCGCCATAATAGAAGAATCTCGGGACGAAGATTCTAAAGACAATGCAGTGGAAGAGAATCTAGAAAAGTTGCATGGAAAAGAATCTGTTGAAGAAGAGAATCCAGAAAAGTTGCATGGAAAAGAATCTGTTGAAGAAGAAGAGAAGCAAACTGCACTTGAGACTCAAGCATCTGAGGAAAGTTCAGTTACTCAAAGCCAAGAAGCTGAGCAAATTGTGGAACAAAATAATCAAAATTTTGAAAATAATGATAAGAAATTGGGATCTGAGGATATAAAAGTAGAAGAAAAAAATTCACATGCTATAAAGGGTTCAGAAAATACAAAAACGACGTCAACTGAGATATCTGATGAAGATCAACAACAACGAATAGAAGAACATGATCAACAGCAAGAAGATGATCAGAATCAAGAAAATGGGAACTCAAAAAGCGATCCAAACGGGGCAACAAGTGTCGATCAAATCCAACACGACGAGGGTGAAACCGAAAATTCAATCCACGAAGAAGATCGTACTGATGATCATACACATGAAATTAAACGTAGTTCGAAGAACAAAAATGGAGAGATCAAATCAGGGACTCAAAAAGAATCGAAGAAATCATGGTCTGCTCAAGTAGATGAATCGAAGAACCAAAAGGGTAGACGAAAATCGGGATCGAATAACGATAAAGATAAGTACACGTGGCAGCTGTGTAATGAGACTGCAGGTGCAGATTATATACCTTGTTTGGACAATGAGAAAGCAATATCAAAAATACACAGCAGGATTCACCATGAACATCGTGAACGACATTGTCCTGAGGAGCCGCCTACTTGTCTGGTTCCATTGCCAAAGGGCTATAAGAGATCAATTCAGTGGCCTCAAAGTAGAGATAAAGTGAGATTCTTAGCATAATTTTTGGTTTATTTATTTAATAATACTATTATTATATTTTCTTATATTTTGTTTTTTGTGGGTATTAATGTGGCCAGATATGGTACCATAATGTACCACACACATCGTTGGCAAAATATAAAGGGCATCAGAATTGGGTGAAGGTGACTGGGGAATTTATTACTTTCCCAGGTGGTGGGACTCAATTTATTCATGGAGCTTTGCATTATATTGATTTTGTACAAGAGGTGAATATATTAATTACCACTTATTTGCTTGTATATATTCATTTTGTTGTATTATACATATCTTGGGTATTAGGAATGACTTGAAAAAAAATAGAAGATTAATTTAAATCAAACATCTAAAGTATAGATTTTATGTTGCTCAACAAAGAATTGTCTACATTCACAAGTCACAATAACCTATGCCTGGCTATTCATAACTTGAAATCTCCAATCAAAAAACCCTTTAATTCTGCAGTATTATTTCATTTGAAATGCTTTTATAAGGCTCTAAAAACCCCATCATTTCATGTGTGATTACACTTGCGGTTTCTATTATCCCTTGATTCGTATACTTGAAATTGTTTTTTAGGCAGTGCCTGATATCGCATGGGGAAAACACACTCGAGTAGTATTAGACGTTGGCTGTGGAGTTGCAAGTTTCGGTGGTTATCTTTTCGACAGAGACGTTCTTACAATGTCATTCGCCCCGAAAGATGAACATGAGGCTCAAGTACAATTTGCCCTCGAAAGAGGCATACCAGCAATATCTGCTGTTATGGGCTCTCAAAGACTACCATTTCCCAGTAGAGTTTTCGATCTCGTGCATTGTGCACGTTGTAGAGTCCCTTGGCATGCAGATGGTTAATTTAATTCTCTTTATATATATATAAATATTTAATTTTCATCATATTTGGTAATAATTTTATATGTTTTCTTGCTAAAGATTTGTGTTTGATGAAGGTGGTTCTCTACTTCTGGAACTAAACCGGGTACTAAGGCCTGGGGGTTACTTTGTGTGGTCAGCTACTCCTGTTTATCAGAAGCTTGAAGAAGACGTACAAATATGGCGGGGTTTGAAAATCTTCAATCTATATATCATATCTAGCTAGCAAATCATACAGATTATCTTAAAAAGCGAATATATTTATCCATTAATGTTGTCTTAATCCTTACAGAAATGTCCAAATTAACGGTGTCCATGTGTTGGGAGCTTGTGACAATCAAGACGGATAAACTGAATCAGATTGGTGCTGCTATATATCAGAAACCAGACTCAAACGACTGTTATGAGCACCGAAAACGAAGCATCCCCCCAATGTGTAAAAATAACGATGATCCTAATGCAGCCTGGTGAGTTCATAAAATTGTAATTGTATTATAAATATGTAAATATTTTCTGAATTTTGTGTTTTTTTCGATTTTCAGGTACGTACCTCTACAGTCATGCATGCACAAGGTACCGATCGAAGAACACGAAAGAGGGTCCCAATGGCCAGAAGAATGGCCTGAGAGAGTGCTAAAACCACCATACTGGCTTAACAGATCTCAGATTGGAGACTTTGCAGCAGACTACAAACAGTGGAAAAATATCGTGTCGAAAATATATACGAACGACTTGGGAATTAAATGGTCTACTTTGAGAAATGTCATGGACATGAGAGCAGTTTATGGAGGGTAACTAAACCTATATATATATATATATTATAACTCATATTATTATATTTGGATAAATTATCCCTACAAGTTTTGAATAAAGGAATTAGGAAAAAAAAAACTAACATAGAACGATGATTTTTCAGGTTTGCTGCAGCATTAAAGGACATGAAAATATGGGTTATGAATGTGGTGAACGTAGATTCACCAGATACACTTCCTATAATATATGAAAGAGGTCTATTTGGAATATACCATGATTGGTGTGAATCTTTCAGCACTTACCCAAGGACATATGATCTCTTGCATGGGGATCATCTATTCTCAAACCTGAAAAAGAGGTAATTTTAATTTGCTTCATTTTCTCACCAACATTCAAAAAAATATTAAAATATTTTCATTGCTTATATTATGAATTTGCAGGTGTAAAATAGTGGGGGTTATGGCGGAGATTGATAGAATAGTTAGGCCAGGAGGAATATTAATTGTGCGTGATGAATTAAGCACAATAAAAGAAGTTGAAAATTTGTTGAAGTCTTTGAATTGGGAGGTCTCTGGTAAACAACAACAAGGCTTACTCTATGCTCATAAATCTCTTCATTGGCGACCCGATTCTTCTTGATTATTAACACGACTCGCCTACTTGTTTCGTCTTAGTTCGAGTTTAGTAGACATAAAACTATCATTTTGTTTGAATATTATGTTATGAATTTTATAAATTGATGTTTTTTATTCTATAATCCAATATATGTATATCAAATTAAGTGGTTAAAGGATATATATTTTTTGAAAACTAAATCTTGTTGTATAGGGATAAAAACTGAAACATAAATTTTGAACATGAAAACTGAAAATGATTATAAACATATTGAATAGCTTCCCATTGATTAAGATAGCAAACTGTATATGATTATGTATTTTGGAACTTTGTATGTGATACTATCTTTTCATGATTTTATTTGCATTTGTGGTTAGGAATGTCTTTGCTTTGAGGAATTTTTTTTTGAAGGTTTTTCAGACACAATCTTATGATATAAGATTTTTTTCAAATTCTATCATATAAACAATTTCAGATATTTAAAAGAGAAAACATATAAATATGAAATAGAAAATACTATATTTTGATTTCACTATATAATCCTTATTAAACTGCAGTTTTATGGACTTAGATTTATATCGCTTTTTCCTCTTGAAACCTGACTTTAAATATGGGTACCACAAGTTATCAAATTGCACGAAAAATATCATGCCAATAAAGACTAGCATGTCCTACCATTTGAAACGGCAGGTAATAATAATAATAGAGTTTCCAAAATATAATTTTGACCCAAGTAATTATACGTAATACATTGGATTGAATTATAATTTAGAAAAGAAAAAAAAGGTACACTGGATAGTTACAGATTTAAGAATCTTTCAGTCAACTAATATGTCTAAATCAGACGGTGTCAGTCTGAGCAAGAAGGAAAATAGTGAAAACGGAAAAAAGAAATAAATTTTTATTTTTGTAATACTAGTATGAGTGGTGGGTTTTTTCATTAAGAATAATATATAATTGATTAAAAAAAGCTGAAAATACTAAAATTTAATGCGAAAAATCATGAAATATGTCAGTATTTAAAATTTAATTTGTGACCATTTTCTTATTTTTAAGGAAAGTTTTCAATAAAGCAAAATAGTACTTTTTTATTTTTCTATAATGTATTTTCTAAAAATTCACTTTCAGGATTAAGGATTATAGTGATTATATGGGTGTTTTTTATTTTTTTAATTAAGATCAACTTCAAGAAAAAAAGAAGATATTATATTGTGTTATTTTTTTAGCTTTGGGCTTTTATTTAATTACACCGTTATTTTTATGAAATAGTCATAGACTATTGATTTCTTAAAAAAAAACTATTGCCATATCTATTTGGCATGAGAAACATGATAGTAAACTCTGTATAAGAGGTGCGTTTACTTTTTCAATAAAGTATACTATTTATGAACTAACTAACACTTCATAATTTTTAAATTATACTATAAATAAGTATTGGAATGTATAAAATCTTAATATATAAAAATTTGTTAGGTATTTGATATCATAAAAAAAATATAATTATTAACAAATTTACAGTAGAAAATCCTTTGTGGCTCTGTTTGATTCTTTCTCCTAAAGTTCTCCTCGTACTCTCCAATTTACCCAACACAAATCTCTGACAACTATTTACCCTTCAAGGACTTTAATATCATTTAATTTGCATAGAACCACCTACATTAAATGGGCCGGTCCACACCCGACCCGATTCTAACCGGGTAGGTTCCACATAGCGGGGCCGGACCTGGCCCGCATGCGGATGTGGAGCACCGACAGTGTTTAAAAATTCAAATCTTACAATCTTTGATAATTCAAACTTTTTATTTTTTGATAAGTCAAATTTTGTTGTCGGAATTTGGAGGCTACAAAATATGACAAGATTAACCCAATAAGAACTGGACACGTGGATAAGCCACTGGGGCGGCCTCGGAAAACGACACCTGAGCCGGCGGTTCATTTCTTATGTTATCCTCTTTGGTACAAAAACCGGCCAAGTATTGGAATATAATTGCTCTACACAAGAAATACGGTATTTAGTACCATTCTATTTCTAAAAAAAAATTCTCCCTTTAACAAGAAATATGTGTCTGAATAATTTAGATTATTCGAATATTACAAATTAAGTTAAATATATCATAAGTATCTTATTTGATTATTTCAATTTTCTTAGGTAATATTTTCTAGATCGAAAGAGGTCATCAATTAAATTTGATTACTTAATTTGACTATTATTTGAGTACTAAGTCAATCAATATCTTTAAATCTTGGTAATCAAATGGTAAAAACCATGACTAAAAGTAATAATCACTATCGATATTGCAGCTTCATATTCTTATATATGTTGGGACGATATACAATTCCCTACCAAATATGTTGGAAAAAAAATCTTTTAAATCGATTATGTGAATATTCAGATCATGAATATTGAATAGTAAGAACTATTTTTTCCATTATTTTTAAGAATTTTTTTTAAATAACATCAAATAACTGTCATTTTTTTTAAGAAATTAAACTCTCAAAACCTTTTTCTGTAATTGAAATTTTGATAGAACTAAAAAAAAGTGATTAAATTATGAATGAGGAATTGCGCCAATCACGTTGTGTACACTTTTTTGCCCTTTTGGGTATATACAATATTATATAATAGATAATGAAATAAAAACAAAAATAGATGATAAATAGAAGGAAAATTAGTGATATTTGACAATAATCAGGAGCAGTAATGATGATGAGGAGTGGAGAATAATAATAGGGTTGGGCGTATAAAGGAGACAAAAAGCTGAGACTTGAGGGCCACAAGTCATTTGTTTTTGGTCTGTGAATCCTTGCTTCCAAGCCATGCCATCTTGTCCTTCTAATACAATACATCATGAATTGACCTCACATTCTTATATTAATCTTATATATTTTAATTAATTACTTCTTTAATTAGCTAAATGTGTCAAGTTTTACACCACATCACTATAAATTATAATCAACAATAAGAAACCAACTTATTTCATTTTTTACCCAATATTCCAAAACTTATTCAACTCAACAAACATGGCTTTTTGTGATATCCTTGTCCCATTTGGGAAAAGGAATGGGAAATTAAAAGTGTATGTTGCAATTGTTTATCAATTTAAATGTGATAATAGATATTTATGTTGAGTTATGGAGCCTGAAGGACTGTACAACCGGGCCACAGAATTATTGGATGGAAGATTCGAGGTGATGAGAATCCTTTTGTTATTAGGGTTACGTAATTAGTATAAATAGCTTTATTCTCATTGTAATCTTATTATTCGAAATATAGTGAAAATCCTGGCTTGGCAGTGCCCCCAGACGTAGTCAAATTCCTTTGAAGAACTGGGTCAACAATTCGCGTGTCTTTTATCGTTTTTCTTTCGTGTGTTTAATCAAACTTGCAATCATATTTCTAACAATTTATTTTTTATCGCGATATAAAATAAATCAATTTAAAGTTGGGCTAGATGAGTTTGATGAGACTTTTTGGTCCAACGAGCTCGTGGGACCGAAACGTGACAAGTATTATCAGAGTCCTTCACTAGTCGAAATTTCTGAAGTCACCACTAGGGCAACATGCTACGTCGGGAAAATCATCTCTCGAGTCGTGAAAGTTACCATTTGAACCCAAACAAGTGGTGATGATGAATCATGAACTAAATCATGCCGCGATGAAAATGATTTTATTATTTATCACCACACGTCTGTATTCTAAAACGCTTATCAAAGATACAATTTTACGTTTCTTACATTTGACGACATAAAACCATCATATTAACGACAATCAGTAATAAGGTGATTGTGCCTCCACAAGTGCCATCTTCAAATAATAAATTCTCTACCAATTAAGCTCCCAAGTCAAAAGATAGTATTATATGTTTCATTATTCTTTTGTTCTTTTCATTAGAATTGTAAGCGCATAAATATTTCAAAATTTGAAAAAAATCATGTACTTTTGCTAATAGTGGGAAAACTTAACTATGTTTTGAATTATGCAAATAATGGACCTAATAATGGTAATAGCACTGAAGATAAATCAAATCACATTAGGAAATTAAGATAGGGAAACAATAATTAATATTACATAATGAAAGTTAATTCGGCTTAAACTTTCTAGCTGTCACACTCTATGTACAAATAATATTTACGATGAAAGGGAAAAATCTTAGATTACAGAAGCAAGAGCGGGAAAAGACAGTAGATTATTGAACTACCTTTAACACTGCCGATTAATGCGGTAGGTTTCCACATGTACAATTAGTCAAAAGTAAAGGGGCCAATTCTTCAAAATTAAAACAATTTTTTTTTTTTTTTTTTTTGTAAAAAATGAGATTGCCTATACATTGTAATTATATTATCATTTTATGATTAATATCTATTCGTTTTGACTGTAAATTAATTATATGACAAGTATTTTTATATTAATTTGACTCGATTAAACCAAATTGGTTGGAGGTAAAAATATTCGGGTCTCGTTTTTTGCTTCATTTTATTAGCATATAGAAGTAAATTATTTTCAAAGTAAATTGATGTTCTATGTTAGGATTATATGACCAAAATATAAATAATCTTTATGTAATTGGATTTTTTTCTATGAAATCCTATTTAATCACCGTATATATGTTGAGCGATACATAGTTAATTTAAAAACTATTATAAAATACAAGTCGATACACAAGTTTAGAAATAAAATGTCAAGGTAATAACTTTATACCTAGAATGAAAAATACATTTAAGATAAATAGATATGTTTATGAACACGAGAAAAAATGTTAATAACAGCATTTAATGTGAACCTATTTCTTAATCACTAAGGACAATCTTTATAATCTCAAAGAAAAATCTACATAACATTTAGAAACATCCGTTATAAACAGGATTATAAATACACTTAATCCGTAATCCACATTTATAATACAGATAGATTTTTTTATTATATATTGGTAGGAAAAAAGTAAGAAAACTAATACAAAAAATAAAAGAAGAAAAAAAGAAATGAAACGGGCACTCCACTTTTTAATTATTTATTGAAAATTTACCGAATTTAGATTTATACGGTAATATTAGGTCAGTTTTATTTATTAATTTTCTCCTTCATCACTCTCTCTCATTCAATGCTTTACCGAACTCACCACCACCCTTTTCTCTTCACATTCAACACTTTTTCCCATTCTTCTTTATCACCTCCTCATCTTACACTCTTCTCTCCTCCTTCAACTATTCATCAGGTCATCTTTTTGATTAATTCTCACTCCATTTTTAATGGGTTTTTGTTATAATTCTTGTATATGTGAAATTTTGTGGGTTTATTTTGCTTATTTGCATGTGGGTTTTTGTTTACAGGGAATGGACTGCGTGCAAGGGGCTTTGAACAGCGGGTTCGGGCCTGAGATATCTCCCAAAACGACATCGTTTTTGGACGAATTGGTGAACGGCGAGATGAACGGCGTTTCCGGGGATGACTTGTTTGTTGAAGAGCTCTTGGATTTTTCTAATGATTTCACGGAGACGGAAGAGCAAACGGAGGGACACGAGCAGGACCAGAAAAAAACTTGCTCTGTTTTAACAGAGGAAGAAAAACTTACGCCGCCGCCGGAGAACAGTGGGGTTTCTGTAAAGGACGATTTTGGGTCTCTCCCTGAAGCTGATTTAAGCCTTCCGGTGAGCCCAAGTTTTGAATTTTGAAGAAATGGTAAATGACTGAAAATAAATAATCGTTTTTTGAAATGGAAAATGACTGAATTTTTTTGTTTTTTTCTTAAACAAAACAGGGGGAGGGTCTGGAGAGTTTGGAATGGCTATCTCATTTTGTAGAGGACTCGTTTTCTGAGTACTCACTCACCGGAAAATTGCCACCACCTATGCCGGCGTCGGCGGTCCCGGCGCAGGACCCGGAAAAGGCCTGTTTCACCACTCCGGTTCAGACGAAGGCCCGTACCAAGAGAGCCCGAACCGGCGTCCGAGTCTGCTCGGTTGCGTTCACCGAGTCATCATCCACCTCGTCCTCCTCTTCCACCTCGTCCACCACGTCCTTTTCACCAGCCAAGAAGCAGAAAAAGAAACATGCTTTCGGCAGCGGCGCCGCCTCTGCGCAGCCGCGGCGGTGCAGCCATTGCGGCGTAACAAAGACCCCACAGTGGCGGGCCGGTCCACTCGGCTCGAAGACCCTCTGTAACGCCTGCGGAGTCCGGTTCAAGTCGGGTCGGCTCCTACCCGAGTATAGACCCGCTTGCAGCCCGACATTCTCCAGCGAGTTGCATTCTAACAACCACCGGAAAGTTTTGGAGATGCGCCGTAAAAAGGAGGTTGAACCGGAAACCACCGGTCTGAGCGACCCGGTTCAGAGATTTTGATGAGCTATTAATTCTAGCAGGTAGGAAAAAAGAAATCAGTTTTTAGGTGAAGAGGAATTTTAATATTAGTCCTTGGAGAAAAACCGGAGTGATTGTTTCCGGTTCAGGTTAATTAGGTCCCCGGTTTAATTAGTGTACATTCTTTTAATGGACCCATAGTTTGGTGAAAGTAGGTTGCTAGGCAGTGTAACTGATTAGGAGAGACTTTTATGTTTTACTTTAATTCGAATTTAAGCCTTTAATTTTTATTATTATTGGAAAATTCTAGTCTGAATTTGAACTGATCCAACTCAAATATCATTCAAAAAAGTCATATGGGTAATTCAAAAAAATCACGTGATAAGTGTCATTACTTCATGTCGTGAAATTACACGAGTTCAATCAAATCATATCTATACGTGATTTTTTTTCCTATTTAAACGCTATAATTCATATAGAAATCACGTTTATTCGAAAATTGTTGTTTAAATTTTGGGCGATGATAATATATTATTAACTCCATACAATCCAAAGAAAAGTTTGTTTGAAAATATGGCTCACGAATGTATGATTGATTTGAGCCGAATTTGAACTAAAATTTTTGGGATTTTTTGGAATGTGGTGTAAAATAGTGTTTGAAAAAGGCTCATTCACTTTATTTGTATGGAGAGGCCGTTGAAAAGCAAAAATGTAATGAGGTAATATAGGCACAAGCTCACAAGGGTTTTGTGGGGGCAAAAAGAAAAAAAAAATGGTTATAACGTGAATTCTAAGCATATATATTTGTTTGTATTCATCACAATTTCTGAATTTGAGGGTTTTCTTTTTACCTCTTTTTCTGTTTAATTTATTAATAATTTTTATCAAAAAACATCAATCATTAATATGTTAGGTTAATTTATTTCATGATTCTTGAGTGCCAAAGAAATCATAGCCGTTCATCATATGGAGCCCAATAGACATAAAAATATGACCAATCAAAATTTGTTGATCCCAACTACTAAGAAGTAAGAGTTACATTTAATTTCGATATTTTATCTTTGGAGGACGTGGATTATTTTTCCTATCCTTGTATTTATAGTACCATAATTAGGGGTGGGCAATCGGATCGGGTAGTTCGGGTACCGACCCGACCCGATCGGGTTCGGATTAATCGGATTGGGTAGTTCGGATACTAATTGAGTTCGGGTTTTTCGGGTTCGGGTACCCGTTATTCGGGTTCGGGTTTTAAATTTTAGCTAATTCGGGTAGTTCGGGTACCCGAATTACCCGAAATAAAAAAATAAATTTTTTTTTTTTTTTTTTTACTAAAATAAGTCAATAAAATGTTACCTTGAATATTTTAATAGGTAGTTAACTATAATTAAAACTTGTAATCAGTTATAGATTGAATTTATATGTATTAGGCTATTATTTTCTACTTGATATGCATTCCATTCATTCATTAATATTCTTAAAAGTATGTTATGAGTTTAAAGTTTAACGTTTCTAAACCACATTGGACATTTTAAAAATATATTTTTGTAACATTTTTAACTAACTTGCACACATTTTCTATTATTTTCTTAGAAATTGGAATCATATCCTACTATTCTTCAATACATCTACTACATAAAAGTTAATTTAAAAATCTATAAAATTTGTTTTCAATCCTTATTTTAGTGAAAATCATTGTTGAGGTGTCAATTTTTATCAAGCCAAAAAACACGACCAATTTATTTTGACAAAAAAAAAATTGTCGGAAAACCCGAACCCGAACCCGATTAACCCGAACACCACTGTTCGGGTTCGGGTAGTAAGATTTAGGAACCCGAATTCGAACTACCCGAACCCGAGTCAATTATATTTATTCGAATAATCGAATCCCTAATTGAATGTAGATTTGGTAGTGAGTAAATTTGTGGATGTTGATATAGACCAAAGTTGTTGAAAAATAGACTTGTAATGTATAAATTTGCAACTTGCAAGGCATCAAAATTTATTCATTTTTTCGATGTTACCAATATATCTAATGCCTTTTTTTCTTCACAATTTCTTTATTTCGTCAGAGGACTTTATGTGACACATAAGAAAAGACAAAGAAAAGTGGTATGAAAATAGACTGCTTTAGGCAGACAAGTTAAGAAAGAGATTACTCTCAGTGGCATTAATCATGTACACATCCCATGCCAATATAAATAAAAATTCTATATTTTGTCCACATTTTGATTATTGCATTTTTGTGTGTGAAAATTTATAATTAATTTGTGTTATTAAAGTCGGTTCATCGTTCATTATTGATTATAAAATTAAGAAGATGTCTTGGTGAAACAATCTCATCAAAATATGAATGAAACGATTTCATTGAGACTGATTCATCATATAAATATTTCAGTTTTGTGGGATTTAAAAGTTCTTAATTTAAATTTTTGATGAAATTTGGATCTCAAACTTAGTTATTTGTAAATTTGGCAAAATTCTTGGCAAGCCCTAGATACGCATTTATATTATAAAATATTGAGGCACGCCACATGTCATAGTTTTATTCCCTGACCTAAAACATTAAGTACTATCTTAGCAATGATTAATTTGTATTAAGTCAAAATGAGTGAATTACTAATTAATTGTTAATTAAAAAATTAGTAATGATAAGTGGTCAAATGATTGCAGCTTCACTCACGTGATTTGTATCCCCAATGTGGAATTTATTTATCCGAGACGTGCTAATAATATATAGAATTAAAGTTTAGGGAGTAAAATTATAATTTATAATTGACCATATTAAAAACTGGTGTAATCGAGCTCATATAAAACCCATTTCTCGTATAATTAATTACATAATAAATCAATCATCATACTAATTATATTTAAATTCAATTAGACCGAATTATAATTCGAATTTTCCATGATTGAAAATGTAACAATACAACGCACAATAACACAATATTGGGCAACCAAATATGACTTCATCGTTATCAGACAAAAATAAATGAAACTTATCAATATGAACATACGTAACAACTGCTTGGGATGTGTGCAAATACATTTGATGATAATATTATCAATTCAATGTTTATTTTTAAAATTGTTCGCAGTCCAATGATATAGATATATTTTATTTTTTAATTTGTTGTATTCAACGAAATAAGAGAAAAAAAGAGAGTCCATTGACTAACTATTAAACAATATATAGTGCGAACAAGTTTAAATGCTAATTTTATCCTTTCATCATTTTATCACATATTCAATAAAATACTAATTTGTTGTTATAAATATTATATACAAATTTATAATTCGAATTATTTATTATATTCTTTTCCTACCGAACTAGGAAAATAACCAAAATAGCCAATGTGTTAAAATGCAATATTAACATCAAGCTTATGGCAATTGCCTCTAGTCAGTAGGTATACTTAACATTATATTAATTTTGATTTTTAGATATAAACTTATTTGATTGACTTTAAATGTAATTCACGATACAAGTATATAATGTACTTGGCTATTTTATTACGAATTATATATAAATTCAACAACAATAGGTAGGTCTAACTAAAATTTCCCAATCTACTGCAAATTAAAACTCACATTTAATAAGAAAGTATACAACCACAACATGACAAAAGAGTAACCACCATTAGCAATTATAGAAGAAAAATAATCCACATATACTTTTTCTTAGTAATGTCTCCAAAAAGAAATCAAATCTCACAAAATTATTTATATATATTATAATTGAACAATAAGCACACCATATCATAAAAATAACAAAAGCAATTATTATCACTTATACGACATTGATTAGACTTCAAACGTTTTAAAAAGATGACCCATTGAAAAATCTCAAATATTCAAATTGCAATTTAATTGAAATAAAGATGAAAAATGAACTCTTTGGCATTACGTAAATGCATGCAAAATCATGCAAATTTAGGGCGGCGGATGACCGCCGCATCCCCATTCCCAACAACCCTCTTGGCTACCACCTCCGCTGCCGCCACCCCATCCCCATCCTCCACCTTGTCCTCCACCGCCACCACCTCCACCTCCACCTCCTCCACCGCCGCCGCCACCACCACCTCCATTACCTCCCCCGCCACCCCCACCCCCACCATTTCCACCACCCCATCCATGGCCACCACCATTTCCTCCTCCACCACCGCCACCACCACCACCTCCACCACCCCCCTTTCCGCCACCTGATCCACGACCTCCTCCATTTCCTCCACCTCCACCACCACCTCCACCACCATTTCCTCCGGCATGTCTTTTCTTATGGCCTTTCTTTCCTCCTTTACCACCACCACCGCCGCCGCCACCACCGCCGCCGCCACCACCACCACCACCATTTCCCCCTCCACTTCCTTTCCCGCCTTTTTTCATCTCATTCTGGCTCTCATCCACCATAGTCACATTCCTTCTTTGTGCATGGAAATCATCATATTTAACTCCATGCAATAACTTCCTTATCGTACTTGTGCCATTAAAATCAACTGTGGCCGCAGCATTTTCATCCCTTTCTTGATCACCAATAATCTCACAAATCAAATAAGGACTCAACAAAATAGAAACAAAAAGAAATACCCCAAAACCCATTTTCTAATTTTCTTGAGAACGATATATATTAGAACACAAACAAAACCCCAGTTTATATAGTACATTTCTGGAACCATGTTGCCCACTGACAGTTAGAAAGTTATTAGCTAAGGCTGCAAAAAGGAGATCTAAGAGTTTCTGAGCTAAAATTTCTTTTGTCCCCACTATCAACTTGTCGTTAATTAACGCATGCTCATTCTATGGTCACTCACACCAATAAAATTTAACAAAAGGGCTCAAATAATCACGAAAAAGAGACACAGAGAAGCTAAAAATACTCACTATATATTTTATATTAGTGCAAAAAACGAAATTACATTAGCCCAAAGATTTGTTTTTTTTTTCTTTTACAGGATTTGTTATTAGAAGTTCAGAAATATGTATAGTATACATTTGGTTGCATGAAAAATAAATAAATCCGATCCTCTGGTTTCATATTTTAACAGTATTTAATGATAAAACAAATAACATAACTAATATATTCATGTTATGATAATAATTATTATAACAAGTGTGGAAGTATTTAAATAGGAATAAGTGACTCAGTTATTGAATCTTGTGTTAATCCTTTTTACATGTTTGTGTCTTCCTTATTTTAGCCGTTTACATTTTTTTCCTTAATCTCATGAGTCACTTAATAATAGTTAATATACAAATTACACAATTTTCGAAAAAGAAAAAGAGTCCAAGTTTTAGTGTTTTACTATGATTAATCATTTAATTGATTGATTTATTATCATTTTCCTATATTTTTCTTTTTCGCAACATTTGGCCGTAACTCGATTTAGAAAAAATATGATGAATATTTTGTGTGGGGGTACGTAGAAAGATAATGGGGATGGAGTGGGTTTTAATTCCATAACGAATGAGAATAGAGTTAGGAGCAAAAGTGATAACCCATGTGATATAGTGGCCATTTGGTCCACTACCGTCGACCCTTTTTTTATTTATTTCAAAATACGGGTTCAATTTTGTATTCAATTTCATTAGTGTATATCAAATGTAAGATATTTATAATCTAGATACACACATATATAGATATATATTATTCTAGTAAAAATAGACACATAATTATCACATATGCAACATTAAATAGGTAATATATACCAAATTAAAGTGGAGAAACTAAATTGGCTAGTCATTTTTAATTTTAAAAATTGGAGGAAAAAAAAAATGAAAGTAGTTGCATTGCGTGTGGATAATAATAATTTGTATATAGAAGTAGTGCATTCCAGATAATTCATCGATTTTGGGCACTACAAAAAAAAATTATGAACTATATATAGTAGTAATAATTCATCTCCCATGTGAAGGTTTTGGGAAATAACTTTCCCTTTTCTTCAAGCAATTGCAACTTAATATCTTCTTGAGGAATGCAATCATACCAACTTCACCACCATATTTTCCTTATCTTGAGGGCATAAATAATTCAAAAAAAAAAAAAAATACATTTTTTAAACTCATTTACAATTACATGAATAAGAAATTGCCACTCTTATCTTAAGTTATAAATAAAATGTTGTGGGTTATATAGCACACTTAGTGTCTTTTTAACGATTAGTAGTGACTTCCTAATTATCTTGATAACATTTGGATTCAACGAAACATCTCATTTCTTGAATATGTATTAGTTAAGATTTCAATGATTATCGCTAATTACAACTAAAAGACGGGTTTTATTTGCATGGTAATTTTTATATTTACTATAACATTTATTAGATTTGGCCCAATCGATTTTGGATTGTAACAATAAAATAAGATAATACAAATTACCAAGTTATTGGATAAGACTATAAAATGTAATACTAAGAAGGATCAAATTATAAGGGGATAAAATAAGCCTATTTGCACATTGAGGAACCCACCAATATTTTGATTAATTTGTTTAACATAAAAACCAATTTATATGGAATCTTAGACAATGTTTTTTAATTGGAATCTTGCCCATAAAAATAAGTAAGCTTAAACCAGCACAAAAATGTAAAAGGGCTTAAAATATCAGTGCACTTCGGACCAAAGAATCTTGCAATCTTTATGCAAAGATGGCTAGATGAATAAAATAAAACTTATTTTGATATATTATGACAGTATAACTCGTAACAGGATTTCAAACACAAAAATCAGTCTAAAATCCTGAAAAAAGATATTACATGAGAATGCGGATTACAGCCAAACCAACAGCAGAAACCGAGGCGAGTGTACCTATGCAGTACTTAATCACGTCGTATTTTGCAGCCTCTAATTGCGCACGCAATTCATGAATTTCCTGAAATTTTACAAAGTAGGAAAGACCTCAATCAAATTTAAATACTGTTTGATAAAATATACAATGAGTTCAACTAAGATCAAGTTACAGCTATATGTAACTTACTCTATCAAGCTTGTTGGTGAGGTTAGTGGTTTCTTGATTTTGATTGTTCAGCTCATCCCGTATTCGCCTGTATATGTGGCAAAAATATTAGTAATAAACTTGTGTGATGTATATTATTCTTTAAACGCATAATTACATGCACACCCCTCACCTATCGAGTAATTACCACATGCCTCTAAGGTTATAGAAATGAGACATTATGCGAACAACTCAAAAAATAAAGGGTGAAATTGATAATTGTAATATGTTTCTACTATCAGGAAAGTCATGTAATTTCTCAAATCTCAAGTTGTTTTTAAATTTACTAATAATTATGGGATAACTTACCCCTTTTCAAGATTAAGATCCAAACGCTGTCCCGCCGTGACTTTGTCAATTTCATACCTGAACAAAGATAAATTTCATTTGTTATTAAGAATAAAATATCACAAGACAGATACCAAAGAATAGGAATGATTCTTTGGATGTCTCGGTACTCCAAAGTCTCAGTATAATCACAACAATCCATGTATGGTGAACCCTATACAAATATCATCATATGAATCATACAAACCTTAACTCACTACGCATCTTCTCTATATCACTCTTGAGCTTTTCTGTCTCGTGTTGCAGCAAAGAGAAATGATGGTCCTGCATTTGGTATCAACACAGTTTTTTTCCAAATAGAATTAACTGACCAGGTCAAAATTCTAATGTTAAGTTTCAAATTACTGAATGCTGACACAGGAACTCGTAAATGGCATAAGCAAATAGAGATTTTGTAAATTTTCATAGAACAATGGATATGATTCACACGTCTTCATCAGAAAACATCAAAACAATCAAGAGAAAAAGAAAGTCATAATTGATCAATATATTTCTTGAAAGAACTAAACAAAAACCAGAGATGCTCTATTTGAGACTTCATAATTGGATAGAATTGCTTGAGAAACCTTTATAACAACAAGCATGAAAACAGAATTTACAGGAGAGCATCCAACAAGAAAGATAGCCAACAATGTAAGTAACCAGATACACGGACAGATGTCGACTAATAAGATGCTAGAAATTATAAACATAACATATAGTAATTTCTTATTTTCTGTATAGTAAAGAAGAAAATTGCAATATGTTATGTTTATATTGTTGGCTATCTTTCTTGTTGGATTCTATTTATGCATCTCTAGATCTGCATCTACCTTCTCCACTAGGGAAACATAAATAGAATCAACTGTAAAATATAGCTACGAATTAAGGATAATATTGGTATAAACTCTCGTCCAAGTAAGCTTCCAACAGTACACCACAAAGCAATACTTGATATAGTTTCAATCAGACAGGTGCTTTCTAGGTAACATTTCATACAGACAAATTTTATAAAAATGATGGTTTCAGATTTTATCAAATGAAGAACATGAATCAACCCATACCTGAGAACTTTTAACTTCAGTTTTGAATTTGGACAAATGGGATTCCTGTGTCATCTCATTCTACACAAGAAAACAAACAAAAAATTAACATTCCACTTTTAACAATTTAAATTAAAGTTGACACATTAACATAACAAACAAACCATAAAAAGAAAACAACCAAGGGGGCTCACTTTCTGCATTTCACCTTTGGAAACAAAAGAATAAGAAATATTCTCCAAGCTATCGTTCAAAACTTCCGTCATCGCCGCCGTTATCGCTTCTGCGTGCTGTGTCTGCACCCCCTGCGACTCTAATCTCCTAACCTAATCAATACAAACCCTAATTAAACTCTCCAATCAATAAACTCCACATCTCATTCCCAAATGCAACAACAAGAACAAATTAAACAAACAAAAGAATAAATCAATTAATCAATTACTAGCGCCAAAGTGTCGACGAGGAAGAGACGTTTGCCGTTGGATTTAACGAGCTCGGAGATGGGTCTAGATTGGATCCGATTAGGGCGGCCCAAATTGGTTCCTAGCAGCACGGCACGCCTACAAGCCGCCGCCATCAGAGATAATTACTACACGATCGTTTGTGAGTATTATTAGTTGTCTTTATTTGTTTGTGCTACAAGAAAGGAAATAATTGTGAAGATGCATTGACACGGTTGTGAATGAATTTGACTTGAATTAAATTATGTATTTGTTCAAAAATCCAAATTACTCCAAACTTAAATCTTAATATTAATTTGAATCGATTGGATTATAATTGAACTTGAATAGTTGAAATCATTACATTAATAAAGTAGGTTTATAAATGAAAAAAAATATATTTTTCTATCATTCCAAAAAACATTTTTTGTTTCATTTTTATTAAAAATTAACAAAAACGCCATGATTTTAGTTTAATATATAACTTTTCTATATTATTCATTTGTGAGGCCCCCTTTAGTTAAGATGTATGGTATAGGGATAAAATAATTAAAAACTGAAAATTTGAGAAAACAAAAGACAAGCGCCCACCGTGGGGCTCGAACCCACGACCACAAGGTTAAGAGCCTTGCGCTCTACCAACTGAGCTAGACGGGCTGGACGACAGCAATTCATCCTAATTATGCAAGACTTCCTCAGACAACTATACCGTTTTGCTACTTTTAAGCCTTTAACAGTAACTATGTAGAGTGTAAAAAATGTGTGTATCAATTGACGCATTCTCATTTTAATTTAGGATGCTTAATGGGTGAACGAAAAGTACAATACAATATTATTTCTATTTATTACTCATAACAAATACACTATATATTTCAAGATGTTAATTCTAATTCATTTTATTGTCTATATTTCTTATAGTCAAATTAGAGCATATACCAAAAGAATTAATTCAATTAGGATGAAGTTAAATTACGTTACAGACTACCAAAGCAAAACTTTTTTTTTAAAGAATTTTCAAGACTCCAAATCTCAATATAATTTGTAATAATGAATTTGTAGGTACTTATAATTATCTTTAAGATCCCCAGCTTTTGAAGCTCCCAAGAATGGCCATGCATGACAATTGACATGCACGAAAAGATCAAACATACCCATTGCTAAAATATGCAAGTTAATGTTTCTGATAATCAACAAGTGAAAAGTTGCCTCTAATCCCCTTTTTGTGAGTAATCAATTTTAACAACAGAAAAAGGAGTAAATGGAAATATCAAATATACATTATAATCAAGGGTTTAATTTGTGCTCCACTGTAATTTTATTTTTGTTGTATGGTGGTATCAGCCTCTTACTTAGGTCGTCTAAACAGTATGTCGTCTAGACCCTGTTTTATTTGGTTCCCTAATCTACGAACGTTCTTGACTACCCCATTTGCCACCAGGTTTGCATTTCGAGTAAACCTGCATTACAATTTATGAAAACAAAAATGTTATCATACTAGTTAGAATAAGCAAGTTGAAGAATATCGATATGCTTTGATGGTGAAAAGTAGGTGTGTTATTACAAATCAATTGAAACGTAGTTGACATTTTTCAACTCAAGCCGAAAACCAGATATTTAAGTAAATTACATGGACACCCCTGCATAACACCATAGTTACGATAAACACCATGATGTTTGAAAAATTACCATAACTTCAATGTTTGTAAATGCGTAATAGTTTCACTCCCCCTATTTTTTTAGTTGTTGGTATCTGAGAGGGGGTGTTGAGGTAATTTGCGTAAACTCAGGGACTTGTAGTGATTAACCAATAAATGAGAGGCATGCATGTCATCAATCTTAACATAATGAAAAATGGAATGTAAAAGTGCTTGCCTGCTAAAAAACTCTTCCCCGGTCGAATTAGTTGGTTTGGGTGATCGACGATGTGGCAATCTGTTACTATCTGTGAGAACCAATAGCACGGATATGTAGAAATTAAGTCCGAGGTATATTTGAAAAATTAGCCAACTTGATAACCCTTGTACACAACTTATTACAAGAAGAAAAGGATTAGCAAGTAAGAAATCAGATGAAGAGTGCTTTAGTCACTAATGCATTAATATGAGAAACAAAATCTTCCCCAGTGAGCATATTCGTGTATCAAATAATACATGTAACTAAAATATACTTTTGCACTAGCACACAGAATTTGCAATTTCATTGCTAATAGTAACAATAGTACTGCTCATATTAGTCATTAAGGTCTGAATGCAGCTTGTAAAAGACAGTCAATTACTAGCAAGCATAGAAGAGTACAGTTACCTTCTCTATTATGAGTATGAGTCATTGGAGCAGATGCAGAATCAGCAGCATGACCTCGTCGATCTACTAATACCTGTCAGCGTCAGTACATGTAAGAACTAAGAAGAGATATAGATAGGGACAAAGCACCTAAGAACACATGGACAAGGCAAGTAAAAGAAATCTAACCAATACTATTCAACAGGAGAAAATCACAATCCAAGAAGAAAGTCTCAAGATTAGTCATTACAAACCTACGATAATCTTACCTATTCAACTTTCATCATTTCCCTCCTTTGAACAATAAATAAAACTCTGACCTCCTAACTCTTCAGGCTTCAAACTTATTCCAGTTGTATTTTCCATTACTTCTGGTCCATGTGGCCAAAAAATGAAAAAATTAAACCTTCTTGCTCTTTTCATTGACCCCCCAGTGAAAACATTTCCATATTATAGACCTCATTTGTCCAATTGAAAGAAAATCGATTTTAGCAATTCTGATGATAAAATTTGTTATCTCGAGAAATATGACAAGACGAGCGACCTGATTATTTTGCACTTTTAGTAGAACAGATGAAGACTTGAAACTGATAAAGAGGAATTACTAAAATTTACCATGCTGCAAAAAGAACCAGCCAAGAATGCATAAACGAGGAACACGCTGAAACACTAACCTCAAGACCCACGCAAACTGGCAATTCTGTTTGAGTCTCTTGTCCGTTGGAGCCCTGTTCCTTACGGTCCACATAAAGAGCATAACCAACGCAACCATATCTAAAATCTGTGAGGCTCCTACCTTCTGTAGATGCTTCCGCCTCAGATTTTCCAACAATGTATTGAGGCACTAGTCAAGCATATACAACATTACATGATGAATAATTCAGCTATACGAATATATATTCAAAGAGAACAAATGACATCCAAGATACGTACAAAATTGTATTACATAAACAGAAGCCCAATAAAATTCCAGTGCATCTTGTGTGTTATGTTCTATTATGCAGAGAAAGACTATTCTCCAAAATGAAAACATAGCAACATAGGTCCTTAATACATAAAAGCAACCAGTTCAGCTCAAAGTGAATCATTTACAGCAGTTACAAAAAGAAGAAACATTAAAATATCAGGCATTCAAACATTGAGGGATTAGGGTTTCAACACGAACAAATAAGGGGAGAAATTAGGGTTACCATTGGGAAGAGAACGAGTAAGGCCAAGGCAGAGAGGGTTACGCGATTGGTCTTTCAACACCGACGAATAGTAAAGGCATCCTTTGCAGGATTTCGCCTTCGCAGTATTCTTATTTGTATTCGTTGTTGATGATCCACTGCCGCCATTGATTTGATTCAATTGATTTGGATTCTCCGATTTAGGGTTGATTGCAAGGAGGATCGATTCATTGCGACCTGATGATTCCATTCCAGCGGTTGAGATTATCTTCTCTTCTTCTTCACCCTTCATTATCCTCTCCAGTTTCTCTCTGCAATCTTTTACTTTCTTCTGTACATTTTCTTGTTTTGTTTTGCTCATACATGAGATTTTTATGTTTCTCTTTTTCTTTTTGTTTCACTTTGTTTACCCTTCATTTAATTTATGGTTATAATCCAAATGACTTAAAAAGTAAAACTTATTTACATTATTATTGAATATAAATCGAACTCGAGAACCGTCATTTTTTGTTTAAATCGAGACTGACGTCTCTCAAATATTATAATTCCCGTTTTGCAATGCACGCTAATCATATGACATATTACACTAATCGGATGATTCTCTTTTTCAATGCACGCTAATCATATGACATGTTACACTAATCTTATGATTCTTTTGCTCCCAAATCGTTATTATCGCTCTCAAATCGTTATTATTACAATTGTTTTATCATAATACTCGTGTGAAATGTCACACTTTTATAATAGCTCTAAAACTAATTATTACAATAACTATCGTGATTTTCATTCTCCACACAATGATCACATGACTTGTCACACTAATAATACGACATATGCATTTATATTCGATTAGCTTTAAGTTTGGCTAAAGTCGACTAAGATTTTCTAGTCTAGTGTCATCTTGTTGGTCTTAGGTATAAATCACATGATCCAATTGTTTAGAGCATTTAGAATTGCAAAACACGAACTAATCATTTATACGTACTCTGTATTTACGATTAAAAGTTTGTATTCTGCATAGAGATCGACGCACAAGGTAGTTTGAAAGACTAGTGCTATATTTCTCATACCCAATTTCCTCAACAATGGTTTATGTTTACATTATACTCCAAAAAGTATATTTCATTATTGAAATGCAGTTAAATTTGAGAGCCATTCATGGCCATCAATAAAGCTAAGTGATACAAATGGCTCAGCTTCTTGTTTAGTAAGCTCCCTTGCCCATGACACTCTTCCTCCATGATCAGCCCCTGGTCCAGAGCATTCGAACTGCCCATAAAACACAGTCCTGCAAAATAAACAAAAGAAAAAAAAAAAGATAGATAAAATTAATTGAATTTTACTTCTTGATCCTATAAAAAACGATAAAAATATAGAGTTTAAGTATATATGAAGACTTACATCTCTCTTTGCTTATCTCCCCAGTTATACCATCCTCCTGGAGTGATAATCTTATCCATATACGTATAAGCAAACACGACCCGCGAAAAGGTCCCCCAAGCCCGACCCAAATAGAGTGCTCCAGACCCGGTCACCTTGCAGTTCACAAAAGAGAACCCGGTTGCCTCAAGCATGCTTTCTCTCTTCTGTGCTGTTAAGGCTCCATAGCTGCGGGTTTTTGCATGAAGATGACAGTTTTGGTAGAGTGACAGCCCGTTACCAAATATGAAATCTACAGACCCTTGGATATGGCAGTTCTTGAAATAGTGTCTTCCTTTGTGGTCGTATAGTGTATCTTGTGCTCCCACGAATTTGCAGTTTATGAACGCCGCCATGTCGCCGGAGATACGCAGCGCCACCGCCTGTTTTCCGGCGGCTCCAGCTGGCGGCGGTGGTGCTTTGTTCTGTCGGAGAATGGTTTAGTATATTGCATGAAGACTATATGCCATTGTGAAGAAAGACAAAACGATTGTCTCTTTTGTTTTTACCTCCCTTAAAGAAGAGATTTAGGACATATATATATATATATGTATATATATACAGTTCTTGGTGAAGATTAGTTAAATAAAGAAAGTACCTTAAAGATGATGTTCTCAGCAACAAAATACGGAGCATTAACGGCAAATGTTGCAGAGCCATAAGTACCTAAAGGCTGCCCGTTTTGGCCTTTCCGGTCAGCCGTATCGTCCCACCGGATTATAGTCCTCCCTGGACCAGCTCCTCTCAGTGTAATATAAGCCATTGTCATGGGAATTTCTATCTTTTCCCTATTTAAAAACATGTAATATAATATTATTCTCATTATTTCAAGTTAAAAAAGAAGCTAATAATTCAGACAAGAATGGAGATGTTTATTACCAGTAAGTGCCGGGACCAACAGAAATAACTACCCTACAAGGGTTGAAAAGTGGGATTGAATTGATGGCCTTTTTGAGAGTAGTAAAATCTCCAAGTTTCGAGTTTTTGTGGACTTTAATGAGCTTACAAGGCTGGAATTTGTTCTTGGCCTCCATGAAAATAGAATGGTTGCGAGAATTCATTCTTCTGACCCAATTCAAGTAACTTTTTTCTGTGTTTCTTAGCTCATTGGAATGTGAGATGGAATTTGCAGTACTTATGCTCAAGAACAAGATCAATGTTGCAAGAAAGAGATTCAATCCCATTATTGCCATAGAACTCATGCACGTTTATGCAAATGTTAAGTAGAGCATATATATATATATATATACATATATATAGAGATAGAGATAGATATAGAGAGAAAGAGAGAGAGAGAGAGAATGGTATAGGATTCTGGGTGGTCTTGTGGCTGTATGTATATGTTATCTCTAATCTCTTTCAGTCCATGGATGACTAACTGTCAACCCGTGTCTATTTTTGTTTGTATGGAAACTGATACACAAACACACAAATAACTTACATTACATTTTATCTATCCTCCTGATACATTTCACCTTATCTTATGTCTTTCATGGATTCTGGTCCAGAAGCCATTATGAACATTGTTTTTACAGCTCAAGAGTTGACAATTGAGATTTTACAGTTACATTTTTCGACCATAAAAAGGAATTCGAAAAACTGAAGCACACAACTTGAATTTGTAATAATAACAAAATTCAAACAAATCCTACTTAGTATATGTCACGCCAACATATGTTGTAAGAGATTTTTTTTCCCATTATACTATTTTCTCTTGTTTTTTTTTCATGTTTATATCATATAACATGGCTCAAGGATCAAATCAACAGTAAAAGTTTGAAACAATATGATCTTAGTGAACTTTATTTCTTTGTATAGTAACTAAACAATGGCTCTAATACGCTAATGAAAAGAAGAAAAGAAGAGACTTGTTTTAGGAGGAAGCGTGATGGGGTGGTGACAAAAGGTAGTCATGATAGCACCCAATTCATGATGTAATTTTTCCATAACATCAATTCAATTGAAGAATCATATATATAACTTCACATATATAATTTTCACTAACTGTTCAACATCAAACAATTGAAGCAAATATATATATATATATATAGAGAGAGAGAGAGAGAGAGAGAGAGAGAGAGAGAGGAAGGCGTAAAACTTTATTATGTTTTGTTGTCAGTTTGTGGACTGAAAGTCCTATAGGGCCCTACATGGAATGGGCCAAAATGTACTCAAAACCCAACAAAATAGTTATAAAAAGAGAATATCTTATCTGTACTGGGCCCAGATTTGTTCTGAAACTAAAAGATTAAAAAGAAATAAATTCCGTTGCCGGGACTTGAACCCGGGTCTCTCGGGTGAGAGCCGAGTATCCTAACCAACTAGACTACAACGGATTGTTGAAGGCCACTTCAATAAGAATATATTATTGACGTTACATTGTTTTTCTTTTTTTGAGATAAACAATTTAGAAGAAGTGTGTGGTATTTATTATAAATAAAAGTTAGGGTGTGAATTGTAAATTATGTAAATTTTATGGTGCGAATTGCAAAGGCCTAGATAGAAGACGCAAAATGACAATTTCTCGAGAAAAACCCTCCTCTTCGTTGTAACTCTCCCCCAATTCCTATCCGTTGAAATTCATCTTTGCTTCAGGTACTTCTATTATCATTCTAAAGTTTATTTTTCCATTTCATTTTGTTTTTTCTTTGAATTTTTGTCCAAAAAAATTGAATTCAGTGGGATTTTTTAGTGGAATTGCTCACCTTTAAGCAGCTGAAATAATTTGATGAATCTGAACTAGAAAAACTTTCCATTTTTCTATTCAGTTCTGGAATTCTGAGCTGATGATGTGAGCGGGTAGTTTCTAAAGAAATAACTTTGTTTGAATTATTGTAGATTTTAAGGATAGGTGATGGTGGAGTTACGTATATGTACAGGCGTGGCGCTTGTTCATATCTCATCTGTATTGCTTTTTTTCAATTTGTTTTTGTTTTCTTTTTTCAAGTATTTCATACATCTTATTGTTCTGCAGAATTGATGCTTGTGAAACACACTCTATTTTTCTAGTTTCCCCTATGCTCCCAAATTGATGCTAATCTGTTTCCAGTTTTCATTTCGATTTTATTGCAGCCTTTTCGCTCCTCAGTGAATTAGTTCCAGGGTGCCATAGGTTAGCCATTTTGCACTCGGGTTATTAGCAATGACATCATCTGGATTAACTTATAGCCCCTTGAGATATAGCCTTGGCTTACCTTCAAGAGGACTAGGATCACATAATAAGCTAGTTACAAGCTTTCCGAGTTTTGTGAAATCTAAGGATTTGATTTGTCTGCAAAGGTAAAATTCTCTTGATTTTTTTATTTATATTTATATGTAGGTGTATGTATTTGCATGTTCATTTATCTACTCTATTTATCAATTCAAAACTCATGTAGAAACGATTTGGCTGCTTCGACTTGGAGATGTAAACAAAGAATTCCTTCGATCAAGTGTGCAATGGATGCTACTTTTGGAGATGCTACTAATGACTCAACTGGTAAAATATATATCCTGTTATATCTTTGGCTTCCTAATAAGGCCTACGAACAACTGAAAAACATGTTTTAGATGTTTTTATGTTGTTCGCTGGAAATATTGATTTCCAAGATTTCCTACTTTTCTTAAATATCCAATTAGAAATTGTTGGCACATGCTTCAGGTTCATTGATTTGAAAATTTGAGCTACTTTGCTATAAAATATCCAAATAATATTGACTGTTGGATCCAAATTTGATCACTTGACATGGTGTTCACATTTATCATTTCATTAAAAACCCGATGTCATAAATCTGTGCCTGTATATAACTTCTCTATTTTTTAATTTCTTTTGGTAGCTATCTTTCCAAGAATTAACGTAAGCGACCCATACAAGCGACTAGGAATAAGTAAGGAAGCTTCTGAAGATGAAATTCAAGCTGCAAGAAATTTCCTCATACAAACATATGGAGGGCACAAGCCTAGTGTGGATGCAATCGAGTCAGCGCATGATAAAATCATAATGCGAAAGTTTTATGAAAGGAAAAACCCAAAAATAGATGTTAAGAAAAAGGTGAGAGATGTAACCCAATCTCGCTATGTGCAGGCCGTGACAAGCAGGTTTAGAACCCCAGCCACAAATGTCATCATAAAAACTTCCATTGCTTTCATAGTGCTCGGTGTGCTGACTGTACTCTTTCCGACTGAAGAGGGCCCCACGCTTCAAGTTGCTATTTCCTTGATTGCTACTATGTACTTTATTCATGATCGGTTGAAGAGCAAATTACGAGCTTTTCTCTATGGGTAAGATCTTTACTGCCAATTTTTCTTGATCCCATTTCTTAAAGGTTGATACCCCCATAGGTCTCTTGAAAATGACTGGATTAAGGCAAGGAAAATTTCAATATTGGGCTCATGGGATATGGCAGAGTTGCAATTTTAGTCCTATTGGTTATAAACGTGCACAATAGTCCTATAAGATGAATTTATTATTGCAATTTTGGTCGGTTATAAACTTGATGAAATTTTGCTAGTGGGATATGCACGCGACGAACCTAACGGATGGGAACCCGTGTTTTGACCTGTGGGACAAAATATGAAAAAGGAAAAAAAATGCACCCTATGAGACTAATTTTGCGAATTTGTAAACATTGAGACTAAAATTGCAAGGGTCTGTCGTAACTCATGTGGAACTAATAGAGTTATTAATATCTATCAAATCAACTTCATTAGTCCCAAAAGTGTGTATATATACCAGATTGAAAGAAAATGTCTAAATTATTTACTACTGAACTTAGACAGAAAGTTCAATTGTATAGTCTCCTACTTCTTGCTGAAATTGGTTGCCATTAATGTTCAGGGCTGGGGCTTTTGTTGTTTCATGGCTTCTAGGGACATTTTTGATGGTTTCTGTGATGCCACCGATACTCAAAGGGCCAACAAGCTTGGAAGTGACGACTTCATTGATAAGCTACATTATCCTCTGGATTTCCTCTACATATCTTCGATAATCAGTTTCTATAGATATCTCAGTTTTGTCAGATTAACACTAATGTTTCTTGTAGTTGGAAAAGTTCTAAATGCCTCCAGTTACTTCATGTATTTGCGGGATTAAAATACAAATTAATAGACAGAGTTTGCTTTCATTGTTCGAAATTGTCAAAATACCCGTTTTTAGTTTTCTAACTGACAGGTGGCTGGCTATGATTTGTGAATTTATCACGAAGGCTTATATTATACAGTTATGAAGTCTTTGTTGCACTTATGGATTGTGAAATGTGCATTGTGAAAATTGATCCCATGTTTATGTGATGCAACATTCTATGCCTGTGTTGGTTTTATACAAGCTAGTTTGATTGTGGTATAAGATGATGGGGAGTAATTGTATGTATATATTTTCGATGCCCTCTTGATACTGATATAGCATGTATTTGAGACTGCCAAACATATATCTTGTTCATTATTCTTGAGATTTGTGGTGCTATTACTTCGGGTCATTAAGCACTAATGTGCTACAATATCATCTTAAGAATATAGTTAATTTCTTGCCTTGACTTTATATATATAGATCATTTAATGTATTCCAAATTACATCATTTTGGGTTCTCTATTCTATTCTATGTTATGTGTGTATATTTAATAAACGCATATAGTTTAAAGTAGGAGATAGAATATCAAAAGGAAGTGAAATTACATTACCTCTTAAGAAAATTACCACTCACCCTGTTATAATAGTCTTTTTGTATGATTTATAGCAATTAAAATTGTAAGAATTTGTAAACAAATATTGTAATAATTAATGAATTCTAATAATCACACTATAATTGAGGAGTAACCTCGTGTAATTTTTCGTTAATAAAATAACATACTGTTCTAGACAGAACACAAGTCCTCGGACATAAATTATGTTTGGGACATCATTGTCAGGCATCCACATGTGCACAAAGGTTGCATATTCTATCCAACTTCCTCATAAATCTAATTTTATAATTCATTAATAAAATTACCATCTTTACCAGCATCAAATTATCCAACCTTCATCTCAAATTCCCAAAAAACTCAAAAATCATTGAAATATTCCTCTGTTTTTCACCTCTCCAAGAATCACATTTCACAGAGGGGAAAAAGCAGAGGAATTTTAAGATTCCATTAAAAGAACCCATTAAGCATCTTTCCTCAATTTTTCAGGTAAATAATTATTGTTTATCATACATTAAACCTAATCCCACATTATTTTGTTGTGTTTTTATTCATAATTTAGAAAAGATTCATGAGAATCAGGACGTTAGACAGTCTGTTGTACATTTGGACCATATAAGTTTATGAAAAACAATTGCATAAATCCCCTCTTTAAATGCAAGAGACAAAATATTGATCAAAACCTATGATTGGCATTAATTTATTTCATTTTCTCAGGTGATCATAATTGGGTTTTCCAAAAATTTGAAACCCTTTTTGTTGTTTTCTCAAAAGAATCAGAGAAAAATATCTGTGGAGATGAACCCTGCAGCTATGTTATGAATTTATAGGTTAATTGTATAATTACCAAAAGTTTTGGGGTGGAAATCGGAATAATGATGGAGAATGGACAGGAATTGATCAGAGGCAATGAGGAAAGAATTTATGTTTCTGTGAGATTAAGGCCTTTGAATTCCAAAGAAATTTCGAGAAACGATGTTTCGGATTGGGAATGCATAAACGATAAGACAATTGTTTTCAAGAATGTTGGAATTCTTGCTTCGGAGAGGTTTATGTATCAATCTTCCTATACATTCGGTAAGAAAATTATTACAAATGTTGTAATTTTGATTTAGTAACTTGTTTTTAATCAATGTTTTATGCAATATTTGAATTTTGTTGAGATATTATTTTTTTCTTATTCCTTTTTGAAGATTTAAAATTCTTCTCAGATTGCAATTTCGATAAGTAACTTGATCATATGTTTATATTCAATCTTTTGTGCTCGGTTTTAATTTTGTTGAGTTATTTATGACCATTATCTGTACGAAGAAAGACCATAATCCACTCTTTTATTTTTGAATTTTGTCGAAATTAAGAGATACTAATGTGTTGTTAAACAGATAGGGTATTTAGGAGTGATTGCTCCACAAGAGAGGTTTATGAGCAAGGAGCTAAAAATGTTGCTATTTCAGTTGTCAGCGGGATAAATTGTGAGTATAACGTTTTTTTTAAATTATTTAAATTTCATTTTTAAACTTGTATTATTCTTTTTAATCCCATTTGGATACATTGATTTATTTATTTTTTGTAGCAAGTGTTTTTGCATATGGACAAACAAGCAGTGGAAAGACGTATACAATGACTGGAATTACCGAGTATGCAATAGCAGACATATATGACTATATGCAGAAGGTAATTTCAAGTGCTAATTCATATGAAAAATTATTTCATTTTCTCTTATTATTCTTATAATTTCAATGCTTTTCAGCATCCAGAAAGAGATTTTATTTTGAAATTTTCCGCGCTGGAGATTTATAACGAGTCTGTTAGGGATCTTTTAAGTGAAGACAACACTCAACTAAGACTTCTAGATGATCCCGAGGTATATTTTCTTCAAATAAGCATAATTTTAGATAATTTATTTTTCATTTTTGGTAATTAATAATTGGTATTTTTATTTTTATCATATGACAGAGAGGTACCATTGTAGAGAAACTCACAGAGGAATTTGTGAGGGACAGAGATCATGTAATTCAACTCCTTTCTATTTGTGCAGGTAAATGAAGTTCCGTTTTAAGGTTGCAATAAATTTTAGTCGTAATAACGAAAAATTTTAGTTACGGTTTTAAATCCATGTTTTCGTTTTGAAAAAACATTTTGAAGAATGATTGAATATGAATGTGGTGAATTTAGATGAATATGAAATCTTCTAAAATGTATATGTCCATTTTTGCAGCTCAAAGGCAGATTGGCGAAACATCCCTTAACGAAACAAGCTCAAGATCACACCAGATTATTAGACTGGTATTTTGCAATTTCATAACTTTTTGCATAGATACCCCTGCATGAGAACCTAATTACAGAAAAACCCCTTCGAGTTTCGAGAAATTACTATAACTTCCCCTATCAGCAAAAGAATATTACAATTTCACTCGTTCTCGCAGACAATTGAAAGCTCTTCACGCGAGTTTTTGGGCAAGGACAATGCAAGCACTCTTTCCGCTACCGTGGTATGAATATAAATTGGTTTTTACAATTTATGATTATTGAACTATAATATATATTGCTATTTTGTATTATTATCTAATAACTGAAAAATATTTAGTAAGTAATTTATTAACAAGAATTTGATCGAGTTTTTCGAATCTGGTGTTTTTATTGGAAACCATATTTTTGTTTTACAGAATTTTGTCGATTTGGCGGGGAGCGAGAGGGCGTCACAATCATTATCAGCTGGCACAAGGTTAAAAGAAGGCTGCCACATAAATCGCAGTTTGCTAACATTAGGGACAGTTATTCGCAAACTCAGGTAGTCTTAAACACTCTTCATATATATATATATATATATATATATATATATATATATTCATGTAAAAGAGTTTCTATTGTTTGAAGTTTAGAGTCGAAACTTTTATCCAATCATCAATTTCAATCTGCAAACAAGCCAGAGATACTATAATATCTCACATATCTTGATTTTACAGAAGGGTATTTTAGTCATTTTATTCTAGCTCCGTTTAGAAGTACATTGGATGCCTCTTTGTAATATGTTGAAACCAATATATTGCCCTTTGTTTTGTGTGATTTTAACGTTCAATATTCTTACGTCGTTTCTAATGGGATTTTTATTATTATTGTTGCTTATCCCTATTATTTGATTAATTTACTCATTCTTAGCTGCAAATTTATGTTTCTCATCCCTATTAATTGATAACTATATACAGCAAGGGGCGAAATGGTCACATCCCATACCGAGATTCTAAGCTAACTCGAATTCTTCAAACCTCATTGGGAGGAAATGCTAGAACAGCCATTATTTGCACGATGAGCCCAGCACGTACACATGTGGAGCAATCAAGAAACACTCTTCTCTTTGCAAGTTGTGCAAAGGAAGTTACTACAAATGCCCAAGTTAATGTTGTAATGTCCGATAAAGTGTTGATAAAGCATTTGCAAAAGGAGCTAGCAAGACTCGAGAGCGAAATAAGAAATCCCGGGTCTACTTATGTCCCGCCAAATTATTACGCGATTTTGAGGGAGAAAAATATTCAAATTGAAGAGGTAATAATTCAAGATTTCACTATATAACTATATTTAGTTTCCCTTTTGAGACGTCACAAATTATTATGCGACGACATCAATCATAAAAATGGGATCGAATGAGTATAAAAATTGACTGAGGGTATGTTTGGGTTGATTGATATGGATTTAATGAAGGATTTCAAATGACTCCAAAAGTGAGTTATTTGAAATCCAGCATAGTTGTCGAGAAAATAACTCAAAATGAATGTCAAGGGATTTGAAATCCATTATTAACTTGAATTAATCCAAATAAACTTAAATGGATTTGATGGTGAATTTGAAATCCATAGCTTTCAAATCCTTCGATCCAAACACACCATAAAAGTATTTGTGGCAATCAACTTATATCTCTCATCAAATTTTTTCGTCTATTGTAGCTCGAGAAGGAAATCAAGGATTTAATTCTGCAAAGAGATGTTGCTCTATTGCAAGTTAATGATTTGTTAAGGATGCTTGGAAATGATGCAAGTTCCACCATGCAGGTAAGAATTATCATTTTGAGAAATCATCATAACAAAAACAGATTATTTTACCCTTTTTGTTCATTTTTTAATAAGTTTATCTCTTTCTTTATTTTTTTTCTTTTTTGAAATTTTGTTTTTGTGTATACTAGGTAGGACTTAGAGATTACCCTCACTTACGAGTGCAAAAATCGCCAGATGCCATAATCCAACGGCACGAAACTTCCGAATCGCCAGATCCTCAATCCCTGACCGTTGATCCTCGTGCATGTTCGGATCGACACAATAGGACCATTTCAGATGATTTTTCCTCCAAGGCTCCATCTTTTGATGAGAATTTTGTTAACATTAATGCAACTCCGAGAATCTTATTTAGTAGTTCAAGCTCAAGCTCGAGCTCAAGTGAATCTTGCCATGGTTGGGCTCAGATTGATGCACTAAGTATCACCACTTCTGAGGATCTATGCAGAGACGTTCGTTGCGTAGAGCCAGCCGAGGCGAATAACATACAGTATATAGAAGCCAATTACTTATTTTATGAACCAAATGTTGAATCAAATCAAGAATTAATTTCATCTCATTTGAAGAACGATAATGAAGTGGCAAAGCTCGATAATCTCCATGAAATGATGGCGATGGATGAAAAACAATCAAAATCGCCAACTTTTGTTAAGATGGAAAAAGATATTTTTTCTGAAGAAAAGGAATTGATTTCGCGGGTTTCTAACACGGAGAAAGAATCTAGATCGGTCGATTTATCTTTGAGACATCATCGAGACGAGGATCTATTTGGTAATAGAAATTTGAAACTGGTAAAAAGTAAAAGCTGCCAGGCGAGTATTACTACGGATCCAGATTCTCCGTATTTGAAGATGATGGAATATTCCGAGAATACACCAGCCGTCGGATCAGAAAAGGAATATTCCGAGGGCTTTGTAAGGGAAATATATCCGTCAAACGTTGGATCCAGTAGTATAGAACCATTGTCGAGAAATAATACTCAGTCTCCTCCAAAAAATGATCTTGATCTTGAGATTAACGCTCCAGATGTAACATGTTTGAACGGTGAGGATGGTAGTAGCAGCAGTTTGCATATGAGTGAAAAAGATGATCATCCAAATGACGAAGAACTTAATGAGAATCCAGTGAGTCAAATCAGTGAGTCGAACGAATCTGAAAAGAAGAACGTGGATCGAGTTGAAGATAATGAAATCAGAGGTCTATCGAGTTGGCCCGTTGAATTCAAGAAACTCCAAAGAGAAATAATCGAACTTTGGCACGCTTGCAATATTGCATTGGTGCAAAGGACTTACTTCTTCCTACATTTCCAAGGCGATCCAACGGATGCTATTTATTTGGAGGTAGAGATTAGGAAGATGAGATTCTTGAAGGACAAATATTCTCGGGGCGAAAAGACCGTCTTGAATGGGAAACGTTTAACTCTTTCTTCGAGGTTAGATTCGTCATTTTACTTCCAAATTTTGCTGTGTATATAGTTATTCGTCCATGTCTCGGGTCGGGTTTTTTTTAACTTAACAAACAAATCATGGATTATCACACATTATTCGACTTGTTGAGTTATGGAGACTGAAGGATTACGTAATCCTTCTCCTATTAGGATTATGTATCTTGTATTATAGATAGCCCTAATATCATTGTAATTATCTTACGAGAAATATAGTGAATATCCTGACTTGGCAGCGGGTGATTATTTTCATCATTGGCATCAAATTCCTAATACGACTATCATTGATATTGATCAACACGTTTCTTATTGACAGCGCTAAGATTCTTCGTCAGGAGAGACGAACGTTGAGCGAGCAAATGATGAAGAAATTTACGGAGCAAGAACGAGAAAGGCTGTTTGTGAAGTGGGGTATTAGTCTCAAAAGCAAATTTAGAAGGCTGCAATTAGCTAACCTTTTGTGGACTAACAATGAAGATATGAATCATATCGAAGAAAGTGCGTATCTTGTTGCAAAACTAGTCGGGTTTATCGAACCGGGTCAGGTTCCTAATAAGGATATGTTTGGCCTAAATTTTGCGCCTCAAAGTTCAAACACAGGAATCTCTAGTTACAAACGCAGCTTGGTATCTATATTCTGATTTTTTTGAGTTTATATATGCCAAGTAGTGTAGATTCTTATTGTTGTATTTGGGTTTTTGGATTAGATTATTTTCATTTTTTTGTATATTTTGCGTGTGTTGTATTTAATTAAAGAGGGGAATTTATGAATTGGTTGATGTAAATGTTTCATATACTTGATGTACAGCAAACTGAAGATTCAGTAACAATGTAAAAGGAGGATCTTGATGAGCTATTTGTTGTGTATAATGCATATTTTGTGGTGTAGTATTTTTCGTTTAATACGAATAGTATGAAATTTACATGTATATATGTTTATATTAAATTTTACATTTTTACCAAAAAACCATCTAATCGAGATGGTTTCGTTCTTACAAACTCGTCTCATAAAACCATTCATGAAAAAGCAATACTAGATTCCCCAAGTGTTCAAATTTGATAATAACAAAAATTCATACAAGATTTAAACCATCAAAAGAATTTTGCAAAAAACAGAAGAAAAAAAAATCAAGAACAATATACCAAGAAACTCAATCCAACACAAGAATTACACTCACTCATCATCACCACCTCAATTCAAACTTGAAAGGCATTTTGTTTTTGCTCACTTCTTTGTCTTGTCTTCTCCAGCTTTAGCCTTTTCAGCATCTAAAACCGGTTTTTTCTCCTCGGTTTTCTGAGCTTCGTCTTTCTTATCAACCGGTTTATTTTCGACTTTTGTAGCCTCGACCGGTTTCTCATCTACCTTCTTTTCCTCGGGTTTTTCGACTTTTTTATCTTCCTCTTTTTTGTCAATCTTTATAGCTTCAACTGGTTTATCTTCGATTTTGTCCAATTTCTCAACCTCAGCTACAGGTTTCTCTTCGGTTTTCTTCAAAGACGGTTCGGTTTCCACACTGCTGGCTGGCTTTACATCTTCAATTGGTAAAGCTTTCTCGGTTTTATCAGCAACCGGTTCAACAGATTTTATGTTCTCGTTCGACTTTTCGACCTCGGCTTGTTTTATTTCTTCTGCTGAGCCCTTCTGAAAATTACACAAAACTTATTTCAATCAAAAACGTTTTTTTTTTCAACTTCACTTTTAGTTTTAATTGAACTCTGGTATATATATATATATATATATATATATATATATATATATATATATATATATATATATATATATACCAGAGTTCAACAAATCACATTTGATTCTGGCATGTTTTATCGATTCCAACCGTTTTTTTACGAGACATAAACAAACAAAATCGACGCCATAATTTAATTACAAGAAATAGAATCTTGACAGGGGAAAACCAAAAAGAAAAATTTGGTTTGATGAATTTTTTAAAACATTTTTATTGTCTTTTTGGCCAAAATCCTTAAGAATATATACTAAGGTTCCCAGATAGATTCCAATCAAGCAGATCTGCTCAAAGAAAGCAAGACTGAAAAAGTAATAGCAAAAAAGACCACCTTTGGATTGGAATCAGTATGAGAATCTTGACAAACTGTTGTCTGATCCAGACTAAACAACATACGAAATTAAGCCAGCCCAAGCATAATTCAATCTAAATCTAAATTAATTATAAAAAAGGGATTAATTTAAATTGAGAAATAGCCCCAAAATAAGTGGGAAAAAAATTACATTTTCATAAATTGACTCCCAAACATTCCGGCAGATTCATCATATATCGAAAACAAATAGGAAAATGAATACATCAAAAAGCATAATGAAAATAAGAAAGAGACATCAGATTATTCAACTTAACATTTATAGTGACAAAAAAAGGAATTAAATCCATGTTTGAACAAAATCTTTTTATATATGATTTTGAAGATCCGTCAATTAATAAAAATTGATATGATATTGGCAAAAAGAAGCATGTGAAGTTCATTCCGAATTTAAATTTTAAACACTAAATATTTTAACTCGATTGTTTACCCTAACTACTAGGGTTTAGCCTCAAACAAATAGTAAAAAACAAAAATAACTGCGAAAAATGAGAAATATTAATACAATAATTTAAACATTTAATACTGATTTTACCTCAGTCAACAAATTGCCTAGCGACTGGCGTTTGGCTTCATCATCTTCCTCCGCCGCCGCACCGTCATCCTTCTTAGCCACTTCTTCCGCCACAGTCACCTCCCTCGACGCCACCTCCTCCGCCGGAGCCGGAGCCGGCACGTCGTCGGCGTTCTTCAACACATTAAACCTGCTCGCACACGCTCCCATATTCTTATCTGAGTTGCTAATTCAATCAAGGATTGATTTTCTTTTTCTTTCTGTGTCTCTGAAGGTTTATATAACGTTTCTAGAGAGAGAGGAAGAAGAAAAGGGATGAGAGAGAAATGATGGAGGCGAAGAGTTGAGGGAGTATTTATAGGGCAATGCAATGCAATGCAATGTGTGTATATACATATATATATATATATATATATATATTCCGACATTCATTCTGTAATTACTACACAGATTTTTGTTTGTTTGATTGTCGTAACTTTCATAAACTTTGACCGACGATATGGAAAATATTAAATATGATTTTCTTTCATTTTCCCTGCCTTATATATATTTAATTAAATATTTATGCAAATAATGCTAATCCAACAATTTAAATAAGTTTGATATATTCAACTTTCATATTATAATATTTTGATGTAACTTATCAATTAGAACAATAATTAAGTTGACTAATTGACAATCCAATTAATTTGTTTTCTTTGCTATAATCGAATTTTATGTTGAATTTGTTTCTCTTCTAAATTAATAAATGCTCGTATTATTTTTCAACTATTGGATTATATAACATATATTGTTATAAGTTATTTTGAAAAGAAATATCCCATTAGGCCATAAGTTCAAAATTAAATTACCTCTCTTTAGTTTGCATAAATATTCCAAATTTACATCAATTTTTATCTTGTTTAAAATTTCAGTATATATTCAATATGCACCATCTAAATGGAGACAGTTGGAGTAACGTATAATTATAATAAAATTTCTATAGGTTGGCTATCATTATAATCTAAATGTTTCTTTTGAAAAGCAAAATCATCATTAGCATTGTTATCATTTATTACTATTAATTTCACTAATTATAATGTACTAATTTATGGAAACGAACAGTTGTTTCTAGTAAATACTAAGAAGACAACGCATGTAACAATATATTAATTCCAAACATGAAAATATGAGAGCACTGATTAAAGATACTCCTTCATGTCAATAATAGCTAATTAATTTACCTATTTACTACTAATAAAACAAATATATATATATATATAATTTAGTTTTTCCTAATGAATATAAAAAAAAACAATACGATTCTATGACTACAAGTGAATATATTTTCTCGAATTTTCTGATGAATTAATTTTGTTATAAAAAAATCCTATTTTTACATCATTTATTAAAGTTGTAATTCCAATTTGATGTATATTTCAAAAAAAGTACAAAATACTTAAAAAACATATATCATTATTGTTCATACAAATTAAAGAAGAAATATATATATTATTTATGATTTCGTGCATGCACGACTATTTTGTACCAAATGAGGAGGTGATAATTGATGAAGAAAATTCAAATAAATGTAATTAAATGCAAAAAAAAATGTCTAAATTCCAACCAATATAGAAAAAGACAGCCAAACATGTATGTGTGAGTTGGCCATGTTCATTTCCTTGAGAGTTGAGGCCATGTATGTTTATTGTTTTGGGCCCATATATAGTCCAATTCTTTTTTTTTTTTTAAATCATTAGAAATTAACTATTATATTCCATGATCACTTTGATTCATTTCTATGTTTAGAAATAGGGCTGCAAAAATTATTAGTCCACGTATTAATTTATTAGAAATTTAATCCAATGTGTCTCACTTTGTTAGGGTGAAAGTTTAAAGATATTTTGCGATTGAGAGAATAATATAGAGATACGATCATTAACAAATCTTATGGAAGAGAGATCAAAAATCTTAAATAAAAAGAAAAAAAGTTAAGACTAAATTTATTGATATTCAGAAAATCACAACATTTGTTAAAATCAATTAAAAGCACTTGATTTTTAGATTTATCTTGAACTGTGTAGACATATTTCAGAGCTTTTATTGATGGATTCGTTGAACTCTAAATTAATTTTTCCTTGTTATAACTTATAATAGCACGATTTATATATATGAATCCCATATATATATATTTATATATAATGAATCCCATATATATATTTATATATAATGTATGGTGTAATTTTTTGTTGGCTACTAAAATATAAATAATTAACAATCCATTGTGAGTTGGACTGAGATTTTTTGACTTGCAGGACCAGGCCCATTCTAATAGGCCCATATAATCTAGTAAGCCCATTTGTGAAGAGAAAAAAACAGATCTCAATAAATTGTGTTTATAATATAAAAAGGAGGGACATTAATTTCGTTTAGATTTCCTTTTTTTTTCTTACGATTATTATATAAGATGCTTCATTTTTTTATAGTCGAAAACGACTAAATACACTTAATTTATGATTAGTTGAAGCAACGGAAAAAAAAAAAATCAGAGTAATTATAAGAGAGAAATAACGGAGATTTTGGCTATTATTAAATATTAATTACTATACATGCATATACATTCATGAAAATGTTTTATTATTACCATAAACCTATTGTTTATATCTTTTAAGGAATGTCAATACTATTATCAATTATATTGATATGTATATACTAAATAAGTAATGTATTATTAATACATTAAACCCTATGTTATAATCTCTACCGTTGATTCTCCAGATGCTTTCTCAGAATCAACGGTTGGCTGGCATGCGCGTTTTATTCTTTCTTCCTCTTTTATCTTTCCCCATAGCACAAAGTAAAGCCCTCCAACTAGTAGAAGTGCTCCTAAAACGCTATTACAAAATGAAACAAGAAATTTAATTTCACAAATGATTTTAGATAATATATTTAAATAATATTTTTAGAGAGAGAGTCGAATTCAATCAATTATTTGTCACAAGTAAACTCAATTGATAATTTTATAAAGTGAAATAATAATAATAGGTAAGAATAAAAGTATTATAATTATAATCAAATAAATGTAATTAATTAATAATTACCTTCCCAAGCTAATTATTTCTCCGAATATGAATGCTGATAAAATGATTGTAAGAACCATGATAAGTGGATTAGTCATGGCTAAGAAGACTGGGCCTTTCTTCTCGATGACCCATGCTTGAAGGTAAAATGTAAAACCAGTCACCACAATTCCCTATTAAAAAAGAAAAATTAATTTAGAAAACATAGCTCCCTACAAATTTGGTATATGCATCACTTTGCCCCAATTACTATTTCCCGAACAAATTTTGATCTGAAATCATTTAAATGATATTTTTGTGATCCTCTCGCATGCTCGAATTTGGACCCCAACCGTTGTGTTTCTCTAATATATCATCTTAGAGTTTTAAATTTCTCTAATAAAGATGATAATGCCCTTGACAGAAAAATTATTTAAATAATTTTCGATAAAGATTTAGCTGAAAAATTATAATTGGGGCAAAGTGGTGCATATACCAAATTTGTAGGGGTGATGTCTCTTTTTAGTGTTTTTAGAGGGGAAAGTGCTAAATACAAATTTTTCCAGGGGTGGAGTGCACTTTACCCTTAAAAAAATAATAAATGTAAGAGTAAAACTATAATTAGTCAGTTATCAATATATGGAACTTCAATTCTAAAACAAACAAAATTCAATACAAAACTGTAATTATTAATTTTAATATAGAGACTAAGGGCGATACCATAAATTTATTAACCCTAAATTTTGGGATTTTCGAAATGAAAAAATTTATGAAATGGGCTTTCGTATTGAAAAATATTTGCATCAATTTTTTTTGGGCACAAAAGATTATTTATAAGGTTTTTTAGTAATTTTCCCTAATACATGTGGCTAAAGAACAAGATCTGAAGTATTAACCAAAAAAAAACTCTTACTACATTTGTACATATAATTAATATTTGTAAAGAAGAAGAAAAAATTTACATAAACATTTTAATACTAGTAATTTAAGAAATTATTAATTACTTACAGCGTAGGCAATTGATAGAAGTGGGAGATTCCATCCAAGTTCCCATTGTTTAAGGTCTCTTGCAACAGCAATGGCTGCAACGAATGATTGAACAGTGCTCGAAAAACACAGCAAAGTTGTCAATAGTAGCTTCGAAGGATATTGTTTTAGTACTCGCCCCTATTCATTAAATCAATATCAGAATATAATTAATATAATCAAAAGCACTGTAAATAATTCATTTACCATATGTAAATATAATCTTCATTTACGTAAATTTATAATAAATCGATAGATGACCAAAATGTATTTCCGTATTTTAAATCTCAGACTCTCCAATTATAAATAAATTAAGCATAGCTCTCGTAATTTTTGTAACTCGAATATCATTAAATTCTATAATATAGTCGTGGACGTAGATAAATTAAAATAAAATAAAATAAAATAAGAACGTGATGATGAGACCTGTAAAACCAGCCAAAAAGCCCAAGTTAGTGTTGAAAGCAGCATGAGAAAGACACCCTTAATCCAAGTTAAGGTAGAAGGAACTTTGTGTTGAAGTTGTTGTAAGTGATTGTTTATCAAATGATGATGCACTAATAATCTCAAGAAAGGTCCTCTATAAAAAGCTATTATTGCCACTCCTCCTATACAAAGTATTACTCCTATAGCCTTCATTATCCCAGGACCTGACCTTATATTTGCCTTCTCCATCCTGTAAAAAATTTCACATTTTAATCAATATATATTGGCATAAATCGATGCTTTTGTTGCGGTAAAAAAGAAATATTTACGTGTTGAAATCTATATCGAATATTGATATTTATAGTTCTATTTAATTAGAAAAAACCCTCAAAATACTCGAAAGTTAGTGAATAAGTATATCAGCCCATGCATGCCTTCCAGTGCTAGGGTTTTGCGTATTAGTGTAAACATATGTTAAATCATATGTGCTATTATACGTTCAATGGAAATTTTATTATTTCATGTGATTAAGTTTATCAATTAAATGATGATTTTAGAGAAATCTCGTTCTCTATTTAATTTGTAATTTATTATAAACTTTCAACCGGAAGGCAATAAGTGATAGTTCTTTTTTTCGATGCATATAATTAAGATCAATTAATGCATGTTATATTCATTTTGTGGGATATCTAGTCATGATAATATTTTGTTAGTTTTGGGAACGATGAGTTTAGAGACATCTGGATCGCTCAATATTTATACACTTTTCACTTGTCTAGACTGTATATCAATGGATGTTTGGATCAAAATGGTGATAAGATTATCAAAAAAGGTTCAAAAAATGGGGGAAAAGGGGGAAATGAGGGAGATAAAATAGGATAAATTATAGTATAAAGATTGGTTAATTATTACGTGTTCTTTTTCCCATTTTCTAAAACAACTCTCTGAAGATTATTTAATTAGCAACAATTAATCTAATTACTTGATCTTGAAGGCGATTAATTCTAAAGCTGACAAAGGGAAAGGATTTTTATTTGCAAACCAATTAAAATATTGCAACGTCCAAAATCAAAATTTTAAATTGAAGAACCAAGTCATATAAAACTTGACGAGAATTTAACCAGAGAAATCATTTTGCTTAATTTGAATTCAACCTCCCATGCAAATATATATTAAACACTATCATTACTATCATTACTTTAATATATTAAACACTATCATTTCTATCAACACTTTATTTAATATATTAAATACTATCATTACTTTATCTAACTTTCAATGTACAGTCAGAACCAACTTCAAATATTTGAGTAAATTATGGGATTCTGCCTAAAAAGACACGAAAATATGTAACTGTCCCCTTAATTTAATAACTATGCACACATTTCATGACAAAGAAACTTTTGCAAATCAAAATAAAATAATTAAGTAAAGTCTTAACTAATTTATCATATTTTTACCTTAATAAAACAGCAAGAAAGAAAGTTATGACAGGGAGAGTATTGGAAGTTGCAGCTCCTAAAGATGCAGTAGTATACTTCAAACCTACACTGGACATATTTAAGCTCATCGTGATTCTGCAATTAAACATAAAATAATTAGTCGGGGTTTAATTTTAATGACCTTAACTTAATTATACGTTTAATATATGTAAATCTTATGTTATATATCACAAATTAACTTTGGCTATTTATAATTAGATATAGATATTATGAAAAATTCTACGTACCCAAATAGAGAAAGCACAAAAATCTTGAGGAAGATAGAGAATGACAGTGGTGGAGCTGTTTTCCTGCAGAAACCAAATCCATATATATATATATATATATATATATTTCATGAATATCATCACTACGTACAAATATATATATATATATATATATATCTATACATATATATATATACACACACTAAGGCACACGTGCATACATACTTCTTAATCTATCTAATTAAATATGACTCGAGATATTCAATATCGTCTCAAACCCTAAAATTAGACCTAAAATTCTGACTCCGTCTCTAAATATTTATTGAAAATGAAATCTTAATATATAATGAAAATAAACGAATATTTACCGTTCGACAAACATGGCAATGGGAGCTAAGAAAAGAGTTGCAGCAGCTTGTCTATAGAACACAAACACAAAAGTGTTCAAGCCCACATTGAATGCAAGCTTTGTGATCAAGAAATATCCAGCATAAATTGATTGTATAACAATAACTACCAAAAATGGCTTGTTTTTCTTCATTTTTAGAAGATGGTATATATATAATCTTTTGTTGAAAGAGTAATTGAGGGGTTTAAATACAAGTTTACAAGGGTTCTCAACAGATACTTGTGAAAGCGACGTACGTGGCCCTGTCAACTTCCACTCATAGAAAATTCTAGTTCAAATTTGATTCATAATGGAACCTCAATTTAATTTAATTTATATTATATCAACCTCCCCCAATGAAAAAATTCCCGTTTAAATTCGATTCATAATCGAGCCTCACAAAATTTAATTTTTTTTTGCCTTTATAAATTTCAGCCTCCCCCAAAGAGAAAATTCATGATTTAATTTGTCTTATAAAAAAATTGGGTTTGGACAAATTGATTAGGGCTAGAATTTACACTATTGAATATTGGTGTATGTGGTTTGGCTAAGATGGACTAAACCCAAAATATTATAATTTATTGGCGTCCAATATACTACAGTTTTTTTCATTTTTTTTAAATAATTGAGTTCAGATAAATTGGTTTGGGCTAAAATATATCATAGTTTGGTATGGTACGATCAAGCTAAAAGGCAGGCGCAGCCTAGAAAGATCATAGTGTAGTCTAATTAATTAAATGTTTAATTGATTTTTTTGTGTACGTGTCTTTTAATATAGATTAGACCATTTTCCATTTAATGTCACATTCAATAATCCTCATTAATGACATGAACAAGACTTTTGACCAACTGAACAGCACATCTGTATCAATTTGTACGATCTGACAGTACGTTCTCATCTCTATTAACGAGTTAAGAACCTCGTATATGACCTTATTTAATACATTGAACTACGTTTAGACTTGATCCTAATAGAAAGGTTCGTAAGTAGCTCAATGAACCTGAATGCAACTCATCTTGGTCTAATACGAGCCTCGACTTGATTTGGCCTACACGCGTTTTAAGAGCTAAATCAGTAGTCTAATTAATTAAATGTTTAATTGATTTTTTGTATATGTGTCTTTTAGTATAGATTAGACCATTTTCTATTCAATGTCACATATAAATGAATATGTCAAGTATATGAATAACTACACCTTTAAGTAGAGGATTTAATTCAAGTGCGAAACTAGAGAAAAATATCATATATAATGTTGGTCTAATATTTTTGTTCTAATATATAAATAGGATCAATATCATAAGAATTAGTAGCAGACAAGAATGATTGACTTTCATAGTGTTTCAACTATATAAGAATTAATATCATGCAGGATTGGTCGATTTTTATAGTCCATTTTGTTGGAACCAATATCGCATATATTACGATTTACGAGCATATCTATATATATACATGTATGGAGGTATATAAGACCAAAAAAAGTGTTGGAAAATTATGCCACAGTGGGTGTAAAATATCTAGTGTGATATACATCAAGTGGGATGAGTAATTTTCATCATTTTTCAAATATATAGTAAATAAATATCAAATTTATTAAATTCAGTGTGTTATAATATTTTTTAGGCTGACTTTTAACTAACCCTAATTAGAAAAGGTTAAGTATTGATATGTTTCTTGCTTTTGCTTCACAAAATCATTTGATTATTGTGCTACTTATATTGTTTAGTAGTCAAATATATATATATCCTGTAAGTAATAAAATAATGCTAGCTTTTTATGCTTTTCAGTCTTCGATTTATAAAAAGTATTTGATATTTGTTTTGCCTTAGATATTGATTCTTTTAGTTTTAAATTAAAGATTGAAGATTAGTCGTTGATGATTAATAGAATATGAGTGCATAGATTTCAGCCTCTAACATATGTTTTGACTTTGGTACGAAAAATGAGCCAAAAACCTAATCTCTATATATTTATTGTGGCTGATATTCTAAATATCATGTTTAATATTCCAATATTTTCCGGTGTATTACTTATTTTTAAATCACATTTAACGTGTAGAACATGTTCTAAGTCGACCATTTAGAGGCCACGACTTAATTATGAAATTTATGCGCATATATATATATATAATAATTAATGAACATGCAAATTTTTGCGTCAATTATAATTATACTATTATTTAATTTGTTACTTTAATTATTCAAAACTATATTCTGGTTAATTTCAAGATGCTTGTCATTTCAATTATTTGGATTCCAAGGCACGATATCTTATGCCAAAACTGTTATTATTTCTTTCAGGAATTTTTACTTTTCCCCAATTATTTTATTGTATTTAGAACTGTGCATGATTTGAGTAAAGTGAAGATTAAAATGCTTGATTCCCACTTTTTTTCTTTGTGCTTGCATCTTTTCTACAAGCAATTGAAGCACTTATTGGCAACTTTAATTAACATTAATTAGTTTATTTTATTAGTGAGGAGAAATCATTAGTCAATCAAATACAGAAGATCGAAGAAATTCAAATCTCCTCTTGCTGCAGCAAGGAATAAATAATAATAACTATAACTATAATAAATAATAATAATAATAATAATAATAATAATAATAATAATAATTGAAATTAAAGTATCAGCATTAACTAAGAAGAAAAATTGAGGGTCCTTAATTTTTCTCTAGGATTATATAGGGGATCTCTAATCATTTTTATAATCAAGGGATTTTTTCTTAAAAATTCGAATTGTGTAGCTAATTGATTAAATAATCTTTGGTCTTTGCCTTTTTTTTTTCTTTTTATAATTGGTCTTTGCTCTTATCAAACCTTTACATCATATACATATTACATATATATATATATATATATGCTCTTTAGAAGGTTAATTAATAACAATATTTTTAAGGTATCATATATGTAACTATCCAAAAAAAGAAGGTTGCACATTTGTATCCCAACAATATCATTTATCCTTGCACAGAATAATGTTAATTAAAGTAATATATATATATATGTATAACTCTTTAGTCTTTGTGATTAAATAACTAAAATTAAAATTAGCTGTGTTTTTGATTTAACAACATTATATTATAAATGCATGATGAAGTTATGTAATTTATTCTTTTTTTCCCTTTATTGTTGATATGATGTAATATGCACCAAACACTATATTTGAGCATCGATTATCGTTCTTGCTATGGCTCAGATTTGAAGATTTGACAATTCTCGAGATTTTATAATATCGATGCCTGATGTTATTTATCAGGTTTATGATTTCTTGAGATTTGTGAATTTCACGGTCATAAAAGCTTTATTAAGATGTGATTGAAATAAATCTTGAAAGTTATGGATAACAAAAATAACTAGCTAATGGGCTATTATCACAAAGAAATTTTGTAATGTCCATTTTTGAGTTATGGGCTTTATGCCAAGCCCAATAGTAAAGAGCAAATCTAACTGTTATGATGCAATGGGCCTAAAACTAGGCCCAATTGCACGTCCTCGATCCATTTCCTTCAACCCGAACGGGAAGAGGTATTTAAGAAACGAAAAGAGCGCTAAAACAGACTAAACAGTTTTTCTCTCTCTAAACTCTCCCATGGCTGCTAATCCTTCACCACCACCGCCGCAATCCTCCACCCTCATCCTCCTCTGCATCCTACTGATCATCGCCACCGCTTCCTCCGCCGTGGACGACGCCGCCGCCGCACTCCAGGAACATGAATCAATGCTCGAACAACTCAGAAACCGCGGCTACACACTCTTCACCAACGCCATCGCCACCTCCGATCTCCAATACCACCTCCTCAACACCACCGCCGATGCATCCACGTCATCATTCACTATCTTCGCCCCAAAAGATTCTCCGTTATACGCGCTCGACATGTCCTGCAACGCCGATGATTACGTCACCACTCTCCGGTACCACGTCGTCGTCAACCGCCGCCACACCTTCTCAGATCTGCAAAGCCTCACCTCACCTTTCCTCGACACTCTCCTACCTCACTACTCGGTCCTGATCGGAAAGACGCGAAACGATGGCGTTGTATTCAACAACGCGAGTGTATTTGGAGTGATGGTGGATGGCGTTCGAGTTTCGGATCCGGATCTCTTCATCGGATCGAGAATTGCGGTTCATGGAATTGATGGTATTCTAGTCACAGGATTGAATTTGTACCATGGATCAGATGATAATACTAACAGAACGAGTATTTCCTCGCCGCCGGTGGAATCTCCGGCTTTCAATTGGAATGTTGCTCCAGTATCTCCGGCGAATATACCGGCGGCGGCACCTTCTAATAAGTTTGTAGACCATACTGCAGGGAGAAAGAAGAGTTTGGGGAAGAAGAAGCGGGGCATGCACCACCGTAAAGGTCGGGGTCACCATAGGCATGATGGCGGCCGGAATCATAATCTTGATGATCTATAGATTCTAACTGTTGGAATTTAGGGGGCTACAGTGTAATATTTCAGGTTACAAGGACCAAAATGTCATTTTCTCTTTCATTAGCATTTCAAGAAATAAGAGTGATTAAAAATTACCAGGTAGAAAAATGTTATCATCCGCAAGTCCAAGTCAATTTTTTTTTTTACTGTTGGATATCTTCCTCTACTCAAATTTTATTTCGAACTTTTGTACCTGTATCTTGTATTGCAAGTTACATATAATTGTGTGCTCAAATAAAGTAACTAATCGCAAATGACGTGATTAAATAGGATGATATATGCAATCATTTACCCTCCTTTTGATTTTCACTTATTCATGAACTATTTATAAGGCAAATCCAATAACATAAGTAATGATATTATTAGTCGAGCTGAAGGAAAAAAGGAACTCAAATCTTGCTAATTATCAATCCATTCCAATCAAAAAACGTAAAAATCAAAACAAGCTTTTATTACTAATCTCAGTGTTATTTCAACTACCCCTCCACATTATGCTTTCAATGAGCCGCCGGAGTAGACGGCGGCGGCAGCAGCGGCACCGCCGCATCATCGTCACTGGCATCACAATAGCCACGTAGAACATTTCCCTCTTCAGACGTGTAGCCGAGGGATCCAAGCATACCGGGCCAACAATCTTTCTCGATAGATTCTATGGCCCGACAACAGCCCGGCCCAAGATACGTCTCCCCATTCAGAAAAAACAGTACAACTTCAGAGCTACATGATTGGAGTTGAAACAAAGATTCCCAACAATTTGGTGACCCTTTTACCTCCTCTAGCTTTAAGCGGGCCCCAAGGGTCGATCTCGAGTCGAGTAAGTGGGCCCCTAGGGTCGATCTCGAGTCGAGCATTCGAGATGTAGCTATGTTTGATGATGAAAAGCATAGGAGAAGAGTTATTGTGAGAAGCTTGAAAATGGGATCCATTGTGTTATAATGTAGTAAGTAAATTGAGTGTGTTATGTGGGATAGAGATGATTGTGTTTTTGTGTGTTTATATAGTGAGTTTTTTATGTGCATGGGGAGGGGAAGGGATATGGACGAGAAAGCTAAAGGATGGTGAAGTGCCTTTTATTATTTGTAACTGATGAAAATGTTAAATGATCAAGAGATTGTGACAGTCAGTAATTTAATTTGGGTGTTATGAACTGAAATTAAATTAATATCAATTTATTATAGTACGACTTATTGGACTATAGGCCCATTCGTTTAAAGTGAAAACAGATTATATATATAATATATACATTATTGGACACAAGAAGATCAAGGCCCAAAACCTGAAGAGTCCGGCCCAATTTGGATATCCCTTTGCCTTTGCACCAGTCTCTGTGGAGAGCTTGTCCAGTTTAGGAAAGATGAGTGCAGTGAATCTACCACGGACGGAGGCTAACGTGCTCCGGGGGCACGAAGGCGCAGTATTAGCAGCACGTTTCAACTCCAACGGTGAGTATTGTCTGAGCTGCGGGAAGGACCGCACCATTCGCCTGTGGAATCCCCACCGTGGATTGCACATCAAGACCTACAAATCTCACGGCCGTGAAGTGCGCGATGTCCACGTCACCTCGTAAGCACGCACATTTTATATATGTAACAATTTCGTTACCTGTTGAATTCACTTTAACGGGATTGTTGTTTGATCATCTATCTAGTTATTTATTTGTTTGTTATTGTTGTGGTAGGGATAATTCGAAGCTGACCTCGTGTGGGGGTGATCGTCAGGTGTTCTACTGGGATGTGTCCACTGGTCGTGTTATCCGTAAGTTTCGTGGACATGATAGTGAGGTAATGTTGAAATTAGTGTTTTTCATGGTGTATTTAATTCGTTAAATTCGATTGAAGTTAGGGTTTTGGATTGAAATTTGGGAAATGCGTAATTATAGGCATTTAGATGTCACAATGTATGGGAGGAGCTGAGGAAAAGATTCTCACTTTCAAAAACAGTGTTTTTACTATGGAATCAAAGATGGTTTTCTGAGAGAAGCAAAGGTGGAAAGTAGATAATTGGAGTCTTGAGATAATTGGAGTCTTGATACTTCAAATTTTCCTTATACTTTTAGGATCATATAATTTTTTTTCCATCATCAGAATCAGCTACAGATTTCTCATCGAGAACTAGAATGTTCTAAAACTTGATTATACTTGAGACTATTCTTTGTTGTCATTCCTCTTACTTGTTATCAGGTTAATGCTGTGAAGTTTAACGAGTATGCATCAGTAGTGGTATCAGCTGGGTATGACCGTTCAGTTCGTACTTGGGATTGTAGATCTCACAGCACTGAGCCCATTCAGGTGTATTCTCTTTTACCCCTCATCAAAGATGACTTCATATTAACACTCTACCAGGAAACTACACTTATGAGGGTTTCATGCTACAAATCAGTATTAAACTGAAAACCAAAAATAATTGATAGACTGCTAGAATATTCTAGATCATGCACAAATTTGATGAAAAATCTATAGTCACGGGACCCACTACTATGGCTTTGTGAACTACGTTAGTTGGAGTTAATAATTTACTATGAAAATTTAATAGGCTCTGATCTCTAAACCTTACAGAGAATATTGTCAAACTCATGACAATAATCAATTTTTTCTTACTCATGATTGCACAGTTTTAAGTATTTTTGTCCCAAGTGCATACATTCACTTGAGCGTGTTATTGATGATGTCACTTGCTTTCCCCTCTCACATCCTTGCTTACTCGTCCAGATTTTTGTTTTGTTAGTTCGTATGCATTTTGAAGAAATTTTGGCTTACTCATAAGTTATATGGGATACTTTTACAGATTATCGACACTTTTTCTGATAGTGTCATGTCTGTTTGCTTAACGAAAACTGAGATAATTGCTGGAAGTGTCGATGGAACTGTTCGAACATTTGACCTTCGAATTGGTAGGTATGTGACTTTTAGGAGGACAATAACTGTACCATATTTCATACTTCTTTCCGAAAAAAAAAACACAGAACTTATATAGTGTTTTTTTCTTGTCATTTATTTACACACTCACCTATCACTTTTTGATGATTTTAGAGAAATATCTGATGATCTGGGGCAGCCCGTCAACTGTATTTCTCTATCAAATGATGGCAATTGTGTATTAGCCAGTTGTCTTGATTCTACTCTACGGCTTTTGGACAGGTAAATGCTTTTCCCCCAATCATCTCTTGTTCACATCAATAGCTTGTCTGTATTTTTCTTGAAAGGGTTACTTTTCTTGTGGCAGATCAGCTGGTGAGTTATTGCAAGAATATAAAGGCCATACTTGCAAGGTTAGTAGTTAGTATATAAACGAAATTACCCCAAAACAATTTTTTACTGCTTTTCTTGTTAACTATAATACAGTTTTTACTTTTAGTTCCTCATCATTAGACTTCCCCTTTCATAGACTTTCATCTTAACTATAACTTTATAGCAAATTCCATTTTAAGCCTGGGATTCAATAGCTCATTTGTCGATATTGTCGTATCTGCATCAGTCATTCAAGATGGACTGTTGTCTCACTAACTCAGATGCCCACGTGACTGGCGGTTCAGAAGATGGTTATATTTATTTTTGGGATCTTGTAGATGCTCGTGTTGTCACCAGATTTCGAGCTCATTCATCAGTGGTAAAGTCACTTTCTTATGACACAATCTCAAATATCATGTGTTCTAGTAATGTTTCAAACTTACAATTTATGACTAGAAAAGTGATTCCAAGTTTGATTTGTCAGTTAAATTGGATTAGGGACCATAATCTCCAGATTGTAACAAATTTTTACATAAACCAAAAGCTTCATATTGCCCTTACATTTCAACTTCTCGCATTAATGAATATTATTAAGGGATAATTACATGCACACCCCTTCACTAATTGGTAATTTCCATGAGCTCTACGAGGTTTTGCAAATTATCAAGACTCCCCCTGTCAGAATGTGACAACTCATGCTACTTTTCGTAATTAGGATGTCCCGTAAAGGGTGTCTATGTAATTTAACCTTGTTATGTATAATATTTTTGCGTTGTAAGCCCCTGAACTAATTAATTAGTACATTTGTATCCTACGCTATTATTTTATGGATAATGGCCCGTATGATGAAGTTGTTAAGCTAGATGTAGATTGAAGACGTAAAGCCTGATAATGTGTTCAAGAAGAAACCAATACTCTTTTTAAGCAAAATGTATGGTTTTCCCAAATGGTAGGTGAAATTCAACAATTTCGTCTGTCCCATTTTCAGTTTTCTTTCGTCTATTTGGCATGGTGATCTCATTTTCTTGATCACACTTGGTCAATCATTTTATGTACACGTTTTTAATTTTCTCTAGTGTTCTAAATAGTTTTTTTTTTCCTTATCTTATTTGTTTCTTTCCCATATGTTTCACAGGTGACTAGTGTAAGTTATCACCCGAAAGATGAATGTATGGTTACAGCTTCAGTTGATGGAACGATTAAGGTGTGGAAAGCCTAAGGCACTAAGGGTGTGTTTGGATCGAGTCATTTGAAATCCATGGATTTCAAATTCATCGACAAATCCATTTAAGTTCGTTTGGATAATGATGGATTTCAAATCCCTCGCCATTCATTTTGAGCTATTTTCTCCACAACTACGGTGGATTTCAAATGACACCATTTTAGGTGTCATTTGAAATCCTTCCTCCAAATCCACTCCTCAAATCCAAATCCATCGATCCAAACGCACCGTAAAGGAATTTCAACTTCGGTTTCTATTTCATTAGCTACACTGATAGATGGTAAAGGTACAAATGATACATCATTAGCAAAAACACCTTTTAAGTTCTTATTCGTCCGAATGAGGTTGTGGGCCGTTAGAATGAGATATGTTGATGTCGTAAAACGAAACAATGATGTCATCGGTGTGTTATATAGTGCAAGATATTATTTTGAACACAATTTGTAATTCTTTTAGGTACTTTGCATTTTTCTTTAAAGAAGCTATCAGTTGCATCATTTTATACATTGAGCCTCATTTTGAGGTATCATTTTGTTGCCAAAGATATTGATTGGGTCCTTTGCTAACATTAGTAGCCTATTATTCATATAGGAGTATCAATACCTACTTTTAGTAATTAAGTCTACCTTTAAAATTTATTGAACAAGAAAATGTATTTGGTAAATCTATGTTAAACATAATTAGGGATGGCAATGGGGCCGGGTAATTTAATTACCCGTATTGGACCCGTCCCGATGGGGCCGGGTCGGGTCCGAAAAAAGGGGATCGGGTCCGGGTCCGGGTATCAAAAATCAAGACCCGGACGGATCCGGGGCGGGTCCGGGTCCAACATATACCCGTCCCGGACCCGGACCCGGACTCGCCCCGTTAACATGGAATTTATATATTTTATATTTTTTATTATTATAATATAATAAAATTATAAAATCAAATAAAAATTAATATAATAATATATAATTTTAGATTAAACAATAATAAGATTATTTAAATGATGTTTATTTGGTATTTAATTTGTTTTCAAATTTAAACTTTGGAGAAAACTTGAATTATTTTACCTATTATGATTTGTCTTATTGTGATTTATGAATGACTTCAGTGTGTTGAATGTTTTTTTTTTATGTATTTTAATTTATATTGGTTTTGTATTATTTATATTAGTTTTAAATATATTTTTGATAAAAAAATTAAAAAAAATTACATTTTGACCGGGTCCATCGGGTAGGACCCGGACTCGCCGGGTACCCGCCGGGTCCGGGGCGGGATCGGGTATTATCGGGTCCGGGGCGGGTCCGGGTCCTAAAAATTCTGACCGGGGCGGGTCTCGAGTTCAGCATTACTCGGCCCGGACCCGCCCCATTGCCATCCCTAAACATAATGTGCTCAAATTCGCTTTTATCATTTATCTCGATTAATTAATAAAAGTAATTTGACTTGTTTTTCAACCATAATCACATAATTCTTTAATCATTGAGGAGAAGAATATGATCTTGTATATTTGTCCAAATTGTACCATAACTACTTGTTGGTACATAAATTCTTCATTAATGTAACACAATTCTCATCATTTAACAAGAAAACATTCAACTTATATAAAGATTTTATTTCCTTAAATCACATCAAAGAGATTATATATGTGTAATTCAACTTCAAAGGCATACCAAGTCAACATTCATGACAATAGAATTCTCTTGAATATAACTGGAAAAAAAAAGGACTTAGAAAAATTGATTGAGGGAGGACTTGGTACGCGAAATTGCTCATTCATAACTTGCCTTTTAAGCCATTAAAATATTCCCATTATGGGTCAGATTTGAACTAAGCTTCAAAAACATCAAGTTAGAAAATGCAATTAATTATTCAAAAAGTCCATGTGAAACAGCTAAAAGCAAAGAAATAAGTATACAAAAATTGTCCCCACAGTTGTTAATTTTTCCTTTTTATTTGTCACAATCTCTGGATTGTAGGCCACGGCAACAACAAAGTCAATGATTTATTGGTTAAGTAATAAAATGAATTACAATTATAGTTTTTCATTAAGGCGTAACAAATAAATAATTTTGAATAAATATAACAGTCCATAAATACGGAGTCTCGTGAAAAAGTAGGAAAATAATTCAGGTCATTGTTTTATATTTATATTTAGTCATATATTTTACTTTCTATATTATTATAGCCAAAATTCGACCGGAGTAAAATTATATCTTCTATTTTGAATTTTAGCGACAATATATTTGGTATAATATTGTTATGAATGCTGAAATATATAGGTAAATTTGGCATACAGGCATTATAAATACTATTTTATTGTGCTTAAGGAATTAATTACTTACTTGAGAATTTTAGAAGTATTAAGTAGTCATTATGTACTCAATATTTGCATGCAACTCCAGGTAATAGACAAAAGTACGAAATAATGTAATTAAGTCTAGTTGTGAGAATTTCATATTTACAATGTATTATTTCATTAGAAATCCTATCTAATTTTTTATTTGAGAGAATTTTAATATACTATTTATTCAGCATAAGCAATGACAATTGAATAAATAGAATATTAATAATAAAACATCACGTGCATGCTACATATGTATAAAATTTTCCCTTAATACATTAATACATGTATTATATATTCTATACTGAGGTGATATATATATATATATATATGTATATACAAAGTAAAATATAATATAAGACACCAAATTAAAAAATAAAACTGGCCTGGTAGAATAGAATAACCCCTCATTTTCTTTACCTGACCATATAAATTCTATCACTTCAATATTAATATTGCTCAATACGCGTCTATATCTATCTATATCTATATATCCATATAAATATAAACACACTATTTTTCTTATATACATACACACATATATATATATACCATGTCATCATCACAATTTCCTGTCATCTTCGTCGCAACAACAGTGATCTTTCTTCTGTACCAAAACTTAATCCCTTATCAACACGCTTATCTCAGATTCAAATCAACCCCATATATAAAAACACTCACAGAAATCATATCTTTATAATTCTGCAAAATCATGGCTCAATATTCATCAGAATCCGAACCAAAAACCGAACCTGATCAGAAATGCTTCGCTCAGGAAATGGCTCGCATGGCGGCAATCTCCCGGCAGCTCATACAGTTATTTGGAGACGAAGATCATATTGATCAGACGGCCAAGTACAACTCCAGAAGCTCCACGTACAAGAAGAAGCGGAGTTCGTGTAATGTAGCTAATGGAATTGAAATTTCATCGCGCGATAAAATCATGAAGAAACGCAGGTATCGGAGTGTTGATAATCTGTATATGGCTACGAAGCGAATAGATTTATTATAATTGATTGTTGATATTTTGGAAGAATTAAAGCTTTACATTATTTGGAAGACCATTGAAATTAGGGTTTCAGATTTATGAACTGTATGAAAAGATATTCTGTGTGATTTTGATCCATCCTTTTTGTGTTTTCTAAGCTTTTTAATTGCTTTTTTTTATCTTCTTGGTTATTTCTAGTGAGGTTCAATTTGAGCTCAAGCTTGATCGATTGTAGAAACTCATCACGCTGCTGAGGAGATTTTAAAAAAAAAAAAAAACAATTGTATCTCAGCTCTAAATATTTAAATTAGAGTAATAATGATGATAATAAAAACTTATTTCTTTCTGAATTACTACAATAATAATATTGATCCATACTAAGTGGTATAAAGTTTATATTGTCATAATATTGCAACATTATAATTACAGACATGTTAGCAAATCATGATGCTGTATATTAATATTATGATATATAACAAACACAATGAGGATTGATGATAAATAGTTCTAGAAATATTATTTAAAAATATTGTTGATCAGTAAACTAAAGTTCAAGCTCGTTGGCTGACCACAAAAGAACTGGCACTCTATTACCCCCCTCGTCTTCTATGTTTAAGTTTGAGTTTGAAACGTACAAGCTCGAATTCAAATCCTTTTGCATCGAAAATATTATTAAAATCTCGAGTTACACTCGTGCACTCATATATATATATATATATATATATATATATATACACGTAAATATATGTTTATGCAATAATTCAAACTAGATGTTTTTTTTTTAAATAAGTTAATACTTGGTGAATCATGGAGTTTGTATCCCGATTTATTACCATCACTCATGTGTATATAGACATCATGAGTATCTCATGTGTTTATTTTATATGGGAAAGGGTAGTGATTTTTCGAATCCAAATTCCGAAATTGACCAAGAATCACGTGTAAAAGAGCAATTATAATCCAATCAAATACACAGTATGTTGTTGGTCTATGATAATCAGAAGGAATTAATTAATTACTCTTTTGACCATACATATTTGATTAATTCTATAATGCCATATATTTAACGTTTCCAATAGCTTATTCAAGTTTGATCCACACACATATATATAATATAACTATAATTGTATACCCAAAATAAATGTAGACTATTGTAGAGTTGTTTTAATTTATTGCAGACCAGTAATATAGTATATGTATAATGAGATACTTTCTTTAATCTTTTTACACATGGATGAATACCGAAGGAGAGTGTTTCTATTTGTACATTGGAATAATTGGAAGCACACATTTTCATTATCATTTATTTTAAACATTACCACTCACTTTTTAAGATTTTGAGTGGAAAATTTTGATAATTTCTCAAAACTCAATGCATTTTTCGTAATTAAAGGTCTAGTACTGTCTATATAATTTATTTCTGTATATATTTAGACATAAATATAGATATGTATGACTGTCTGCTTGAACTGAACTTGAACCAGCTGGTTCAGAAAATACTCTTTCTAAAAGTTTAACTATGCATCTACAATCATAAGATTCTTCATTATGGTATACATATCTATATACATATACACACACACATATATATATATACATGCATGCATGCATATGAATGTTAAAAGACAGCAATAAAATCCTTCTTCATGGCTGAATCATAACACAAATTCTTGATTACCAAAAGAATCCATTTCATCTTTCAACTGCAAAACTAAGCTATCCAAAGTCTCAAATACACTAAACCCTTCCCAATGGCATCTATCTTCTACCGTAAACTTACAACACTTTCCATCCACCATCACAACACTCTCCCCCGGTGATTTTACCAATCCCTTACTCTTCATTTTCACACGCATATTAGAAACCCCGTCCCAATCTTTCTCAAACGCATATATATTAGCCATTTCAACATATGCCGCTGCAGCCTTTGGTTCTAATGAAAAAAGACAATTTGCTGCAAACTCACCAATCTCTATATCATGATGAATCTTACAAGCACTTAACAAAGCACCCCAAATACCTGCATCCGGTTTCAAGGGCATTTCCGTAATTAACGCCAATGCTTCTTTTAGCTTTCCTCGACGCCCAAGGAGATCGACCATGCATGTATAATGATCAATCCCGGGGTTAATTTGATACGTTTTGATCATCATATTGAAGAATTCTCGTCCCTTTTCCAATAAACCCGCATGAGTGCATGCTTGAAGAATAGCAACGAAAGTTACATGATTAGGTTTAATACCCATTTTTAGCATTCGATTGAAATGATCTAATGAAGCTTGAAATTCCCCATTAAGTGCGAAACCCGATATCATAGTCGTCCAGGATATGACGTTTTTACCCTCCATTGTGATAAAAAGCTTTTGAGCTTCATCTATGCTTCCACATTTTACATACATGTCTAACAATGCATTACATACTGTTACATTGTTCTTAAGTCTGTTTGAAATTATGTAGTTATCGATCCATTTACCAATCTCGAGGGCTCCAACTTTTCCACAAGCCGCTATCAAATGGATAATGGTAACCAAATCCGGTTCCTCGTCCATAGCGTGAAATAAGGATAATGCCTCATCCAAATCACCTTTTTCTGAATATCCACCAATCATGACGGTCCATGTCACACGTGATCTCTCATTCATGCAATCGAATATATATCTAGCCAAACTAATATCTCCACACTTTGAATACATAGAAATAAGGGTATTACGCAAGGTGATATCTGAATCACAACCCGTTTTTACACCATGAGCATGAATTATCATCCCGTGATATAAATATTTTGGATGAGCAAACGATGAAAGTAAATTAAGAATGGTACTCAAATCTGGCTTATATCCATCACGGAGCATTCGAACATAAACCTCCATAGCCTTCCTCGAATCCTCAAAAGAAGCACATCCTGCAATAAGAGCATTCCAGGAAACGACAGTCAAAGAATCCAAATCAATGCCATTAAATACCATCTCAGCACAGCACAAATCATCACATTTTGCATAACCAGAAATCCAAGTATTAGCAACAGATACATCGTTTCCTAACCCGAATTTCATCCCAACACAATGAACGCCACTCAACAATCTCAAATCCTTCATTCCACACGCTAACTGCGTCAAACCCATTATTGTAACCGCATCAGGCAAGATACCATCAATCCTCATTCTATTAAACAATAAAGAAACTCTATCAAAGTTACCCATTTGAGCAAAACCCATAACCATCGCATTCCAAGAACATACATCTCTGTCAGGCATTTCATCAAACATGTGATGGCCATATTCCAGATTATTGCATTTCACGTACATATCAACCATAGAAGTCTGTACGTATATATCCGAACTGTGAGGCGTTTTCACGACATGGGCATGAATTATTCGTGCCAGATTGAGATCTGATAGCTTTGCACATGCTTTTGCAATTAAGGGAAATGTGAAATTATTGGGAAGTTCATGAGATTGTTGTTTCATTTGTCGAAAAAGGAGAAGGGTCTTGCGAACGTTGCCTTGATTTACTGATTGCCTTATGATTGAATTCCACGAAGCTACTGAAAAACGATCGATGATTGGAACAATGTAAGATGATACCATTACTCATTGTCTTGGAAAAGAACTACTTTGAGTTTTGCACTTTGCAGCTGAAGAATGAGTATGTTGGGGTTGAACCTTGCTTTCCCTCAATTACTCTATATTTATATTACAAATTTTGTTCATAATAAGGAAAGAATGTATATCGCTCAAGTTTTAGGCTCCGTTTGTTTGGAATTACATCTGAACTTGGAAATTTGGAATTAGATATTCGGTAATCAAATTTTAGTTAACTGACTTTATTATTGTTTGGATGCAGGATTCACTTTTTTGATCAATCTTATTCCCTTTCAAAATTAAAGTAATTTTAATTTTTACCAAACACGTTAATTTGATGCCAGGCAATCAGATTCTCAATTTAGGATCACTTTTCTTGACAAACCAAGTGAAAACGTAAACAAACTATCATTTTCACATAAATTTTCATAATACACAATTTATAAGAAAATTTCAATATTTCATCTCAAAAACATAAACAAGCAAAGCCTTATAGTATTTCATGCATTTGCACACACTAAAAGCCCATGCAAAAAAATTAAAAAGATTTGAGAACTTGCAGAATACAGAAAAGTTGCTAATTCAATAACAATTAAACAAAGCTCCATAAAATTTGACTAACATAAACTCAAAAACAAATACAAACACATGCAGCATGAATAATTCTTCAATATTTACTCATACATTAATTCTAACTATTGGTTTTCAGACTAGACGAAGAGGGGGGGGAGGCAAAGAACATCATAGGAAGCACCATTCCACGTTTCACGGTTATTCTGATGGAGAAGTTCAAGCTGTACCTTTGAATTTGGCATCATATTCATAAGGTTGCTGCAAAAACAAAATCAAACATCCACTCATTATGTATTGAACAAATTATACAGAACAAAATTTTGATGCCAACAATTCTTTTTACTTAACAAGCAACTATTGTAAAACAAGGAACTGCAAATCCAGAAAATACGGGGTTAAATTATGTGCCATACAAGCTTAAGCTAAATTAGAACAATGAATATCAGAGTTATATAACCAAATAAATGGACTTCCCAAAAACTCTCGTTGAGCTGATCGTGTAAAAAGCATGAGCAGGAACAATGTTCAACACAGGAGGGTGTTTATTGTTAATATTTGAAATTTGATAATGGATCTTAGGCACATATATAAAAGCTTTCATGTAGAAATCTGGGAAATTAGTAAACTAGGCCATTCATTTATAACAATCTTACAAACCCTGTAAATATGGCTAGGATGATACTCATTAGATATGACGAATTCCACAAACTAATGAATTCTCCTGAAGTTCGTTGCAAACAGAAACACCACTTTCATATCTCCCTCTCTTGGGAATAAGGGAGTAGATTCACATTACCAAGAATATGGCTGAGATCAATTTACGAGCAAACCATCTATGGTGCATAGCTTGTTGAGCACGTGATGCTGCTTCCACACTCTCAAACCTCAGATATACATAACCAGCAGTGTTCCTGCAAGTTAATAAAATAATCATTTAGACAGTATTCATCCCTCTCTTTTTTTTTATTTCAGGGTGGATGTATCTGAACTCTGAAGTCGATATGTAACATTGAGCTAAATATACAAAAATTTAGCAGGAAATGTTGTTCCCCCAATTAAACAAAGCAAAAAAGATTACTCATGATTTGGGCTGCTGAAATGCAAGAGGCAGAAAAGGGAAAAGTTTAATTGGTTTGGCGACAAAACAGTACTTTCTATTTACCATGTGACTCTGTACTTTTGGCAACAAAAGTTTAATTGGTTTTATAACCATGTGAGAAACAGTTAACAGAATATCACTACATCCTTACTTGTCAACATAGATATGCTTCACTCGTCCATACTTAGAGCATTCTTCTTGTACATCATCTCTAATGTCGAGATCAAACTCGGGATCCTCCTGCAATATTTCATACAAGTGTAAACAATTAAAACAAAAAGTAGCTTTCATCATATTCCAAGATACGAATAATTACTAACCTCAGTGGCTGGATCAAACATATTCTTCAACAGTAAACACTCACTGGGAACTCCAATAGGTTCAGCAACCATGGGAACAACCTGTCCAGGAAGACCTGGAGTTGGAAAGACTGTAGTTGGATTGATAGGCGTTGTGATTGCTTGTAGTGAAGCACCTGCACCATTCAACGCAGGGACTCCGAGAGAACCCACAACGCTGGAAAAGGATAATCATGTCAGTCTTCACATTCAATCATGAGAAAGTTATTAATCAAACAGAATCAAAGAAACGGACCTTGATGCAATACCACTGCGATCAAGCTTGGCCATTAGCATTGCTCTTGATTGAGCATTTAATGCCTGTGAAAGTTGCAGATATATACCAGATAAGAATGTTAAGAATATAAAATACAACCTCCATCGCCAACATTCTATACTTGAGGATTTTGGTCACATGAATGAAGAAAAAAAAGTCAAAATAATATAATGGGTAGAGAAGTATCTAATCTGAAATGCAATTTGTTTATCGTGTTTCATTTTCATCATGCAGACACTAAAAAGGATAAACCAAGGAGAATGCAATAATATTGGATAAGATACGTGATGAAATACTTCCATACAATGGTGTAAAGATAAATGAATTGCTAGGTAGAGAACCTTTTTCATGAAAAAGGTAAGAATGTTTCCAAGAGTATAGAGATGGTATTTAAAATGTGGTTAGATAAATTTTTAATAGGAAAAAAAGTATAATGATGATTTTGGGTGTGATCTGGGTCTCATTTTTTGTAAAAAATAGTTGACTTTTTTGGGTGTGATTATGGGGAGGATTGCCTGGATGAGTTTTGTATTTATAAGAAATCTGAACATATCTCTAAGTTTAAAACATTATTTAAGCTAACTAAATATTGGTAAAGTGGAGCTCATAAACCCTGTGTAAAGTGGAGCTCATAAATCTCTAAGTTTAAAACATAACTTAAGCTAAAAGTCTATGGAAAATGAGATTTTTAGAGATTGAATCGGACCCAAAGACTGCATAAACAGTTCAGATACATACATAACGTAATCCTGGAATTTATCACATCTTGAAAGAATTCAATAGTCGGTTACCCTAGTAATGCAAGTTCAAATATTTACTCACCAAGCCCCCTCCATCGTCATCGTCAAAATCAGCAGTTTTTGTTCCCGACTCTTGTGCTCCAACATGATCAGTAACAGAGGAAACCTGCAGTTAAGATAGAAAGTAGCTCGAGAAAATGAAACCACGCTCTCACAACTTGTAGATTAGAATAGAATGAGTTATAGCAGAAATTATCTTCAAGAATCTGTGCGCATCACTGAAACTACATAGGAAATCAAAGCCTGAATAGATTACCTTAATGGTCCGACCAGCAATCTCCAGTTTCCCATTCAAACTTTGTGCAGCCTTTGCATGTTCCAGTTGCGCAAACTGCCATCAATATAATAGATCAACAAAGTTTTTTAGACCCGTCACTAAAAATGACAAACCTTAGTGACTACTGACTCAATCAACATCCAGACAATACAAACCTGAATAAATCCAAAACCTTTGCAATGACCAGTCTCTGGATCCGTAGGAAGTTGCACAAGCTCAACAGGTCCAAACGCTTCAAAAATCTAAAAAGGATAAATAATCAATTTTAGAGCTGTAAAAAGAAACTAACGACTTTTTAGCTTTAAAAAGAAACTAAGGAAATAAAAATAAGAAGAATTAATCATGACAAGTTGAAAATATATTACACAGATATGTTAGCTACAGGTGAGCACTACAAACATTACATCATCATGATTGTAAATTAACAAATAAATTTAGTAATGGTGAACAGCAGCTAAATGCATAGTCAAGACAGAAAAAGGAAAGGACACATACCTGTCTAAGCTGAAACTCTGTCATGTTGAAGTGTAAATTCCCGACATAAAGTTTCCTATCTGTTGCACCATATGGTCCAGCAACTCCTGCACCACCAGCAGTAGCCGTTGATTGAACAAGATTCTTCTCAGCCTCTGAAGGTTTCACCATCACAGGTTGTCCAAGAAACAGGTGGCCAGATAGGGCTATAGCCATAGGTACAGACATAGCATCATAAAACTCAATATACCTGTCATTAGAATATGATAAATATCAAACAAACCAAACTATCAAAATTGCACCAAAACAAGCAGGTGGCTGCACAAAGATCATGATGATGTGAACATTCCAAAGGAACAAAGAGCATAAGCATCTTTCTAGAAAAATGAAACAGAGCAACAAAACTTCAAACAGAAAACCTAAGAAGTCAAATACATCATCATTAGAAGAGAACTACTTCTGAATTAAGATATCTGTTTTAAGCAGTATGGCTAGAACACTTTTTTGTTCTCGTTCAATGTTTAAATTAGAACTGCTTTTCGTATCATCAAATCAACATTTCTTGCATCCACATTCTCAAAGGCACCCTTAGAATGCTCTGAATGCGGAGAAGCCTACTATAATAAATTCGAATTAATATGAACTACTATCAACTACAATACGCAGAAAACAGACACGGATCATTTTAAAAGAGGCTATAATATAAGCTGCATTAGATTCAAAAATAAACAAAATATTTGTCTTAAAATTGGAATTCCTCTATAGTGTCTTCTTTCTTGCGGACAGCAGCCCTAATCGGAAGTATTCAGACACAAATCATAATTTCACATACAAAAAGTGATGGAATGAGAAAATTTTGCTACACTTTCAATGTGGGAAATTGACATTAACAAAACAGAGTAAGGAAAGGGACACATACCCAACTCCTTTAGATCGCCTTGAGTTTCGATCCATAATCAACTTTACATCCCTTACCTGAAGATAAGAAATAGGCAAGTACAAATTTTAAAAAATCACAAAAATTAAGGCAGACGGGCGTTTAGAGCAATAAATAGAGGCATCCCCGAAGAACTTATTTATAACGAGATAAAGTAGATTGTAACGAGGACTTCATTGGCATTGGAAGATCATGGATCACCGGAAACACATGCAAGGCACAGGAGATTAATTATAAATTCTTAAATTATTGCAGATAGCAACATCCGAAAACTGAAGATTCCTTCTGCATCATCAAAATCAAAAGTCTACCACAGAAAGCTCCTACTAACCTTTCCTGCTCGTGAAAAGAATTCAAAGACATCTCTCTCAGTCGCCTTCAGTGGCATCTGCAATTAAGAAAGAATGTGAGATCAGCTGCTAGCAATATGATTAAATGAGTTCACTGGATAGGACCCTTGAGATGTGGGTATGTAGTATCAAAACTCATACCTGATATGCAAAAACAGTTCTCTGATCCCTTTCTGGATCAGCTTCAGGCTCCGCAGCTTCCTTTTTGTCTTTAAATCTCCTGCATAATGACTCAAAGTAAAATGAGCACAAATCCAATGGTAGGAGTAGGTAACTATTCAAATAAATGCACCCATATTAGTAGCTCGAAAGTTTCATGTAAGCATATAATCTCAAACCCTTTCTCATACTCCCACACAGCTCATGTACTTTCAACCTAGTTCCAATAACATGGGAAACATGCTAGACTATATTTTTGTTATGCCATCACAAAACTTACCACCAGATAGAAAGAAAATGATCAACTATTTCAAGTTCATTTTTTATGGACTTCACATGGTTCAAAAGCTTTATAACCTAGCTGCCAGGAAAAAAACCAGTTGACATCTTTAGGATTGTCACTTATTAATGGGTCCTTAATCATATATTTTACATTATGGATCTGAACCTAGTCCGTAATGCACACATTAATAAACCCACTCAGATCGTATATTAGAAGAGACTGTTGGCAAAAGAGATGTATTGATGTTGCAGCCAGAATAAACTGAGAAGCCCATCTCCATTCCATCACACCTAAAGAACAGCAGGAAAATTTTGGAAGTCCGCAAATTTTGTCCTGTAAATTTTCATGAATTAATATTCGTTGTCAAATGATTGCAAGATTCAATAAGGTCAAGTTGATGAGTAACTTATTCCTGGTACTTATATTAAAGCCTCAAACAATGACTCTCGCTATTCAAAGTCCCTGTTCAGAGCAAAAGGAAGGACAAAAAAAAAATATGGAGCTAAAGCATTTTTGTCTTCGAAGTGAAGTAAAGGATGCAAAACTGATACAGCTTCACCACAAGCGTTGCCGACCTAAAAATTGAATACATCACCGATCAACTCATGGGTAAGAAAGTACCTTAAATCCAGCTATGAAAAACAATGCATGGACGAATGAGCCAAATCTAAAGCCCAAAACAAAGAAACACAACAGACCTTGTCAAACTCAATATGTGGAAATCAACTTTCTTCTTTGAAGAAGCCTTCAAGGGGTTTCCGCATTGTTAGCCCCTTAAGATGTGCAAATAATCCATCTACGATTTCAACCCAAGTTAGAATACTATCTCTTCTACGCATAAACTCACAATTTTCTGCATTTAGATCATTTTTATACATTTATTTTATGTTTCAACTCTACCAACAAGGCTACTGGGTGAGAAAAAATATTCAGGTTAAAAAGTGCGACATTCCCCCTGTCTTTGTATTTCAATCAAAGTCAAATTTGAAAGGACTACATCACTATTTAAGTATACACATACACATACACACACATTCAGCAAATAATTGATTCATAAGTAAAATAAAACGGAAGTCTCACTAGTTTTGCAGTTCAAAAAAGCTCAACCATCAGATCTTATTCACTCAATGGATCATGACCAGTTTTAAAAGTGAACGGAAAACCCAACTTGAAAAAGCCATCGATGCCACTCCATCAGAATTGGGCTCTCTTTAATCAATGCCTTCAAATACGGACCCTATAATATTGCACCAGAGAAAATGCAAGCAACAACTTATTCCAATCCAATGTTAACTTACCTAAGACCAGAGCAAATCAATTTCCTCAATATCATACTAGACTTCATACACAAGTACACTCGGGTAAACCACAACACACATGAACAGAACATAAAAAAATCAAATTCGCAAACTACAGCATATAATTATAAACAATGAATATAAAAATTCCGATAAAAAACAAATTCTATTCACATCACCTGCTTTCCTCACGCTCCCTTTCTCTCAGCAACTCCCGCTCTCGTTCGCGTTCCATCCTCGACCGGCTCCTACTCCTCCTTTCCCTTTCCCTTTCTCTTTCCCTCTCTCTTTCCTTCTCCCTGTCTCTGTCTCTGTCTCTCCTCTCCTTCTCTCTGTCCCTCTCTCTCCTCTCCTTATCCTTCGAGCTCCGCCTCTCTCTGTCAGAATCCGGTTCGCGGCTGCGATGCCTCGAGCTCCGCTCCCTTTCTCGGTCCTTCGAGCTCCGCTCCCTTTCCCGATCTCGATCCTTCGAGCTCCTATCCCTATCCCTATCCCTATCTCGATCTCTCGAGCTTCTCCTCTCCTTATCTCTCTCGCGCCCGTTCTCTTCGCTCCGAGATTTCTTGCTGCTGCTCCTTTTCCTTTCCTTTTCGTCTTCATCCAATTCTTCATCGCTCCTGTCTCTCCTTCTGTACGCCTTCTCGCTCTTCTCTCTATCCTTGTCCGGAGTTTCCTTCTTCGTCGAACCGTTGGTTTCTTCCACGGCCTTCTCGAGGTAATCGTACTCGTCGAAATCCATTCCAATCGCTTGATTTTTGCAGCTACGGGATACGTGAAATCTGTGGGCTTGTCTTGTCGAAACCCTAGTTCGTTTCGTTGTTTGTTGAATTGAATAAAAATTAGGGTTTTGACGAAGCTTGGAAATTGATAATTTGCGAACGGGATTGGTCTTGGATTTGGGCTAACGTGGGCTGAGATTGGTTTACTTACAAATTTCTGGCCCAAAATTATTTTACATATCCCACAATCTAGGCCATTTATGCATTCAATCCAACTGAACAGTGTGTGTTTCACTTTGAATTTGTATATATTTTTTTAGACCATCACAAATTATAAATGAAATTAAGGCATGTTTGTTATGTTTTTAATTTAATTTCTAATGATTTAGATAATAAATTGTTTTTATAAAAAATAATTATTCTAATTCAATTTTATAGTTTTTCAAATTTACTTTTTCAGTCCCCTATATATTTTAAATACATAATAAATGTTACAAATTTATTTTAAACACTTATCTCAGTTTCTTTTGTACGATTTTTTTCTCTCTCACTCTCTTTTCTTTAATTATCTCTAGATATTCTGTTTCTATTTTTTTGGTCCATTTATTTCTAACAACTTATAATCATCAATATAAAATTATGATGTTCCCCAAATTTATGTAACATATTTAAGATTGAAAAATATATTTTAAAAAAATTGTTTATAGTTTTTAAATATTTAGAATATATCCCCACCTCATTTATGAACAGTAACAATGGTTAAGCCTTCAACAAGGTCTTTTACATTTCTCCATAATTTTCACTCAAAATGATACATCACTTATTTTGAACCACAATATCACATATATCATATTACACCATATATCAATTGAATAATTGCGTCAACCTCCAATGACCTTTAGCCATTTGGTATTCGCACACCCTTATCTTTGAATTAATGACATAAACCTATTTTTACTACCTTTAAGTTTTCACTTATAATCTATTGAAAATGAAAAATTATTAAAATACCATCAAGTGACATAAAAATAATGAAGGGTGCATAGCTAAAAACTTAATAGAATATAAGTAACAACTTCTATAATTATTATCTTCATTAATAGTAATTTTCTTTTAAATAAAAATTGTATTTCTTACATATGTTAATACATTTTCCAAATTTAATTTTTCATTTATAATATATAATAAGTACATTATTTAATACTAAAAGAAATCCTTATGTATCTAAGAATATATATTTAAATACGCTTTTTCATAATAAAATTTATAATTTATTCTGATTTGTATAAATAGTATATTAACCTATTGAAAAAATTAGTTGAAAATGATAAATGCACCTTTTATGCACTAATATACCACTATATATTTTTTTTCCTCAAATAAACAATTGCGTAATCAATTAAAAGGTCAAATCTAAAAAAAATTAATTTATCAACTTGAATTTACACTAAATCATGCATGCAAATATATATATACATATATTTGAAAAGAAGAATGATGTCACAAATTAGAATTAGTAATCAAAATACTAACACATTATTGTTCATATTAAATGAATAGAAGAGAAAAAAATGACTACTTTACATATCTATTTGGACATAATGATTCGACATTAAAATATCTTTTTAATTAATTTTAAATTTGGAAATATGACAATCACTGCTTTGAAGAATTTAATTTTCAGATCGTTTCTTACCATCATTTCATTTAATGACAACTAATTATATGATTTAACCATTTCTAATACAAGATGTGATATTTTTGTATTTTTCGTTAGTAAACTTCATTAAAAGTAAAAGTGGGATGTTAATGACAATGTTTCAAAGTTGAGGTATGTGGATACCAAATACATAAAATTCAAAAGAGGTCGATGCAATTTTCTCGATATCAATTTATAATTTATTATGTATAAAAAATTATAAGAATATTATAATTAATGAGAATATAATTAAAATATTACATTTCAAACTTATTTTATTATTCATTAGTTATTTAATACAAATTATTATCATTATTATGCTCAATAAAAAAATATCATCCCAAAATTCCCATGGTGCCCTAATCATATGAAAAAGCAACCGAGTGGTCCCCACGTCTACCGATACTGAATATACCCGCCACCATCTCGAATGAGGCGGGAAAAATTCACAGAATTAAGAGGGAAAAAAAGTCCAGGCAAACCCTTATACACAACATTTATACCTATCGTATATATAATCGGAAGAAGCACATTCTTCGAGGCTCTGCTCACAACCTGTTCGACGAAATTCCTAACCGAGTAAAGACATTGAAATAGTTTCGAAGCCATGTACGTGGTGAAGAGAGATGGAAGGCAGGAGGCTGTACATTTCGACAAGATTACCGCTAGGCTGAAGAAACTGAGCTATGGGTTGAGTAGCGAGCACTGTGACCCCGTTCTGGTGTCTCAGAAAGTGTGCGCTGGGGTCTACAAAGGGGTCACCACCAGCCAGCTTGATGAATTGGCTGCAGAGACTGCTGCGGCTATGACCGCTAATCACCCAGATTATGCTTCTGTGAGTTATCCGATTCATTTTGAGTTTTAAGTGTTGTTTGTTTGTTTGATCTGAGTGGACTGTTGTAACATGGGATATTTACATCTGGGTTGGATTTGTGAGTTCTATTTGTGAATTATTGGTGATTCTCATGTTCATGTAATGCTATTTTGTTGGGTTTATTATTATGTCATTGGAGTCTTTATGAATGAAACATGGAAATACTTATTGGCTTCATATAAGCTTGGTTTAAGACAGTACAATCTAAGGTAGTTTAATTTGATTGTTGTCTGGATTTGTCTCAATTGTGATGTGGCCACAAACTTTTTGAGATTCTATCTATCGCAGTTTTGAAATGTAAAATTGTGAATGTTTAGTTTGATTTTTGGATATAATGAAAATTCCTTTGATTGATTATGATGCGCAGTTGGCTGCAAGGATTGCTGTCTCCAATCTTCACAAGAATACGAAGAAATCTTTTTCCGAAACGTAAGTGCTTTGCAGTGCCATAAATGCAGCACCATATGCATAATCTTGACCTTATATATACGCTTCAATGAAATATTTCCCATCTCCTTAATGACATAATCATGTAATTGCTGCAGGATCAAAGACATGTACAATCATGTCAGTGAGAGATCAGGGTTAAAGTCTCCTCTAATTTCAGATGATGTTTATGAGATAATAATGAAGGTACTGTGCTTTGATCAGTTGGCTTCAAGTGTTATCATTATTAATTAATGACTATTTTTTATACGCATGAAAATTCTAAATGCGCTATAAATATGAAGAAATCAATTGAGACATCAATTGCAATTATTGATTAATTGAATCATTTTAGCTTTCTTACTGATAAATCAAATACCAGAATAAAAATAGTAACACGAAGGGAGACACATGGAATCCATTTAGTTAGACTTTCATATAGAGTTGAACCAAGTATTATAGGTTTGCCCATGGAAACTCTTATGCTGTTGCAGTTCCATTTATGTTCAACATGCAACTGCTAATGCTGTCTAATTTCCCTTGACAGAATTCTGCACGTCTTGATAGTGAGATCATATATGACAGAGACTTTGACTACGATTATTTTGGTTTTAAAACCCTTGAAAGGTCTTACCTCCTAAAGATCAACGGGAAAGTTGTTGAAAGACCTCAACACATGTTGATGAGAGTTGCTGTTGGGATCCACAAGGATGATATTGATTCGGTGCTAAAAACATATCATTTATTGTCTCAGAGATGGTTCACTCATGCATCCCCTACCCTTTTCAATGCCGGAACACCAAGGCCACAGGTATGGTCATCATTAAAAGAAAGGATAATTATATACATAACCACTCATTTATTGGGTAATGGCCATGAACTCCTTAAGTTTTGTGAAGCTGCCCCCTATTAAGCCTCGATGACTCATAAGATAGAAGTGAATTATAATGTAGTTTTACTGACATATGGTGAAACTATAATTGTGGTGATTTTTCAAAGCTCGGGGTGGTGTTTCCTAAGTATGGTTTTACAGGGGGTTGTATGTAATTTGCTCTAAAAAAGAAAAAAACTAAGTGCTTGGGGACTTAATTTACCATGTTATTTGTTTGTTGATTTGAAAGATTCCCAGTTGCTGATTTAAGTAGTACAGGCATTATCTTAAATCTTAATAATAGCTTACACAGTTCTCCTTCATGCTGACAGTTGAGTAGCTGTTTCTTGATATGCATGAAAGATGATAGTATTGAGGGCATATATGATACACTGAAGGAGTGTGCTGTTATAAGCAAATCAGCTGGAGGAATCGGTGTTTCTGTGCATAACATCCGTGCTACTGGAAGTTATATACGTGGAACAAATGGGACGTCAAATGGCATTGTTCCAATGCTTCGAGTGTTCAATGACACTGCGCGGTATGTGGATCAAGGGGGTGGCAAGAGGAAAGGTCGGCACCATAGCTGTTTCCTTTTCACTATCGTGATACTTGTTTTAGGATCTGTTCATGATTTCTTTTTGTTTTATGTTCTTGTTATGATGAGATAGGTGCTTTTGCTGTGTATTTGGAGCCATGGCATGCTGATATCTTCGAATTTCTTGACTTGAGGAAAAATCATGGAAAGGTAAAACAGGGACTATCTTGTGGAAATATCTATAATATTTATTAAGTTGAAATGGTTAAGAGTAACCACCTTGGCGTTTTTAAGTGTAACAACAAAATATGACCCGCTTTGAATAATAATGAGAGATGATTCCTGACTACTACTCTCTTAATCTAATCGACTCATATATCTTCAACATTTTCTCATGTCTCTCCTTTATTTGATTTTTTTCAATCATGTAATTTTATGAATGATTGCTTTCATTAACATCTCATAATCAATACTTATATTGAAATACTTCTAAATATTTATCATAGAAACATAATTAAAAATGTCTTTTATTTTATTTTTGACGTAATTAGTCACAGGCATAGAGTGTGCACTGTTACTAGTATAACATATTTCCAGGCTTGGTTTATAGTTAATTGAGATGTCAGAAACATTTCTTCAGGTTTCATCTTGTGTTTATGACAATCCCTTTTCATTGTGACCTGAAAAGTTTCGTACTTATATTTTTGCCAGGAGGAGCATCGTGCGAGAGATCTTTTCTATGCTCTTTGGATACCTGATCTGTTTATGCAAAGAGTCCAATCTGATGGACAATGGTCATTGTTCTGTCCAAGTGAATCTCCTGGGTTGGCTGATTGTTGGGGTGAAGAATTTGAGGCTTTATACATTAAATATGAGAGAGAGGTTAGGCCAAACTGCTATGGCTCATGTGATGCTGTCATAAGATGTCTTTTGTTAATAAGCGGTTTCTGAAGTTTCCTTTTTTGTGGACTCAGGGAAAAGCAAAGAAGACTGTCCAAGCACAGAATTTATGGTTTGAAATCCTGAAGTCCCAAATTGAAACCGGAACTCCTTATATGCTATACAAGGTGCATGGACAATTATGTCATCATTGATTATGGGATTATCATGAATAATCTAATGGAATTCTGAAAATGGAAGTCCATATGTAAAAGTGTCACTCATTTCGTAATTAAATATGGATAGACTTTTGAAATAAGTTGCATCTCCAAAAGTTTGTTTCAAAGAAGTGCATATTAGTAACTTATGAAATTTTTTTCCTGCACTTCTACAAGAAGTCACTTAATTGCATTTTTTCACTAAGCACTATATGTATCTAGAAACACTTGCACTTTTGACTTCTGGTGAAATTCTGATACTGAAATGCCCCTTTTGAGAAGTCCATGACATAAATGGTTATTACTTGAGGAGTTGATCCAAACGCTCCCTAGACCTATTTCCTATGGTTCATTTCGTATGCTGTTTATTAATCTCATATTTTTTCTTCTTATTTCCCAGGATACTTGCAATCGGAAAAGCAACCAGCAGAATCTAGGCACTATAAAGTCCTCTAACTTGTGTACTGAGATAATTGAGTACACTAGTCCAACAGAAACTGCAGTGTGCAATCTAGCATCAATTGCTCTACCACGTTATGTTAGAGAGAAGGTTATTATTGGCATAATTGTTTTTTTTTTTAATTTCCTTGACTCTGTTTCTTAGTATATATTTATTTGTCCTTTTATCTTTTTCAGGGGGTGCCGGCGGAAGCTCAGCCATCAAAGCTTGTTGGCAGCTTAGGTTCTAAGAACCGTTATTTTGACTTTGACAAACTGGCTGAGGTTTCATTCTATGTTATTCATTAACTGACTGTCAAATTAGTCTCTAGTTGCCTAAATATGCTAGTCACATTGACACGCTTTATTATTTAAAAATACGAATAATATAACTAATTAATTTGTTTCTGTATATGTAAAATTTCCTTGAAATTATGATAAGTTTGTATTCTGTATTATTTACAATTTTATGTAAATCATTGCAAATAAGAAACATTTGGAAAGAAAAGTGTTTTGTGAAAAGAACAAAAATGTAACAGCGAACAGTGAAAAAAAACATGAATGGTTTAGGAGAGAGAAAAGTGGAGGAACTACCTATACGCTTTCTAACTCTTATAGGCGTTAAAGTGCCATACCAATGTTGTTAATTGATGGTCCATTTTTTTTCTAGCCATCCCTCTTTGATTATTATTTGTATAGATAGAGTAAACAATTGGTTTGTAATAGTATGAAATTGATTTTTGTGTGCAGGTTACTGAAATAGTTACTACAAACCTTAATAAGATAATTGATATCAATTATTACCCTGTTGAAACGGCAAAAAGGTCTAATATGCGACACAGGCCAATAGGAATTGGTGTGCAGGGCCTTGCAGATGCTTTCATCTTGCTTGGAATGGCGTTTGATTCTCAGGAGGTAAACCTGCTGTGCTTATCGATTTGTTATATATGTGACTCGAATGACTATTCAAATTCTTTTAACATCTCCACTCAATTACAGGCTCAACAATTGAACAAGGACATATTTGAGACCATATACTACCATGCTTTAAAAGCATCGTCTGAATTAGCTGCAAAAGAAGGTCCATATGAGACATATAATGGGAGTCCGGTTAGCAAGGTATGTTTTGAAAGGGACCTTTGCAAATTCACTGTTTTAGTTATTTTCAATATAGTGATTTCCCACTTATAAACACTAATGTATAATCAGTTGTATTTGCAAACGCTCCTTTAGATGATCTATATGCCAAAGGCAAAAGTAGCTTTTTTACGATAACAGCAAGTGTTGAACAAATTAATTACCATAATATCACATTGCTTTGGGTTTCTTTCAGGGAATACTTCAGCCAGACATGTGGGGAGTTAAACCTTCAGATAGATGGGATTGGGATGCTCTTCGAGCAATGATAACAAATAAAGGAATAAGAAATTCACTTCTTATAGCACCAATGCCCACTGCTTCAACAAGCCAGATTTTAGGGAATAACGAGTGCTTTGAACCATACACCTCCAACATTTACAGTCGTCGGGTTCTAAGGTTTAGTTTTTTTATATTGAATACGCTCCATTATATTTGATTTTTGTTTTTGGCTATTATTCTGATATTGGGTCCTCTTATCAGTGGTGAGTTTGTTGTGGTGAACAAGCATCTTCTTAATGATTTGACGGAAATGGGACTTTGGTCTCCCGTCCTCAAGAACAGAATAATTTACGAGGATGGTTCTGTTCAGAAAATCTCAGAGATACCTGAAGAACTTAAATTGATTTACAAGTATGGACTAATAGTTTGGGATTTACATATTGATCTTCATTTCATCCTATTTTAAGTGCTAATTTGTTTTCTTTTTCGTCCATCAGGACTGTTTGGGAAATTAAACAACGGGTGTTGGTGGATATGGCTGTTGATCGTGGATGCTACATAGACCAGAGTCAAAGCTTAAACATTCACATGGACCAACCCAATTTTGGAAAGCTGACTTCCTTGCATTTCCATACCTGGTCAAGGGTAAGCCAACAGTACCTACTTGGAGCTTATCATATACATGCTTTTTTCATGATATTCACCAATATATTGAATATGTTTTCTAGGAAAAGCATATTGTTGTGATTAGGATTTCATATTTTTCTGATTCCAAGTAAAATTTGACATTTGTGATGTGAGATATTTATGTACTTGATCTAGGCTCGTGGTATTTTACCAACTTGGATAGTATTTAAGTGAGATTATAAACTGTTAGATCATATATTGTTAATATTATTAGAGATGATTATACGACACACTAACACCTCAGTGTTAGGTAACTACAACGTGTAATATGTTTTTACTTAACATGAGGTGAACTTGTAATATGTTTTTACTGATAGAAAAAGTTATGTTAATTCTTCATAATTGGCGCATTTTTTTGTAATTAGGGATTTCTTTGAATATAGCTAAATGTTCATATTACGACGTTATAATATTATCCAATTGTTAACCGTACTTGGCTAGTATAGTTGGTATGGTGAGATTTCCCCCAAACCCATCATGCCTTGGTTGATTTTACGAGTATTAATTCCTTATCCCTAGTACTTTTCTTATGAAGGGTCTGAAGACAGGAATGTACTATCTAAGATCACGTGCAGCAGCTGATGCTATCAAATTCACAGTTGATACTTCCATGATAAAGGTTCGGGACTAGAACTATATAGCCATCATACTGAATTTTTATTATTTTGCATTTTATGATCATGAAATGATTACATTGCAGGATAAGCCAAAGGTGGCAGCTGAGGATGATGACTCGAAGATTGCACAGATGGTATGTTCGATAAATAACCGTGAAGACTGTTTGGCTTGTGGAAGTTAACAAAAAGCTTCGATTTGGGTCCTTTCTCTGCATTCCAGAGAGCTAAATGTAGCTTCTTTGTTAAAAGCATATCTCAGCTACAGATCTCCTTGAAAGTTTGGTCAGTTTCTGAATTTATCAAGTTCAGATTGATTTCGAACTTGTTGTAATATAGGGTTTGATTTTTTTCCCAATAATAATATATAAGTATCTATATTTCTCAAGCCGTCGATATTGCAATGTAAAGTGTATCTGGACAGTATCCTCACGGGAAGTTTGACTTATTTTCTGCAACTTGTCCGAATATCTTGATTTGTATATTTATATATTTACTTGGAAAATGCTATATATATATATTTTACAGTCTAACTTCACTGTTTATCATAGCTTGATTTCGTTGTTTAATTGGTGGCATATATATAATATGACAAAAAATTGATTTGAATTGAATTCCTATAGAATTGTCGTGATACAAATTGAAAATGAAAAATCCAAAAAAGCTGACTACATACAAGCCTGCATCTACTAAATTTAACTCTCAACACAATGAACTATCATGTCATTTAGGGTTGAAAAAGGCCAGTTCGATCATGTATCAGTATGTTTCCATTTCACATTTATGATCTCTTTCCAGAGGGGATGGTTATTCATGCAAACTAAAGAGCTACAAAATAAGACACCACAACGATAGGAAATCTAAATAAATGTGGGTCGAGTCTCTCAATGCAATTCCTTAGCTGTTTCCACAATTAATTATGAAAGAATTCATTTCAAGTTGGTTATGGCAAAAACATGAGCTTTAAACCGTCAGAACATAAATTTTTCACTGTAAAGAGACCAATCACACTCATGCAAATGAAGGTAAAAAACGGTCACCCAAACAACATGCCCAATCAAAAGACAAATTCTGGGTACTTAAACCACATTTACAATCCAAACGGATATCACAGCTACTCAACTGCAAATTGTGTGAATTTCCATCCGCAATATAGCCAAAAGTAAATCCAAAACACAAGCAATTCAGAGTTTAACCGATTTTCAGTCAAGTGCAAGATTAAGTGGATTCCAGATCTATAAATTAAACATCAGACACATACAAAAGATAGATAAAACATTTGTGCGCATAAACAGTTGCATGCATCATGAACCTGTCTCTCAGCATTAAGCGTAGATATAATCTTAATCTGTCATAATTAATAAATCACTCAGACAGATAAAACATTAAAATAGACTCAACAGAAAGAGAAGTGTTGCAATAGGTAACAAGAGCAGGAAAAATCATTCCAACTTACCGCTCAAAGAAAATACATTTTTTCAAACTTTGAGCACAGCTTTGTGGACCATAGTCTCCTTGTGAATTTGGTGGCAACTCTTTTCTACAAGGTCCAGCAGCTTCTCCAAATTTGAAGACCATGAATTTAAAATGTCATTACTGTCCTTGGTGGCCTGGAAACAGACTAGACCCATTGGCCTGTCGATCTTCGCCAACAATGCTTTGGACACAACCATATCCGATAAATATTTCTCGGCTTCCTACATTAAGAAAGAAAATGCCATGAATAAAGTGATATGAACAACATTCACAAGCATTTTGGAAGATACGCACGCACCTTCAATGATGAAATTGATATATAGATGAACTAGACAGCTATTAAAAGAATTGCTTAAGCTTGACACAACAGTTTAGTTCCTCTCTCCCATATTGAGCAAACACATTTCTTTCATAAATCATTTATAACTTCTTACAAATACTATTTTTAAAACATTAAGAGAAATGAGAAACTTTTTTAGAAACGTCTTATATTTCCCCAGATTATGAATCATACTGGCATGGCTATCTCCCAGAATGAGTATGACTTGACTATTCATTTAGAAGCAAGACCAAAAGTTCTCTCTTGACAAATTAATTTGCTCATCTCTTGACAACAGAGCCTAAAAAATTATCTACTCAGAAACCTTCAGAAAATACAAGCATAAATAACAACTGTATTATAAACGTGAAACAAAAAAAGATTTTTGGTAAACAGAATGCACAAACCTGGATAGTGAGGCATAATAGATCAGCAAGTCTCTTCAAAGTTATCCGTGAGTAATATTTTGAGATAACAAGGATATTCTGCAAAACATCATCTCTTAATGTCATAGATTGCACAATTATAAGAAACAATCACAATAAGCAGCAGAATAATGATATCAACAAAACTAGCCAGAAAGTGAATAATCGAGCCAAAATATGGGTTTGAGTAGTCTTACGTGTTCTATTACTCTTAGTCTAAGATCTTCAGCTGCCTTTTCACTCAAAGAACCACCAAGCATATTCTTTTCGCTCTCAAACTCATCTTTGAATGTGTTCCACAGAGCTGTCCACTGAATAACCTCCATGGTAACTAGTTGTTTCAACAATGACCTAGATACATAGTAGAGCAAATTATTAATGAGACTGGATTACTTATCCAAGGAATCAAAACAAATTGGAAGCAATACCAATTGGGATGGGGTTGGATTGGAGGATTTGAAAGCTATGTAATTTAAATTTATCAATACATCCACCAAGCTTGTTTAGATGATTTCAAGTTACAATGGATTTCACATCCATCGAGACTCACTTTAAGCTATTTTTTGATCATTATGGTGAATTTCAAATGACTCCAAATTAAAGCCATTTAAAATCCTTCATACAAATCCATTTCTCAAATGATCAATCCAAACACACCGCAAAGGAATAAACAAAGGGCTATACCTGAAATGGGGAATTTCTGAGAGGTTCTTATCCTCCAGGGTTGCATTAAGTAGGCTAGACTGCATAGGATCATGTGGTGACAGGACTAAATACCAACATATTTTTCTCAAAACCTGCATGAAAATGATAAAAGTCAAAGTCAACATTTTCCGGGTAAGAAAAGCCACCAATTGATGATAATTAGCCTAGAAAAACCGTAAAAGATGTGTTACCGGTATCCACTGGGCTGGATCTTCTTTCACAGAGGGTATTTCATATATTGACTTGTAACAACGGCATATTTCAAGGTACTCATTGTTATGTGAGTAATACCTACATGATGAGAATGAATCAAGTCATTTTGGCATGTATTGCAAGAAATACTGGAAAAACCAACAGGTGAAGCTAGCCAACAAAAGGAGTAACACGTAATGGTCAGGATCCAAGTGCAATGGCAATAGAATCATGACCTGATTTATAAGGTAAATGGAATATGATATTTTCTGTTTGCAAGAACATGCATATGCACAAGTGTGTGCATCCATATATGCATACAAGAGTTGTACGATTGTGGTTATCTTCTGTTTGAGAGGATAGTTAACAACTGAAAAATGTGGAAAAGGAAAGACAAAATGGTGCATACCGGATCATCAATTGGTAGTAGATCCGCTTCAACTCCGACAATGACGGAATATCAGCAGGAGCCTCTTCAACAATACTGTCCCCTTCCTTGGGCTTCTTCTTTTCTTTTGAAGCATCAACTTCAAAAACTCTAGGACTTATCTTTCTCGAGAGTATTTGTGCACGTACATAATCCTGGCGATCTAAACACAAACGAACCTAGGGTATTGGAAGATAGAGTAACACATTAAATCTAGCTCAAATTCCTAATTCGAACACAATTTAAAGAGAGATCAACAAAAATGAAATCACGTACTTGTTCGAGTATAAAAGCTATTTTTTCAGTTTTTGCCATGGCACCGAATGTTTCCACCTGTAGCACAAATAAGTTAGAAAATGATACAGATTAAACAAAATAAACGTAGTATATGACTAGGTCATCACAACAGAAAGATCCAAAAGTTACTTAGAATATATTATTAATCCACTGACCGCAATTTCTTGCATCAAATCTGCAGCCTCAGCAATTAGTCCTTGTTCTTCCTTGATCTTTGCAAGTTTCTTGATCAATCTAGCCCTTTCTATCTCGACATATATCTGTAAGATATTACAATTATTTGAGAAATAAAGACGGAATAGAGAAGCCCCCAAAATAAGGAAGACCAAAGTAGATAGTGCATAGGCATCACCTTTCCCGCAGATACGTTGTTAAGTGTCTTAATAAGTTCTATTTTAGTATCAATATCAGGGGTCTGGTCAATATACTGCATTGCTTGTTGGACCATTGCTTGTACAGCCTGTATTGAGAAAACCAGAAAACATAAATGAAAAGGGAGCAAACATGATGCAAAGTTCGTGTAGTGAGACAACACCTGAGGCGACATTATTTTATCAAGAGTATGACACATTCCTCTTTTGGGTAAACGAAGACAGAATACAACACGGAATATTAACAATTATTCTTGCAAACAGAATTAAGCTAGAATTATCAAATGGCAAAACCATGATTTGCAGGACAGTGGACCAACTAGACATATATTTTCCAAAGATAATCTAACAAATGTAGCAAAAGTAAGGTCCGAAAACCTATTAAAACTACCTATCTACAAAAGAACATCTGAACCATAAAACTAAACAATGTTAATTAATGTCCTTTTATCCATGTCGATCACCCATGTATTTCAATTATGCTCTTTAATATAGGCATTTTGTTGGTGTATGTAACAATGTACAAAGCCTAATAGTGAGCAACCCTGTTTAAAGTCACTTTAAAGTAAGATAATAGGGCAAACGGTTATTCTCCACAATCCCACCAGCAAATGCAAAAACTTCATGAATATTTTGATGTATGCAACATTATTTCTATATAGTTGGCCTCATAGCATGATTCTCGAAAAATGGAGATAGAGAAGTAGAATCGAAAAAGAAAAGGTAATTACCGGTATGAACTCCAAATAATGGAGCTAGCACCTACCTCCTTCTATTCTTGTCCTCTATTTTATTTGTTATTATTATTAGTGAGAAACGGAGTGGTGTTATCAGCATTGCGCATCATATGTAATTGAAAAGGTTAATCAGCAACCCAATCACCTATCAGTTCACTAAAAGAGTCGAAATTTGAAAAAGAAAGAACTCTAGATCACTATCTAAGTCTTCTAGACAAGGATTTTAGTTTTTTTTGTTGGGTGGGTGGGGCTGGCAAATTAGAACTGAAGTGCCATGAAGCACGAAATCGACCCCGGTCAAAATTCCAATTCATAACAAGAGTGAGAAAAGGGAGAATATCTAAAATTAACAAAATATCCCAAATGGCAGTGCTCAGGCCTGTCTAGCTTAACATATAGTTCCACAACATAAATCATAAATCTTTGCATTTTCGACCATTCAAACCATAATTTCAACAACTAAACTAGAACAACACATATATACACATATACTTGCAAGAGATCAATTAGACCTGTTTCAACTGCCCACGTCGCTTGGAAATAAGCAGAATCTGTTCATTGAGTGTCTTCCACGCGCCGGCGTCAAGGCAGAGCTGCAGAATATCAGTGACAGCCTTCCGCGTCCCTGCGACATCGCCGGCATTCCTCATCTGCTTCTCGACATTCAAAAGCGCTTCAATTTGCGCCTCCAAGTGTCCTCCCCCATTTTCCTACAAAATTCAACCAAGAAAAAAAATTAAACTTTAGCGAACAGATCTGAATCGACGAACATAAATCGCGATAAATGCATAGTCTGAATCGGAGTAAAAAGTACACTCACCATTTTGACTAGATTGATTCGAGAAACTGATGAGAATTTTGTTCGTCAGAGATTACGAATAAAAACCCTAGAGAGAAACAAATAGTTGAATGAAAGCTGTTCTAGCTAATTAATGAACGTTTTTTTTGGGGTTTATTTTACTATTAATAATAAGTTTTCTTCTTTTCTTGGAAGAGGGGATACACTTCGATTTCAAGGGGAGCGTCTGTTTTTGTTTATCACATTGACCCCAAAACAATTTATAATTACATGACGGCCCAAATAATTTGATTAATATGTACTAGACTCCCCAAACGTTTGAGACTTTTAACACATCACTCCTTTGAGTTTAACCCCCAATATCTTATTTTTAAAAAATATTTGCAATTGTATTGTTAAAAAACAATATATAATATTAACAGTACTCATGTAAATAGAAAATTTCAGTTTAAATTTGAAATACATGATTTAAATTTCCATAAATTACAATAAGTAAATTAGTTAACTATCATATATTTTCCATTTTAAAAAAATTAGAAGACATGGGTTGAGCCCACAATATAGTGAAAATTTGTTGGGATATTGATAATCAAAACAAACACAAGAGAGAATACCTTATTGAATCAATGGACTACAATACAGGAACCCAATTTCACACCTAATATACTAACATGTTCGGCCGAACTTATAGGCCCGGCTCGATTAAATCTAAGCAACCTCATATTCTAGGGTATTTCGTGACAATTTGTTTGACATAATTAACCAATCATATCTCGTTTAGGTTTGGAAAAAATTAGGTTGGATTAGTATATTTCCATTTCAGATTTATGAATTCGTTTGAGAGGGGATGGTTATTCATACAAATGAAGGTCAAACGCTAACCCAAACCAAATGCCCAATCAAAAGATTTTGTGAATTTACAGTCCAAACAGATATAATGGCTACTCAACCGCAGATTGTGTGAATTTCCAACCCGAATAAAGCCACATATAATAAAAAATACAAGCAATTCGAAGTTCAACCGATACTCTGTCAAGTGCAAGATCAAGTGGATTCCAGATCTTTAAATTAAACATCAGACACATATAAACTTAGATAAAACATCTGTGAGCACAAACAGGTGCATGCATCATGAACAGTCTCAGCATTAAGCGTAGATAATCTTAAATCTGTCATAACGAATGAATGACTCAGATAGTAATAACATTAAAATAGACTTGACATGGAACTACTTGAATGCCAAAAGCCGAATGACAAGCAAAAGTGGCGTCCCATTTCAGCAATAAATGACCATTCCTGTTGCTGCCCCCATATCAGCTGAAAGATGTTAAACCAGTTTGTCATCCATCGATTGATAGTCACATATAAACGAGAGATGCACACAATTCATACCAGCATTGTATTTGGATAAAAAAAATTGGAGAGAACTATTCAAATAGCTCCAATGTCGAGAGATTTCGAAAATGCATTATATTAATTTTTTAAAAATATTGAGAATTACATCCACACCCTCGCAAGTCGCAAGTAATTACCACAAGGTTTGGCAAATTACCAAAGACATTTCAATCTATCCATAAACTCAAGGAAAAGAGTGATATTGTGAAATGTTTTTACCAACAGGGGTAAAATTGTAATATGATTTTAGAGACCACGGATTTATGATAAATTATCAAATGTCGAGGAATCTCATGCAGGAATTTTCAAAATGGTTAATAAGGATATGAAACCCGTACTAATCAAGAAATACAAAAACAAGAGCAAGAATTTCAAAAAAAAAGAAAAAAAGGAAACAAGAGCAAGAGATTTTCTTATTTTTGGGTTTGAAATCCCTAGCACTCACAACATCTGATCCAAACTCAAGAGAAAGAGATGTGTTCCAATAGGTAACAGGAGCAGGAAAAAGCAATCCAACTTACCTTTCAAAGAAAATACAATTGTTCATACTTTGAGCACAGCTTTGTGGACCATAGTCTCCTTGTGAATTTGGTGGCAACTCTTTTCTACGAGGTCCAGCAGCTTCTCCAAATTTGAAGACCATGAATTTAGAATGTCATTACTGTCCTTGGTGGCCTGGAAACAGACTAGACCCATTGGCCTGTCGATCTTCGCCAACAATGCTTTGGACACAACCATATCCGAGAGATATTTCTCGGCTTCCTGCATTAAGAAAGACAGCTATTAAAAGAATTGCTTAAACTTGAAGCATCTGCTACAGTTTAGTTCATCTCTCCCATAATGAGCAAACACATATCTTTCCTAAATCATCTATATTAACTTCTTAAAAAATTTATTTTTAAAACATTAAGAGAAATAAGAATTTTTTTTCAGAAAAATCTTATATTTCACTAGATTATGAATCAATAGTGGCATGGCTGTATCTCCCAGGATGAGTATGACACTATGACTTGACTATTCATTTAGAAGCAAGACCAAAAGAACAAAAAGTAGCTAACTGAACGGAGTTTGCTTCAATTGATTCGATATAAAAATGCAGTTCCTAGAAGTAAAAGCTCCAATAAAAGCATAGTTCTGATTAAGGGCTTCATTCTGAAGGAACTGAAAGCGTAAACTCAAACTATGGGTTACAAGCATAGCGTACAGCTGCACAAGATCCCTTCAAAGTGAGGACTTGACAAAATCAACAGAAAAGTCTTTTTTCTCATCATGAGACATCTCGCTACACATGTTTGGGGACAAAAGAAGACACAAAATACGAGCAACTGATTTGGATTCGAAATATTTAGTTTCCTTTATCCAAAGGACAAATCAACATGCAAATTCTAAAAACTAAATTTATATTATGTTCCTGGTCTAGCTCCAAAATTTTCCAAAATAATTTGCTCAGCTGTTGACAATAGAGCCTCAAAAATTATCTACTAGACAGAAAAGAAACCTTCAGAAAATTAAACTTGAAAGAAAAAAGATTTTTGGCAAACAGAATGCACAGACCTGGATAGTGAGGCATAATAGATCTGCAAGTCTCTTCAAAGTTATCCGTGAGTAATATTTTGAGATAACAAGGATATTCTGCAAAAAACAGCATCTCTAAATGTCATAGATTGCACAAAATATAAGAAACAATCACAATAAGCAGCAGAATAATAATATCAACAAAACTAGCAAGAAAGTGAACAATTGAGCCAAAATATGGGTTTGAGTAGTCTTACGTGTTCTATTACTCTTAGTCTAAGATCTTCAGCTGCCTTTTCACTCAAAGAACCACCAAGCATGTTCTTTTCGCTCTCAAACTCATCTTTGAATGTGTTCCACAGAGCTGTCCACTGGATAACCTCCATAGTAACTAGTTGTTTCAACAATAACCTACAGCCATAGTAGAACAAATTATCTATGCTATGAAGCAAAACAAATTGGAAGCGATATCAATTGAGAGGGGTTCGGCTTGAAGGATTTGAAAGCTATGTAGTATAAATCTATCAATAAATCCACCTAGCTTGTTTAGATGATTTCAAGTTACAATGGATTTCAAATCCTTGAGACTCACTTTGAGCTATTTTTTTTATCATTATGATGGATTCCAAATGACTCCAAATTAAAGCCGTTTGAAATCCTTCATCCAAATCATTTCTCAAATCATCAAACCAAACACAACATAAAGAAATAAACAAAGGGCTATACCTGAAATGAGGAATTTCTGAGAGGTTCTTATCCTCCAATGTTGCATTAAGAAGGCTAGACTGCATAGGATCGTGTGGTGACAGGACTAAATACCAACATATTTTTCTCAAAACCTGCATGAAAATGATAAAAGTCAAAGTCAACATTTTCCGGGGTAAGAAAAGCCACCAATTGAGGATAATTAGCTTAAAAAAACCGTAAAAGATGTGTTACCGGTATCCACTGGACTGGATCTTCTTTCACAGAGGGTATTTCATATATTGACTTGTAACAACGGCATATTTCAAGGTACTCATTGTTATGTGAGTAATACCTACATGATGAGAATGAATCAAGTCATTTTGGCATGTCTTACAAGAAATACTGGAAAAAACAACAGGTGAAGCTAGCCAAACAAAAGGAAAAGCATGTAATGCTGCAAGAATCAGGATCCAAGTGCATTGGCAATAGAGACCTGATTTTGTAAGGTAAATGGAATATGATATTTTCTGTTCACAAGAACATGCAATAGCACAAGTGTGCGCATCCATATATGCATACTAGAGTTGTATGATTGTGCTTATCCTCTGTTTGAGAGGATAGTTAACAACTGAAAAATGTGGAAAAGGAAAGACAAAATGGAACATACCGGATCATCAATTGGTAGTAGATCCGCTTCAATTCCGATAATGATGGAATATCAGCAGGAGCCTCTTCGACAATACTGTCTCCTTCCTTGGGCTTCTTCTTTTCTTTTGAAGCATCAACTTCAAAAACTCTAGGACTTATCTTCCTCGAGAGTATTTGTGCACGTACATAATCCTGGCGATCTAAACACAAACGAACCTAGGGAATTGGAAGATAGCGTAACACATTAAATCTAGCTCAAATTCTACATTCTAAAACAATTTCAAGAGAGATCAACAAAATCAAAATCACGTACTTGTTCGAGTATAAAAGCTATTTTTTCAGTTTTTGCCATGGCACCGAATGTTTCCACCTATAGCTCAAATTAGTTAGAAACTGCTACAGATAAAAAGAAAAGAAACGTGGTATATGACTAGGTCATCACAACAGAATGTTCTAAAAGTTAGAATATCACTAATCCACCGACCGCAATTTCTTGCATCAAATCTGCTGCCTCAGCAATCAGTCCTTGTTCTTCCTTAATCTTTGCAAGTTTCTTGATCAATCTAGCCCTTTCTATCTCGACATATATCTGAAGATATTACAATTGTTTGAGAAATACATAAGGAATAGAGAAGTCCCCAAAATAAGGAAGCCTAAAGTAGATAGTGCACAGGCATCACCTTTCCAGCAGATACGTTGTTAAGTGTCTTAATAAGCTCTATTTTAGTATCAATATCAGGGGTCTGGTCAATATACTGCATTGCTTGTTGGACCATTGCTTGTACAGCCTGCATAGAGAAAACAGTAAAACATAAATGGAAATGCAGCAAACATGATGCGAAGTTCACGTAGTGAAACAACACCAGAGGCGACATTATTTTATCAAGAGTATGACACATTCCTCTTTTAGGTAAAAGAAGACAGAATACAAACTTTATCAAATGTGAAGCACGAATAATCATCCGATTAACATTCCAATTCCGAACGAGAATGGAAAGGGGAAGAATATCTAAAATCAAAAGAATATACCAAATGGCAGTGCTCAGGCCTGTCTAGCTTAACCCATAGTTCCACAACATAAATCATAAATCTTTGCACAACTTTTCAACCATTCAAACCATAATTTCAACAACTAAACTAGAACAACACATATATACACATATACTTGCAAGAGACCAATTAGACCTGTTTCAACTGCCCACGTCGCTTGGAAATAAGCATAATCTGTTCATTGAGTGTCTTCCAAGCGCCGGCGTCAAGGCAGAGCTGCAGAATATCAGTGACGGCCTTCCGCGTCCCCGCGACATCGCCGGCATTCCTCATCTGCTTCTCGACATTCAAAAGCGCCTCAATTTGCGCCTCCAAGTGTCCTCCCCCATTTTCCTACAAAATTCAACCAAGAAAAAAAATAAAACTTTAGCAAACAGATCTGAATCGACGAAGATAAATCACGATAAAGGCATAATCTGAATCGGATAAACAGTACACTCACCATTTTAACTTAGATTTATTCGAGAACTGATGATTTTGTTCGTCAAAGATTACGAATAAAAACCCTAGAGAGAGAAACAGATAGTTTAAACTTTAAAGCTGTTCTAGCAATTGAACGTTTTTTGGGTCTTTTACTATTAATAATAATTTTCTCTCTTTTCTTGGAAGAGGGGATACTTCGATTTCAAGGGGAGTATCTATTTTGTATTTCACATTGGCCCCAAAACAATTTATAATTCCGTTAAGGCCCAAATAATTTTATTAATATGTACTAGACTCCCCAAACGTTTGAGACTTTTAAGTTTTAACACATCACCCCGGTGAATATAAGCTCCATTATCTTCTTTTTCTTAAAATTTTATATGCAATCCTATTTTTAAAAATAATTTATATCCAATAAATTTTATATAAAAAAAAAATGGTTGAGGTTATCCATTGAGACGTTGTGTCTAAACACATTTGGATCAATAACTTACAAATTTATGATAATAAACCATGTTAAATAATATTTAAGTGGATAATTTCAAGTTACGCCAATTTTGAATCATTTGATAATAATTTAAAACTTGACTCAATTAGTATTTAATTATTATAATGGGACTTTTATTCTAACTAATGTTTGAGTCATTCAAATCCTTAATTAATCCGAACTTTACCTCACTATTTAAAGTCATCCATCCAATCCACGTCTACTTTGAGCTAATGTTCATGTTGATTTTAATACTTATTTTAATATATAGACAAGCCTGCACAGTTCAAGAAAATTATTACATTGCGAATTATTTACTACCCGAGTATAATTCAATTCAAGCTACTTAAACTAGAAACGCAATTTCAGAAAAATCAATATTGTAATTAAATTAACATAAATAAGAGAATATTATTTAATTATTCACGTTTCTGGAAACCTTACACGTATAAATTACAAAACAACATAATCTCAGACACAATTTATTTCATCTGTAAAATTTATATTGCAATATATATATCTTAACGAACTAGACAGAAAATTTCTTGCAAAAACATGATCTTCAGCAACAATACTTGAGAATGTTTCTTAACTATATATGTCTTTCAAAACCCTAGCTAACCCTAACCTTTCTTTTGTATATTTTGGGATAATTCCTAAAAAGAGGAACAAAAAGAGTATATCTTGGGATAATTATTCTTCTGTCGTAAAACGACCCATCATAAAATGACCCGTTTATCGTGTACGATAATAATTACAAGAGAATTAATTATAAATAGATAAAGTTATTAAAATTTAATGCTGTTTAGTTATGGATCGGAGTTTTTTTTCGTGCTGGAGTGTAATCCATAGCTGCTAAATCTTCAATATTGGTATATTTGTGTAGCAGCTCATCTTTTGTTCTAATCATTTCTTTTTCATTCGCATTTGCAGGTTTTGGGGGTTGAGAATTCATCTTCAAATGTCTTGCTGCAAAAGTGAAATAATTATTAATTCATGCAAATGAGAATTTTATTAAACTATCAATAGCTTTAATGTAATCTTCAGATACTAGCTAGGGCAGAAAATGAACCGCCTTATAATTTAACTCGACCAACGTTAGATAAAAAATTCGTTTGAGATAAATAAATCGTTAAATGTAACATTTACAAATTAAACTTTAATTTAATGCACTTTTCTCCTATTACAAGATTTAAAAATGATGAACTGTATGCAAAAAATCAAATTAATCAGTCAAATGTATCAAATGCAGTTAAAGTTTGAGATAAATTCAACTAGCTATCAAGTTATACCCGTCAATAAAAATCTCAAATTAACTTGATGAAATCAATAAAATCTAATTATATGTTGTTCAATTCATTTACAAGATTTGGATTAAATGAAGAGGAAAAAATGAAATAGAACATACCTTGAGTACCGGTTGAGATGAAGCAAAGCAAGAAAAGGGTTACAAGAACAAGATGTTTCGTTGAAGAAACAGCCATCTCAAAACTCTGTGGGGCTAAATTTGAGTAGACAAATCTATATGGATTATCCTATTTATATAAAAATTCGGTGTTCTATCTTATTGAAAATATTAATTCATTAGTCGCGATATTAAATTTCGATTTAGCATCAAGTACGATCAATAGGGCCCCTAAAGGGCCATGCAGTCCCCATCAATGTCTTGAGTTGCAGAAATGTTAAATTTTGATGTCGCATCAAGGCCAATCATATGGTTTGTCTTGTGTTGTGAATCAATGGTACATGATTTTGATAGACAGAATTTACGAATACAACCAAATAATAATAATTAATAGTTGTTATTATACTTAATATGATCATATATATGTTACTCACAAAATTTTTTTCTCTAAAAATCCAATTAAACTCAAGAAATAATGCAAGCATTTTCTTGAAAACAGTCCATCATATCACAAAACTTATAAGTGATTGAAATGATATATTGTCTTTAATATCTTATGTTCTTATAGTGAACACTAAACTCTATTATGAACCGAATCATTCACACATTTTAATTCACCTTTGGATACGTATATAGTATTTCGACTACTCATAATAAAAAGTACCTAAATTATCCCAATCCAACAATAAATTATAAAATGATATTAATTAATGATAACAATCCATAATATAATTATCATCTTGAGAAGTATATATATTGAATATAATTTGGATTGACAAGGCTTTCGAACAGCAAGGGGGCCGCAGCCTCATCGGGATAAGGGTTTCGAAGTGGTTCTTTTGAAAACTTCACGTGGCTTTGTTCATGTTTTTCTTTGTCTCATCATAACAACCACACATTTCTTGTTCCTACTAAAAATTGACCCTAAAAATCAAAAGCTAAGATGGTGACCTATTCACTAATTAATACTTTAATGTTTAATTTGCACTTGTTATTTTAAAAAATGAATTAATAAGTCGAATCTTTTGCTTCTTCACTTGAACTTAAAATTCCGAAAATATGCTATATATATATATATACTTTGTCAATATTTGTTACTATAACATATTAATGTGATGCTATCAGGTCTAACCTTTCGCTCAAAAACAAATTGTTAAAATTAAATGTGACATATTTTGACTCCAATAGTATTAAATGTATCACTAAAATTTCAGCGAAACTAAAAGTATCAGAATTTGACTCAAATAAATCTTAAATTGTAAAAAAATAAATAAATTATTGGGACTAAAAATAATTCTTGAGAATTCCGACCTAAAAATAAATTCTCACCCAATTATGCATAGATAACCTAATCACTAGTAATATGTGGTAATGATACATTGAAAGGAATATATATATATATATATATATATTAATTATATTTAGCTAGAAGTTTTAGGATCACATGTTATGGAACACCACCAAATAGGAGAAATTAATTATTATCATCCCATTAATTAATGAATAAACAGTATATATGTATAAAGTCCAATCACATCAATCACAAAGAAAAAAAGATGGATTGATTGGAGTTTATGTAAAAAGGAGAAGAATGTAACAGATGTAATCCCTTGTCTGAAGGGGCAATTCTTTCACGGAACCAAACCTTTGGTCCCGGCCCATGCCTACCATACATTTGGGGGGTGGTGGGTGGTTTTTACAGGGTACCCTCATGTGGGAAAGCCACCCACCACCCCCAAAACTTGTGGTCTATATGGACCGGGACCAAACATTATAGAATTTTCCTTGTCTGAAGAGAGAAGAGCAAATGTAATGCAATATGTACTGGATCACGTGCATGGGATAGAATTGTGCATGGCTATGGGGTGTGAGCGTCTGCGTGGATTACGGGTCAGGTTGGTAAATATATTTAGTCAACAAGAGTAGGTCACTAATACTATCAACAATAATAGAAATTATTGTTCACTCATTTTAATGAAATTGATTTAATTTTTATCATTTTATAATCCAATATTATTTCAACCTCATATGTCTCAATTAGAATCAGTTTAACATACTTACCTTTAACAATTTTGTCTAATATAATAATTTTAATAATCGCACATATTATTCACTCAATATTTATTTAAATTCGAACTAATTAAAGGTCTCTCGTGCCATTTTTCATTTAATTTTTCACAGGTTTCTGGTTCATATATATTTGGAAAAGTTTATAAGGAATAATCAAATCGATCTACTATCACTATATTAATTATATAATTGAAAAGGTTTGTAAGGAATAATCAAATCGAACTACTGTCACAATATTAATTATTAATGCAGTTTTTGTATTTTCATAATTTATGGGGTCTAGCTACATTTTTCCACTTTGAGTTTTATGAGTTTGAAAAAGTTAAATCCACGTTATACAAACTTCTGCACTTACAAGTTTTGTTTGTTAAATTTTTGACAAAAATCCTATTAATTTTGTCGAGCCTATAAACATCTGCAGGCTTTTGTGTCCTACAAGACCAAAAAACATGATTTTGTTTTTTGAGGGTATAAATTGAACACGTACGATGTAAATTTAAGACATACTATATACGCAATATACATTATAGCATATTAGTTTTGTGGAGCCTATAAATATCTGAATTAAAGACATACTATATGCATAATATATATTATATTATTAATGCCGATTTATACTTACTTATTAGATATATATCATATTTCACATCTTCCAATATACATATTTTGAAGAATATTTACTATTATAATTTAGACGAAATTTTTTTAAAAAATATATAAATTAATTAAATATTAAATTAATTAATTTTATTTTCACTCTTGACGCAACAGAATTCTTCGTTGGCCTTAGTTATTGCTTTAAAAAACAATCCTGCATAATCAAATATATATATAGAGAGAGCAAATAGCAATCTACATATATGTATGAATTCAATAAGGACAAAAAAGTTCATGCGAAAAAATACAAGGCGATTTATTTCTATGTGAAATTTAGAAATAACCATTATTTCTCTTTATATATACATAGAGACAATTGATATAGTATATATAACTCAACACATGTTCCAAATATTTTGCCTATTCTTTCATTTACAAGAATATTCTCATGTGAGTTTGTCGAATTAAAAACAAAAGGCATTTTTGAATAAAGTCCACCATTTCTTTTAGTATTCATGATTAAATGTTTCATTTTTGTCCTTTTCTACCCGAAAATTTTAAAAAATAACTCATCCAAATACATTTAAAATATATTTTCAAGACCTAAGTATCATTGGCATCATGTGGTCTTTCTCTAGTTTTATCGTAGTTATTAGCTGATTATAATAGTTCGTAGTTAATTGTACAATGTTTATATTTGGTATTCATGACTTGTTTAAATTGATAAAAAAAAGACACATTTAAAATATTAATTCTCAATACTACAAATAATATTCTCTACAACTTTAATGTAATGGACTTAACCCTACAACTAATATTGGACTCCAATTAATAATTAAGTTTCAGCCCAACTTTAGGCCCAGTCCAGACCAGCCCAGCCCGCTCCTATATCTTCCCGCGCAAACAAGAAAACAAATCCCCAAACTTTAATTGCGTGCGTGTGAATTTTGAGAGCGAAGATGTCGAATCCGATTCCTGTCAACATTCTCTCCGACTCCGACTCCGATTCCGGCGATATCAAGCGCTCAAGTTTCCGATCCGACGCCATAGACCTCATTACACCGCCACCGTTCCCTCAATCGAAGAAGAAACAACGAACAGAGGCGTTTTCAAACCCTAGCAATCCAACTGTCTTCATCATCGACGATGATCCGACGCCGTGCAAGCAAGATCAGTCATCGATCGAGGCTAACTGCTCTTCAACTCCTTCGTTCGTCGCCGAGACGCCTTTCTCCTCCATCGCGAAGTGTTCGAGAGAGAAGTGTTCGTTTTCTGGTAATTACATATTTAGTAATTACTGTCATGTAGTGTCTATATGCGTCGATTTCTGCAGTCACAATTGAGTTTGAGTATAAGCTTGGATTTATTTTTCTGATTCGAGTTCTGAGTTCTTGATTTCATGCTTTTTAAGACGTTTCTCGAAGACTTAGGGAGCATTCTTTGTTTTTTATTCAATATCACAGTATTTTGCTCCTAATGCGGCATTATTGTCTAGTGGATAATTCCACAGTGGTAATTAATAGGCGCTTATGCTTTTAAAAAAAGAATACTGGAACTGATGAACTGTTAGTCTTGTTTTGAAAAAAGAATACTGGAACTGATGAACTGTTAGTCTTGCTTTTCATTAGGTAGCATATCTTATTTTTGATGCCTCCTGATTTTCACATTGCGGAACGTGTAATTATTACAAGTGATTTTACTTGTTGCATTTTTGATTTAATGTGTCCTTATAGTCAAATGAAGCTATGTTTTGGAAGTGCCATTAATTCAGTCAGTTAAATTGATAATATCCAGGTATTTCTAAACTAATTGGCTGTCTGTTTCTTTAGATGAAGGTGTAGCTACTGAGCTACGTGTAGTTGCAGACACTCCCATGTCTGAGATTTTGAAATCTGAAGTTTCAATCGTCAAATGCAACTCAAGTGCACCCAAATGTGAGCTGGCACGCTCTCTGGTCTCAAACCATAACTCTGCTGGTGAGTTCAATTGGTTAGTTTCCTTCTTCATGTGGTTTTAACATTATTTGCTCCTGTATTGTCTAATTCTGTTCAATGATATGTTTTCATTTGTCTTACTTTTTGTTTTAGAAATCAGTGGATTGATATCAGTGGAGTCAGATAACGAGTCTGAAAATATGGGTGGATTTCAAGCTTGGAAGCATAAGGAAAGTGTTTTTGTTGCAAAATTGACGGATGAGTTAGAATTGGACTCCAGATTTGCAGAGTCGTCATCTTTTGTTGGTACTGCTATCCATTTAATTTTTGATGTTATCCTATCATCTGAATTCAGTTCTATGGATGAAAATTCAGAAAGAAGCGATTTCCTGAGTTGCGTAGAATTGACTTTCAGGAAGTTCCTTCCAGTTACAGGAGAAGCTTTCTACGACAACTGCAGATACAACACTGATGTCAGAAGCCTGTTCTCGTCCAAGTTTATTGGAAGATGGAATATTTCTGGTAGGTTGTCTTAATGCATGATTTTTTTAGTTTACCTTGGAAAATAGTTTTTAAAAGTTGGAGTGCCTTTTATCATTTATTGATGGTTGATTAGTGCCATTAATTTGACATTGCTCAATTGTATAGCATACACACTCCTGCTGTTACATCACCCTCAAAATCCAAGTAGTAGGCTAATAGCATTTGTACTTTACTCAAATAAGACCACCAAGAGTTTCAAAACACTGTTGAACAGGGCAAATTTCATAGTTTGACTAAATTTCAATAAAAAGAGAATGACTAGATTTCGATAAAAAGAGAAGGAATATTTTCAATTTGAAGGTACAGATTTCGTGGAAAGTGTTATAAGTTTGTCTGCACAAAAATGTATGTAGTACAGATTCAACAGAGAGCAGCTAGCAAGTCATTTTTATGATGTTGCCACTGTCATCAAATAAGTGGATTACCATACGGAAGCCAACTGTTATGATTTACAAGCGTTCATAGATTTCTTTAACCTGCCTCCATAGTTTCTTCTAGTATTATCCGAGAGATAATCTCATTAAAGTATAATATAATTTGATGGAATATGCTATTGCTTGATGCGAAAACTGGTCCAACTGCTGAATTCATTCTTCTTTTGATGTATTATCTTTTTGCGTCCATTTAATGAAAATCACTGCAGGCATGTGCCGACTTTGATGATAGAACAAATAAATTAGGCCCTGGGGGTCAACTCTTGAGTGAACAAGAGAACAATGAAGACGACCTGAAAGGGAAAAAGGAAGCAGCTGAAGCAAAGAAACCAAATAGGACAGCAAAGGATGATCGACTTCGTTTGAAGGAAGAAAAGAAACAACAAAAAGAAGTAAGTCAAGTGCAATCACTGTATGTGAATATATTTATTTATGAAAATAAAGTTGCAATTTATTTATTTTCTGACGTAGTGAGTATTTTCCATACTTGATTTGTTCTTTCAAATAGCGAGAAAAGTTGCTTAAAGCTGCCTCAAAGGCGGAAGCTGCTGAGATGAACAAATATAAGAAGGAAATGCAGAAGTGGGAGAAGGGAAAATACGCTTTAAAGTCCATTGTAGCTGAAATTGACAAAAAAGTGGTTGAAATGGGATCAATTGGAGGTATGATCTTTCTTCACTTCATTTTATCTTCACTTCTAGTTGTTAAATGTTCCTTTATTTTTTTTAAATAAAAAATATACTCTTTTTTATTAGGTGCCTAAGCTATTTTTTTCTTTTCGTAGTTTAGGACATCTGCTCACAAGGTTTGCGGAGAAAGGGCTTTCATACCGTATAACATCAAATCCAGTAGAAAGAACTATTACATGGACCATGGTCGTACCGGAAGAGATATCTGTGGTAATTTTTTTTTTTTTTTGAATTGTACTAGAAATGATGGTTGACATTATTACGGAACTCTATTGATTTACCATTTTTCCAATCACCATGGCATGCGTTTCTGTTGTGTTGAATACCAGCTTTGCAATATATGATGTATAAATATGTGAATAAACTACCGTTTCATTTATCCATTGTTCTATTCTGTTTCCCCTGTTATCTCGTATCAAAATTGTTTTAGCGAAATGGATATATTGTTATATGTTACACTTGTTGTTCTGTTAAATTATTTTTCTTGTTGATTCTTACCTAATCCCAGCTATGATTTGCAGATTACTTTGGAGCGAACTGAGATTTCTTATGTGTTGATTATTTATGAGGCTGAAGAGTTCTGTAACCTTGTCATGAATGAGTCTCTTATGGATCATGTCCAGAGTGTTCAACATCGTTATCCTCATCATACTATATGTTATCTGACGAATAGGCTTATGGCCTACATCAATAAAAGGTGAGCAGAGTTCTTTGCTGTATGTATATTGACACAAGTCTTTAGTTTTTGGCGGGTTATTCTGGATTGACTTCCTATAGGTATCATCTATGATTAACCATACTATTGAAGTGATAAAATTTGGAAATGTTTATTTCTTAAAAAATGTAACCACCTATGTTTGAATGAAGATTTTCTGGTGAAAAAGATGGCTTCATTATGTAAGCCGCCCTTTACATCTACCATCGACATAGTCCGTCTTGCTTTCTCATTCTTCGACCATTTTATTCTATACATTTCTAATTCTATCAATTTATTGATTACCTAATACTTAGAAGTAACTGCTCAAGTGTGTGAGCACTTGTCCATGTTTTATATTGTACATTACCTATATTTCGGAAAATGGATAGTGTACCCATTCATTACAACATTACATGAACCATTGTAATTGCTGGCCATAAATTGTATCTTTCATTGATACTTATTCATTACATCAACAAGTTTAGTGACTGCTAACATAATAATAAACTTTAGTGACAATCCTTTTGGTCCACTGAATTAGGGAACAAGCACAGTACAAGAATCCGTCCAACTACCCTGGGTGGAAGCGCCCTGCTATTGAGGAGGTGACTGAAACTTGTAGTGCATGGAGTTCAATATATGATGGATTTCTTTGTGATACTGTTTAGCTGATATGCTTTAACAGGTTTTGGCAAAATTAGCCTCTGACTTTTTCAAAGTACATTCGAGGCAGTGTGTGGATGAAGCTGAATTAGCTGAACATGTAGTTGGTCTGACTTGCAGCCTTGCGTCTTGCCAATTTAGGTAACTCGTCATTGTGTTTAATCTTCCAGAAATAAGCGCAAATGTACATTTAACATGTCTGCCCATTGTGTCATTATGATTTCTATTTTAGACTAAGGTGAGGTTTATGCATGCTACAAATTGAGGCAAATTCTAATATACACAGTACCGTACTGGCATGCCGTACATTAAAGCATTTGTTTTTATTATTGTGGCATATCCCAACTGACAAGGATGTTGTTCGTGTATGATATATCTATATTTAATGCAGTTTACTCAGCTTTGAAATTGAATATAATGATTCAAGCATCTGAGACTTAGGTGTATAAATGAACTACTCATTTAAGCTTAGATTTTACTGATGCTTAGTCTAATTATCTCTAGTTTTTTGATGCAGAAAAAGGTTGACAAGGTTATCAGTTAATGCAAATGGATTGGTTATCCCGAAAGACTGTGTTGACAAGAATTTAATAAAGAAGAGCTTGTGGTAAGAACTGCTTTCATATCGAATTAACTAATATCCGTGTGTTCATCAGCTTCTCCCAAGCTTCTATGATTATAACAGTTCATCATATCATCTTTTTCAGGTTGAAGGCACTAGTAGCTATCCCGAAGGTACAGCCACGGTTTGCTATAGCTATCTGGAAGAAATACCCCACAATGAAATCTCTTTTGAGCGTTTACATGGATCCTACGAAATCTGTGAGTCTTGGGTATCATTGGAATCTATTTACTTGAATGAATTAGTTGAAAGAATGTTATCAAAAAACTGTCAGGTGCATGAGAAAGAGTTTCTACTCAAGGATTTGACAACAGAAGGCTTGCTTGGGGACAATAGAAGGCTGGGCGAGGTTTGTTCTAAGAGAATCTACAGAATACTAATGGCTCAATGTGGAAGCATCAAGACAGATGACGTTGAGAATGGAGCTGATTTCTTTAACTGACTGAGTAATGGTGAAAGGTTTGCGCTTATTCTCAATGCCTTTCTATGATTTAGTTGGCTGACCCGTGGATTTTCTTAACTAGGTGTAGTTTGATAGGGGTTAGTGCATATATTTCTATTTTTTAGTTAGTATTCTTCCCCCATGAGCTGAGATTGAGTTTGACTGAGTCAAAAGTCAAGTATATCTATAGGTTGCATATTGTCATCCTAAATTTTCTTACTAAACATGATAACTAAGATTAAATACTTTTTTTTTCTTTAAGTCGAGTTTGATTAGATACAGGTTTAATTCTTTAAGTCGAGTGTGATTATAGTTCAGTTTGATTAGGTTTGTGCAGGTTCAATTCAATTCCAGTTTAATAGGGTAGGGCATAATCTGTACCAGCTAATTTAAGTTGGCAAATCAGGTGGGTTTTTGATCTTATCTTATCTTAAGGTAGAGATCTCGTCAAGTTACAGTTGAATAAATATGACAGGTGACGTAGGCCTTAGTGACAAGTGACGACGATAAGAGATTGAAATAAAAAAAGGTATGTTTATGGTCACTTAATAATGGGATTAGCTTAAAAGGATTTAATTTATAGAGTTGGGAGCTAAGTCATGAACCGGATAACATTAAAAAATAAGACAAATAATTAGGCATAGTTCCACAACACCCTGTTTGTCTAAATAATTCGTGAATGTGTTTGAACTCTTTATTGAGTATTAAATGCGTGTTCGTGAAAAAAATTGTTGAATTGAGTGGAAAGTCATCATTAGCTAAGCCAAAATTGAGGGTACATGAAACTGGGACCCAAAAAAAGATACATATTTTATTATTAAGATTTCAGCGTAGAAGTGGATTTCAGCTTGGTTCATTTAACATATTATTTAAGTTTGAGCCTATTTTTTTATTTAACTTGTATATTATCACTAGCCTCCCACTAAGCCTATATAATATCTTTCATATATATATATATATTATATCGGTAAGTAATTCATCTATATATATATATATATTATTTAACTTCAATGATATTAAATAAAAATTAAATTTAACTGAATAAACTATCAATTAATAATTTAGTTATTTAAAAATAAGATATTGATTGATATGAATGAATTAATCAATTCTTGAAACTATTAAGTTAATTAAAAAGTGAAATATGAATAAATTTTTAAAAATCAAACATTTCACTTGTTCTTTTTTCTAGTAATTTTTTCTGTATATTTTCAATAATTTTATAATGGCTCAAAAGCTAAGCACTTGTTTAGTGTTTTTATTTTTTATTTCAAAATTATTCTTTTTAGTTCTTCATTTGTTAAACTTGGGGTAGTGTATTTTCATATCATTAAATGTACATTACCTTAAAACCTTAATCTTAAGTTTTCACAAGTCATAGTAGGTTGGCATAAACGATGCATCCATTTTTGTTTGTTTTTCACTAATTGTGTTTTATTGTTATTAAATTGAGTTTACTTAACAAAAAATAAAAAAATTTGCATGTTGTACATACAGTTAATGTACAATATGTGAAATAACTAAAACATAATGATAAGCAATTTTTTTCTTTAATATGATAACATCATCGTATTTTAGTTTGATATTGAAGGAGATTCTTTAAGATAAAGTGTGCATTTACCATAGTTTTAATAAATATTTTCCTACTAACTCTTATGTTTAATTTCATAAATATATTTGATAAACTATACAATTTTTATGAATTTGTTGAAAATTATAATTAGTTGAATGGTCAAGTTAATAAAGGAGAAAATATCAATATACTCAAACTTGTAAATAAAATACTTAAAATAAACTAAGGTATTAAATATTCAAAACTAAATATTAATTTAATTAAGTAAAAACTTACTAAATAAATTATAAGGCATCATCTCGTAAAGTAATTCAATTATTTGGATAGTTATTTATTTTATAGTATTTTATATTGAAAATTTAAATAATAATTTAATTAAGTATATAATTATTTAGAGAATAAATATTGATTGATTATAATGAGTCAAATATATTTAAAACATGTCATAGAATAAAATGTGTTTGTGACATGCTTTTTCGAACACAATTCGCATTCATTTAAACTTGATTCAATAAATAATTCAACCAAACTCACTTGCGATTTCTCGAGCTTAACAAAAATGTAAACAAGTCTGAAGGATACTTTTTTACTAAAGATTTTCTGTTAAATCAGAATGTGCTGGAACTTCTTTTGGTAAATGACTGGCATGCATTAAATTGAACAGTAGAAAATTAGTGGTCTATAATGAGTTGAATTCCGGCATATTCACAAAAAAGATAATTACCCAAGAACGGTGAACACAAGACACCAAAGGCCCACAAAATTAAAAGAGCAAAACAACCCCATTTGCATGCTTTAAAGTGGAGCTTCGCACTTTACTATTGTTGTCTATATTTAAGCCCGTTGGTGGGCTCATACCTCCTCCTAACCTAACTTTCTTGGGCTCCACCACCCATTATTATTACCACCTACCTCGCATAATTCTTCGATCCATTTCAATTAATCTCGATTTGACTATTACTCCCAATGTCTATTTACATATACGTCCAATCTGAGTCTAAGCTAAACTCAAGCTCAGCCTAACCAGATTGCTCGATGAGCTTGGCCTAAGCTTAAACTTGTCAAATCAAAATAAAATTACTCGAATGCAAAACACAAACACATATCTATCATGTCCTTATATAATATATAATTATATTTATTAATAAATAAATGATACGCAAGTTCAAATCTAATTTAACCAACCTTGGCTTGGACTGAACTGAGACCAAAACCTCAATGTCCATTGCTAGTCCCAGGATTTGCAAAATTCTAGCCACTCTTGCAAGTTCCCCATGTACGCGATTAGCATCAAGTCCCAAGGTCATCAAAGTGCGATCCTTCATGCACCTTTCCTAAATTATCTTACCACTAGTCCCCCACTAAGCCTATACAATATCATTTCATCTTCAAATCAAGGTTACACTCACGGCCCATGCAAGCCACACTATCTCCACAATTGTGTTTCATGGGGTCCATGCAATATTGAACACTCTTTTTAGCTTTTTGTATAAAAAGGAACGAAGGCATTTCTCCTAGTTCATAGTTTCTTATCATGGACAAGAGTAAATCATTTCCTTATCACTCTTCTTCATACGCCGAAGCACGATGCGACTTTGAAGATCGTGCTAAGTCGTATAGCTTCAACGGTCCGGCAGATCATCCGGAGGTGAAGAGAAGGAAGAGGGTGGCTGGTTATAATATGTATGCTGTTGAAGATAGGCTCAAATCGTCATTGAGAAACAGCTTTAAGTGGATCAAGAGCAAATTCACAGACAGCTCGTATGATTTATGAACTATTGACAACAAGATGAGGGTTTACTCTCTATGGAAGTATGTATCCAAGTGTGTGATATTATCTGAATTTTAAGTTGCTAATAATGGAGTTTTCTGCTCTTCCTTTCTTTTTTATGTTTTATAAATTTCTTACTTGTGAAAATTGTAATATGTGGGCATGAAACATAATACTGGTCCAATTAGGTTGAAATTCCATGATCAACCTTTAAAACCAGTAGTTTCTTGTGTACTACAAAATCTCTTATCAGTTCTATGATTGCAGAGGAGTGAGTACATACATATTACATACATGCACCTATTGTGTATGTATGCAGATATGTCAAATTGTTGCAATTATTCATATTTTGCTAAATTTTGAAAAAGAAGCTGCAAATTAACCAAAATAAATTTATAGTAAGAAAGGGCGTACCATGGTATCAGATGTTTGCCGACTTATCATTGTATGTTTGCTTGATACCAACTACCAAGCCAGCCAAAGCATTGATAAACTGTTGCTGCTTCCTGGTTTAAAGTTTATGTTCTGTATACTCAATTTTTGTTGTTATAGAGAGTCGACAAGATATGCAAATTAACATAAAGCTTGGAATCTTAAACACCAATTACTTAGCTACTTGTAGAAAGATGAAGAAAAGTTTAACTCAAAACAGATTGGAATTAAACAGAAATTTTTAAATGTTTGGGCACTTTACTCCACTTAACAAGCTGATATTATTCTAAAATCATATATTCTAAAGGTGTGTGGTTTGGATAATTGTATGAAACCAACAAATGCTTACTCCTGAAGAAACGGAGTCACTGATGAGGCTCTGTCGTACGATCAACCAATGTGCATCTTGCCCAGGATAGCCGATCAAAAGGCTCCTAGAGAGCTGGATAAACGTTTTGTCTTCATTTCTTCAAGAGAAGAATCTTTAGGAAACATTGTTTCATTGTTTATCTATAAAAAATAGTGTGTCAAAGTTATCCTTAAGATAAGAATGACAGTAAATAACATGCAAATTATTATGTATACATTAGCACAAACAGATTGTCCCAGAAACACACACAAGCAAGCAATCCCAGCATTATACTAGAAACAAAATCTTACTCTTAACTTCGATCATCAATTTTTGTAATTAACATACCATTGACATCGTAAAACAACTTAAGATTTATCAAAGACAGCTTAATATTAACAAGGTTATCAAGGTATAAGGAATTTATTTATTTATAAAATCGAACTAGAGATGAAGAGGTTGTTACATTTTGGGTGCATAATAGCTCATACATCATGTAAGAATATTATTATAAGTGTAGATTAGGGGTGGCAAATTGGTTCCGGAACCGTGGGTCCAACCCGACCCAATTAGTTTTGGGTTTGGATGGATCTTAAAAAAAAGAATTATGGTTCCAATTGGTTTTGTATTTATTGAATTTTCAAGACTTTGGTTTCTTATGGTTTTTGATTGGGTCCAAATTGGTTCCAATAATGGGCCTATTTTGGTTCCTAAATGGATCCAATTAAAAAAGAGAGAAATAATTCTCCATTTTTTCTTTCTTAGACCCAATTGGTTTTCTTTATTTAAAATTTCACTTGTAGAGAATATGTGATTGCTTAAGAACTAAACCCATACTTGTTTTAGTCATTTGAACTTATACTTTAAATAAATTTTTATAATAAGATCAAAAAATTATTTTATATTATTTTTAGTCATTTGAGCTTTTTTATTTTTTAATATATATTATATTTTTATTATTATATTAATAAATATATATTAAATAATTAAAAATAAATAAAAATATTTGGCTCGGCTCGAGTACGAACTCGAGCTCACGAGCTTGGGCTAGGCTCGAGCTCGAACCCATGCTCGCGAGCTCGAGTCCGAGCTCGAAAATTTTGGGCTCGGCTCGAGTTCGAGTTCGAGCTCGTGAGCTTGGGCTCGGCTCGAGCTCGAACCCATGCTCACGAGCTCGAGTCCGAGCTCGAAAATTTTGGGCTCGGCTCGAGTTCGCGAGCTTGGGCTCGGCTCGAATCCATGCTCACGAGCTCGAACCCGAGCTCGATAATTTTGGGCTCGACGAGTTCGAAAAAAATGTCAAGCTCGGCTCGTTTACACCTCTATTCTGAACCGACTAACTTTCAAATAGTAACATAAATTATAACTTAGTATCAATTAATATATCTTTAATTTCTGTAACCGAAAAAAAATATTATATTTTTAATTTTTGTAACCGAAAAAAAAAATTATATCCTTAATTTCTCTACATTAATTTTTTCGTTATAAATTAAAAAATATTAGTTAATAATATATTTTACATATAAATTATTACATTTGTATAATATGATTGGAATTTTTATAAGAAAATTATAAAAATAAAATGTAATAAGTTAGTTAGTGAACAATAAAAAAAAATTTTGTTTGCATTATATTGGATTAGTTGGTGAACAAGAAAAAAAGATTAGTGATTAGTATACAAATGTTTGCATTATGTTGGATCCATAAGTCACCAACTCACTAATTGGGTCTATTATGGTTCCATAATGGTTCTTTTTGTATAAGAACCATTTGGAACCAATCAAAACCAACAAGGACCCAATTCATATTGAAAAGACATTTTGGTTTCTTGTTGGTTCCAACTTATCTTTTTTACAAACCCAAGTGGACCCAACCCAAATCCGATCCGATCCACCCATTTGCCACCCCTAGTGTAGATACTGGTTATATCATAAGACAACAGCTGCGATATGTTTATTATAAGGCCATTTACTTCCAAATAATAGAAAATACTTGGGGTTATATTTGGTAATTATTTTCTCAAAACAATGTTTTTTTCGAGGCCAAAAAAGCAAACTGGTAGGGATATTTTGAATATATGTTTCGGCAAAAAATTTCCAAGAACAACTTTATTTTCAAATCCTATACCTTAATTATTAACCCTATTTTTAAACCCTATATCCTCTTTAAAAGACCTACACATCATTTTTAGAATAGATAAACCATCCATATTTTCTCAACTGGACTTATCAACTTAATGGTTGAAGATCGCAACTCATACTAGTCCAAATTCATTTTCTTCTTCAAAGACTCCCCAATGGGATATTCCAAAACCATTTCCGTAAAACATTCCTAAAGAAGGTTCTGGACAAGCCATACCAAAGATAACGTTAATAAACCAATTCTAGCCCCCGCCCTATTTTCACATAATTCACATTGTTTTTCACATTACTCTTGCACACAAAACTAATCATGAAGAAGCCATACAAAATTCATCACGAAAAGAGTGACAAACATACCTCAGCAAGCTTAGGAAACCGGCATTGTTCTGAAATTGTAGAATTGTTCCATCCGCCAGAACTGGTTCTTGCATTCAAAGTCATGGCATCTCCACCTGATTGAAGTTTCCGAATAGGAAAAGCATGGCAAGTCTCTTCAGCATCCAAGATCGACAAACTTGACTCATGACATGATGGTTTTAGCATATTTGAATGTGAATTTAGTTGGGCAAAAATAAAAGAATCAAAGGAGTCAGGAAATGGTGCATTAGGCTGCAATTTTGATTTGCTCTCTTTCAGTTCCGAGTTACGACCAGCCTTGGCCTGCAATGATGCCTCAGACAACAAACCCCCAATGCTTAAGGTGGTAAGACTATCATCCCATGGAGACTGGACTTGTGCGTGCTTCCCTTCTATTGTCTGTGTATCCAACTTATTCTTGCTTGAAAGTAAAGATGCTTCAGAAAATAATCCTCCAATGCTTATATCACTAGGAGGTAAAAATACAGGTTGCAATGATGATTCATTTTCGGCTTTCATGTTAGGATTGCAATTCGTACCCAACAGAGATGCTTCAGACAGCAGACCTCCAATGCTGATACCAGATATTAGTCCGATTGGCTGCATTCCAGATTTGTTTGTAGAGTTGAGGTTGGATCCATTACATTTACCCTGCAAAGATATTTCAGATAGCCAGCCTCCAATGCTCAAGTTGGTACAATTATCATCCCAAGATACAGTTGAGTGTACAGGAACAACATCAGTTTTCACTTCATCCTAACAAGATCAAGACACATGTTTAGTAACAAGAATATCCATTGGAAACTTGATATACTAGGCTGGAAAATATTCACTAGTCAGAACTCCAAAAAATGATTTAAAAAAATGCAATTTTCTATTGTCATCAATAACTCCATTTCCTGAACATATATATACCATGAGAAATTAATTACTGGAAAAAGTGGACCCATAAATTACCACAAGGTCCATTGGTTCATCCAAAGCCTTCATCTCATTAACATCAGAATCCAGAACTTCATTCATGTTGTTTTGCTTTGGAATGGCTTCACTAGCTTCACCTATTTCTACTTCTTGATGATTTGGGATCTTCAAAATTCTTGTACAGCCTGTACTCCACCCAGAATCGGTACGACTCCCATGAAGACTAGATTTAGGAGGTGTGTTATACATATCTTGCTCAGTGTGCCAGCCATACCTAGAAAGCAAATAAACTAAGTTGAATTATAAACTCCAAAGAACACAGTTACTGGATTTCATAAGTATTGGACTCCAGACCTTAGGCGAAACAAGGAAGGACTGCCCACCGTGATATACACCTCCCCTGCAGTAATGCTGCTGTCACTTGAAGTCCATCTCCTGCATGAATCTAGTTGTTCCGATTTCGCGTAGTAGGGAAAAAGCATGAGCTGTCCTATCGCTACACCTGAACTGCCCCATTTTGCATCGAGATGCCTCACCACTGATGATATTTTCTTCCGAGCACTTAAAGTGAGTTCCAAAAATGGGTTGTAACTATCCTGCAACAAATGAAACCAACAAAGCAAGGCATTTTCTTATACAATTCTTCATCTCTTGGGGGCGGAGGGTGACGGTGAGGGATTACATACCTTCTCTAATCCCTGGCGAGTATGTTCATTTATTGGGAAAAGCTGGAGTTTGATCTTTGCAGAAAGAACCTGCAGTTGGATTTGAGACTCCATTTGAGCCGTCTTTACAATTTCTGCAACAAAAAGCATTAAAAAAATGAGTGATGCTGCAAGATAAACACCCTTTTGGCATAATCTATTCTTATCTGAAAAATAAGAAAGCATATGAAATCTTTGATAAGATAAGTGTCTATCTCAACAATATTCTGTTCTACTGCAAAAAAGCACTAGAGAATAAAAACTTTGTTTTGACCTCAGAATTCAGGAGGAAACTAAGTGATGTGGCAGAATGCTACACCTATAACCTACATAGACTAGTTCTCGATTCAGTTGCCTAACCTTTAGCTTTCTGATGTCCCCTGCCAGCTCTATTGGTAGATTTCTTTACAGAAACGTCCAGGCAGTCATCATACTTTCTAGTCATCTCGGTTATCTTTCTCTTTTGTTGTTTACGGGATTCCATGGCAGATTTTCTGCAAATGAAATCAGTTATCCCATTTGAGTATCCAACAAGATTGCACTGCAGCTCCTCATGTTTGGATCATTCTGATTATTATACTATCAACACATTGTCCATGTTGTTTTCTCCACTTCGCACCATCATAAATATTACATGTATTTAAGAAGTGTTTGAAAACAGAAATGCAAAATGATAAATTATAAAGACCATATGTCCCAGTTAAACTGGAACAGAATGGCACCTCTTATGCAAGTCACTCATAGCTGTAGTATTGCAATATGCACAGACCTTTCCAATGAAGAAACACTATTAAAGCTCCAAATAACATAAAGAAATGTAATAATGCAATGTATGCCATGACAATAACAATCACTTCGTGCACATTCTTAATCATGCATATATACGTGTATTTCAAGAAGATTATTGACCATCCCTAACCAAAGCATATCTACCAGGACTAGAATTTTTTTCCTCAAAAGCATGTATCTACATGTGTAACTTGATACAACATCAAATACTCAACTGCCTCAATACAGCCTCTAACAATAGCTTGTAGTCCTGACTGCATACCAACACCAAATGCAAAACAATAGCTTATGTTGATTTATTCAGATGATTGTAATGTCTTCTTCAGGTACGCCACTCCTTTGGTTTTTATATTTCAAATTCCTAATATGACGCACCTGTAACCCCAAAAAAAGAAAAACAGATAGGTTTGGGGCTTTTACGCCAACTATAGTGTACACGAACAGCCAGCAAGAGCATAATTAAAAGGACACAAAAACACGAAATATTAAGTAAAAGAAGGGAATAACTATATCAATCATTTGACTCATCAGTTATTTTATCTAAAAATTTGAATAAAAAATAAATCATAATGAACTTCAGAGTTCAGACCACGCATCAGTTTATGCAGAGAGAATTCTCAATACAATTAGGTTAGCTCTTATATAAGCAAAGATTACAACTACTGAATCTGGATAAATACCATCGATTAGTATAAGCGGACAATTAAAAAGCAGCAAAAAATAGATATTCGCATATCTGCCATATACACATACACGGATATACACATATACAGATATATACCATAAAAATACATAATATCAAACTCACACCAATGATCAACACAATTTGCTTAGCTCTATAAGAGTCAAAGATCAAAACTATAAAATCTGGATAAACACCACAGGTTAATATACGCAGGCAACTGAAAACATCGAGAATCGATCAACGCATATCTTCGATATATACGTAGACAGATTTATACACGTATACCTGTACTCATGCGCAGAGACGCTTCTCCCCCCAGTAGAAGGTGTAGATCTGTATGTGTGTGTATCAGTGTGTGATTTTCATGGTGGCGGGAATAAATTTTGGCCGCCTCAATTTTTAATGTTGATTTGAAATGAAAGAGGGATATTCGCTACTTTTTTCGGTTTTTATATTGGATATGAGATTGGGTACTGTCTTCTAAAGCTGTACAATTCGACATCCAATCACAGCTTGCCATGTCAGAGTTGTTGCAGCCACGAGTTGTACGTTCTATTTTTAGTAATTGAGAGACGGATAAAATATATTGTTTATTAAAAAATCTCTAAACAGATGAATGAAAAAGACTTGTAATTCATATATTTAAGTTTTGCTTGTATAAATGTAGTTAAGAAATCTCTATCATACATATTGTGTAGTTCGAATTAAAGTATCGAATTTATTTAACAATTAATATTAAAATATTTTTGGATGAAATCTTTTCAACATCATGGGTTAACTACTGATCATGAACAAGTAAAAAAAGGGTTTCCTATTTTTTTCTAGATTTTTGCGCTAAACTATCCCAAAAGAAATTTAAAGAGACAAATTTCAGGAAAACAAAGCCAAACGGGATTTTTTCTGAAAAATGATGGGAGTCTGAACTGGTGATTTAGTATCACAAACAGCAATCAATCATTTATATGACTTTTCGATTTTAAAAAGTTTATATGAATTTCAAAATTTTCAACCAATTCATTGGTCGATTGGATGAACTATTATCTCCATCACCATAATTAGAGTTCAAATGATTCTATTTTAAAATCATTTAGATTCGTTCCTCTAAATTCAAAGTTGTCCCATCCAAACACATCCTAATAGTGTCTTTACCAATATGGCAAAGGAAACAGTAGCCCTTACTGTAGGACTCCCATTGGTAACTTAGGCACATACGTTTTATCTCCATCGACCAGTTCCATTGCAACTGTAACACAATTGAAGTACAAGATCGAAATACAATATAACGATAATGCCACCAGAACAAAAATTAAATCAATTAATCTATATATATATATATATATAGAAAGTTCTTTAACAAGGTGATGTCACCGACCCAGTAAATAACAAGAAACCATAAAGACAATATACTAGATAAAAATCAATACAGAGCTACATTCACACATCCCATTCATGCCAGATTAAAAACCTTGCACATGCCAATGCCACTTCTTGAAGCTTGTTGCACCACTTCACAAACTAACCACAATTTGCAATCTCTTTTTTCACTATTGTGGCTATTCTCAGTAAGGAGAATCATGGCTAAGGGCTATCAGCATGCATATCCATTGAAATATCATTAGAACTTGGAGCATTAATATCTCTGGCTTGGTTTCCACTGTTTTCATTGCTCCTTGTACCATTATTATTATTATTATTCACATTGTACCCTCCTTGTGACAAGTGATAGTGCTGGAGAATTCCACGTACTGGACTAGAGAGAGCATTTGAGAAAACTGAGTTCTTATCTGAGTTTCCCGAGCGTAATGGGGGGCCAAAAGCATTGGAAGATAGTGGGGAACTTGAGTTAATCGACTGATTTAAAACTTGAGAATGTTGTTGTAGTTGGAATGGTAGCCTTGGGGACGGTGGGGGATCTTCGGTCCCATAATCAAGTTCATTCTGCAGGAAAAAAAATTGTTGTTATAAAGAAAAGTGTGAGAAGGGTGTATTGGTGCTTTTTACCCTTTTATTTGTGAGTAGCTAATGGAAAAATTAAAGAAACAGTTCTTTTTAACCATTTGTTTGTAAAAAAGTTTCCACTGCTTTTACCTTCTTGTTATGATCCTCTACAAATATTCAATGTTTTGCATACCATAACAAAATTTGTGAAAATGCAAGCAAATCCATTTGCACTTTCAAGCACAAACCATATGCATCAACAAGAAACTAACACTTCAGACGCTGGAATATTGGATATTGACTATACAGATTCAGATATTGTACTCCATAGATACAAAGAAAAATTCAGTGGGCAATGTTGACAGAGCGCCTCAAATGGTGAGGCTTGGGTAGCAGAGAACATGAAAATAATGCGGGCTTCTGCTAAAACAGTTCAACAAGATAAAGTCCTAGCTGAAGCTCAGCATTGCCACTAAATTTTCTTTAAAAAAAAAATTCCACAAAACATAGCATGATCATTCGTAGTGTTTACTAACAACTTAAATTTGAAAAACAAATTTAAAAAATAGAAAGACCTGCAATATGCAGGCTAGCTCGATATATCTGAATAAAACTACACAAGACATAAGATGGACAGGTGAAGACGAATGAACGAAACAGAAAACTTAGCTACACATAGTTCATCACATAAGTATGAGCAGAGAAGCATCACAATATTACTTAAACTAATTAACATGATGTTAGATGTTCCAATTTATGCAACACAGCTTTATTAACACAAAAGAGACCTGCATATACGCAAGGATGTCACCAGTCATCACTCTCACACCATCCTCTTGCTGTCTCAAAATCCAATTATAAAGCTTTTCCTACAATACAAAGAAAACAAAACGATGGATGAGGAATGATCTGACCATTTATTTCAGAAATTCTTAATGCAGAACTACCATTACTGGCTCGAAACACAGTATTCCACAACCCTGTCACCGAATTGATATAAAAGAGGTGCTTTAAAATGCATATAAATGAGAATCTTAAAACATCAACAAAATATACATACAGAGTTAAGTATAAGAACATCTATAACTAATTGATTAGAATCTACCTTCACAAATCCAAGCCAACACCTGACCTAATCAACCCTATTTCTCCACTTTATTCAAGAAGAATTAAACATCTCACAGAAAACAAATTCAAAAAGCTTCACAAACACACAAAACTAAATAAAAGCTCAAACAACCAAAATCCAAATTACAACCGACAAAAACTACAATCAAACAACACAAATCAGAACACATACCAAAGAGTGCTTTTCACCGGCTTGAAAGGACAGTCTCTGTTGATGCATAGCCTGGCTGTAGAGCTGCGATAATGAGTTAGCCGCGCTGCAGAAAGTGGCGTACATGCTTCGATCCACCTCATCTAACCGCGTCGCATCAGATTTCCTCTTCTTCGCCATTCGGAAATAATTGGGGAATTTGAATTTTTTTTGTTCCACAGAAACCCTAGATTGGTTTTGGGTGTACAGATTTATACTCTGTGCATCTATATATCTATGGCGTGGTTTTCATTCTTAAAAAGGGGGCCGATTGCAAATTGCAATAAGGAAAGGTTAAGGGGAGGCGGAAAGGTGTGAATTGTGATCTTGGTCCAACGTGGCACCACACGTGGCACTGTTTTTTGGGATTTTCTTTAAAAAAAATTGTTTTAATTAATCATTATCTTTTAGAAAATTACTTTAAAAAATTAAAAACAAACATTATATCCAAGAAAATTCAAGATAATATCTTTAAATTTACTCTTTTTTCAACTCAAAAGTTCAATATTCAGAGTTAATATACTAATGCATTTAATTGTGCTTTATCATTTTGAATTACACATATCAATGCATTTTTGTATCGAAATTTATTTATATTAATTTTATATTACTAATTCGTTCTTTTTCTATTTTTTGAAGAAGGGCGATGTTTAAATTGAATTTTTGGAATGAAGTTTTGATATTGAAAAAAATTCTCATGAGTTTCTAATATATAAAATTCTCATGAATTTTTGGAATGAAGTTTTAAAGTGATTATACAGAGTTTTTAAGTTCTACATATCATTATAATTTATAATTAATACAAATATTATTTTATTCGCAAACTGAATCTAACTTTCAAAAAATCCTAAAATCGCCTAACAATCTCTATGAACAAATAAAACAAATGGTTGAGCCGCACCTCTACACAATATAGAGTGACTTTCGTAAATATCGAAATTCTAAATCTAGGTATAATTATAATTTAAATGTAAAACAACTTAATATATATTTTATGGTCGAATGTAATTATTATTCTACCATGCTTAGGATTTATGAAGATTATATATATAGCCTATAGGAATTACCTATGAGGTCATGAATTAATAACAATAGACCATAAGCAAGTGATTAGGGTTTGGTGGCTTCTCTCTCAATTTAAATTCAGTGATAACAAAAATTATTACCAATGTAGGAACATAAAAACCATGCAATTGTTAATAACCCCCAAAAAATGTCATATTCCAATTTGATATCATAACTCCAAGCTATTACCTATAATTAGCATGAATTTTGGTGGATGAAATTATCTTAAAGTATTATATTACATGAAAATTTATAACATGAAAATTTTATCTCGAATTAATTATTTCATATCTAACTAACACAGTAAAAGTTCAATAACTAATTGCTTTCTTCAAATGGCTATTGATTACATACAAAATACAATTCGATTTTAAAGAATTTCACGGCTTATATTATTTACATCCATTATAGGCCTCAAAAATTTCAAATATTTATATTCATTATAGTCGTCAAAATTTTCAGCGTTAATTGTTGTCTCGTGTCCTTTCTCCACATCGTCTCCCCCACTCCCGTAAAAAAGAAAAGAAACTAAAGGATGTATTAAAGAATGTTTCACGGTAATTTTTTTAATACTTTTACTAAAATAAACACGTTAAATAATTTTCCACTTTTACAAATAATATATAACTCAGTATCACAATTAACAAAAGTAGTTAAATTTTACAACAATACTTTATCACAAATCTAGAGTTCATGGTGACAATGAGCTTTCTACTTATATTTGGTTACTTGTTTATGAATGAAAAATGATATGTAGTATAAGTTGAGGGACGCCAAAGATGAAAACACTGGAAGTGAGGGGTTCAAATGCAATTACTAGGTCGGCGGCCGAACTATGTGCTAATTTTCCCATGTGATGACGTCATTTTTCTTTTTCAGTATGCATAGACCTTTTTAGGACAAAGTGCACTTCACCCCCTCAAAAAATTTGTATTTTGCACTTTCCTCCCTAAAAACACAAAAAAGAGACATTGCCCCCTAAAAATTTGATATATGCATCACTTTGCCCCAATTACTATTTTCCGGCAAAATTGTGATCGGAAATCATTTAAATGATTTTTCCGTCAAGAGCATTACCATCTTTACTATTTTTTTGTGATTCTCTCACATGCATGAATTTGAGCCAAAATCATAGTACCTCTCTAACATATCATCTTAGAGCTGCAAAATTTTCATCATGATATCATCTTGCATATAAAGAATGGTAGAAAAAGCTTATCAGAATAGGAACTCACATCAAATGCATGATGAGATCATGGTGAGTATTTTGCAACCCTAAGATGATATATTAGAGAAGCACAACGATTTTGGGCCAAAATTCGGATATGTGATAGAATCACGGATAAATGGTAAAGACGATAATGTTCTTGACGAAAAAATCATTTCAATAATTTTCGATTAAATTTAGCCGGAAAATAGTAATTGGGGCAAAGTAATGCATATATCAAATTTTTAGGGGGCAATGTCTCTTTTTTGTGTTTTTAGGGGGGAAAGTGCAAAATACAAATTTTTTGAGAGGGTGAAGTGCACTTTGCCCACCTTTTTACAAAGAGTCCAAATTTAAATTTAAATTATTTTCAAATATATACTTGATGGTTAAAACTTAAAGCAATCACTAAGTTAATATTTAATTGCGATCGACATTTTGATATTTGAACTCATAAAAAAATTATAAATATCGAAATTAGTAAATTAACGCGTCAATATATAATTTTTTAAAAACAAGTTGGTCAAATAGATAAATAAAGAAATAATGAATCATATCAAACTTTAAACCTTGAAAAAAAAAATATTTATAATTCATGCCTATTAAAGTAACTTGATTTATTTTTTTAATTGGGTTAAATGACAAAGTTACCCACCTCCCTCCCCACCCCCAACGGCACATGTATACAACTGTATACATACAAACAGAGACAAGTAAGCTGGATTGCTTTCTCTAGTCTACGTCTCTTCATAATGGCGCAACTACAAACTTTTACCATTCCCATTCTCCTTTTCCCCTATTTATATACTACGCCCATTACTTAAAACCTCACCGCATACTATTTTTTTCTCATATGCATATGTAAGTCACTGAAACCCTTTTCCTCTGGATTTTTGTAATCCGTTTTAAGCTTGAATTTTGTGTTAAATTCATGATATTTGAATTGGGGTTTTCTGTTTCTTTCTGTATATTGAGAAACTGTTTGTGTTCATATTTGAGTCATTGAGTGTTCATATTAGAGGTGAAAGCTTTATTAATTTTACCAAGATCTTTATATTCTTCCACTGATATAAGTAATTCTCCTTGTTCCCCTTTTCCTTTGGCTCCGTAGATTCTCCTTCAGATTCAATGCAGTTTAATTTTTCTTTATGTCAAGAGTGAAAAGAATAATGCCAAGAGTGGTTTGAGATTGAAACTTGAATCTCAGGCGCCTTTCTTGGAGTTCAATATTGTTTCACAGCTTAGTTTGATGTGAATTTTTGACATACTTTCCGGAATTAATTATTGAATGCATTTCCCTTTTTGATTTTAAGGAGACTCTTTCTTGGCTAGTTAATTTCAAAGAAATGGGGCTTAATGATTTTTTCCCCTGATAAATCTTTTTAAGAAAGCAGAGAGCAAATCTATCCAATTCAATTGCATTTTTTAATTTTTTCTATTATTTCTTCTGAAATTCTCACTGCTAATTGCATTTCACATTATTTGCCCTTTTTAGGACTTTAGCTTGTTTATTTGTAATTCAGTTCTTGTTTCATTGTGAACCCATATGAGCAGTTTAGTGAAGCTAACTTAATTCTTATGTTAGGACTCTTTGAGCAGGATAAAATGTCTTCGACAAGCAAGGATGAACACAAATTGGCCCTTGATACAGCGGCATGGATGTTCAATATTGTCACTTCCGTGGGGATCATTATCGTCAATAAAGCTCTAATGGCTACATATGGGTTTACTTTTGGTATGTTATTTTTTGTGTTTATCCACATGATTTATCTGCTTCGAAATACAATCTGATATAGGCAAAATCGTATGTTGGTCTCATTAAATAGGGTTGAGCAACTTTCATCACTAGCTTTACGAGCTCTGCACATTTATCTCGTAATTTACATTTTTTATTGCACATTTGGCTCTAGCTATGTGAATATGTTCATTATTTAGGCTGATTTGGTGGAAAAACTCATGTGAAAGCTGTATTAAAGCTGTATTTGGTTCTTCGATATTTCTCTCAAGGGATATTATGAAACATCTTTTCTTACATCAAATGATACTATATTCTGTAGGTGTTGATCATTTTCCTTTTCTTTATCCACACCATAATCTAATGTCCAAACATGGCATAAAATTTTAGTTGAGTAAACTGGGGCTGGAGTAATAATTGACCATATAAACTGATCATACATTTGCAAATGAAACCATTGAATACCTTTTGTTGGTTTGGTTGAGATGACTCAATTGCATTGATTTCTTTGTCCATTTACTTATGATCCCTCTTTTCGTTTTCTTCTTTTTGCAGCTACAACATTAACTGGCCTACATTTTGTTGCAACTACACTGATGACTCTTGTCCTAAAACGGCTTGGATATATCCAGGGTTCTCATATCCCAGTGGCAGATCTTCTGAAATATGTTATATTTGCTAATTTCTCTATTGTTGGAATGAACGTGAGCTTAATGTGGAATTCAGTGGGATTTTATCAGGTATGTTCTCAAATTCATTTAGGTAGTGTTTGGATTGGAGGATTTTGAACACATCTATGTATTTCACTTATCTGATTAAACTTTCAATTCTACGTATTTCAATTATTCCTGGAGTCATTTGAAATATTTGGCTTCAAGCCATTTTCTTGAATCAAGATCCTTCAATCCAAATGAGAAATTATGGTCATTTCTCAAATCATGGTGTTTTCTAATTTATCTAATTTTTTTCTTCCTATAGATTCAAATAAAATAAATAGAATGTTATAATCCTTTTATTTGCATTCTGTACAACAGATAGCAAAGCTCAGTATGATCCCTGTATCATGTTTCCTTGAAGTTGTTTTGGACCGCGTAAGTTACTCAAGGGACACCAAGCTAAGCATTTTAGTTGTTCTATCGGGTGTTGCAATCTGTACGGTTACTGATGTGAGTGTGAATGCCAAGGGATTTATCGCTGCCTTCATAGCTGTTTGGAGCACCGCTCTGCAGCAGTATGTAAGTCCTAATTTCGCTTTATACTAAAATCATAAAAGTCGTTCTTCTATACTTGAAACAAGGGTAAAACCGTCATATTCTACAAAGAACCTCTACATTTACAGCAATTGACAAACATATGTTACATTGGTGGATTGTGAAAGAATATTAGCATCTATATAGTCCGTATTGGGCTATAGTTTAATCTGCTTGACTAGTACATTCTTATGTTATTATAACGCCTTTATGCAATTGACCATAATTTGATATGGTTCTTTTGTTTCTCTTGTGTTCACAGTTTGTTCACTTTCTTCAAAGAAAACACTCCATTGGTTCCTTCGACTTATTAGGCCATACTGCACCACCTCAAGCTGCATCACTGCTGATAGTAGGGCCGTTTATGGACTACTGGTTGACCAACAAGAGAATCGACGCCTATCAGTACACTCTGACATCATCCGTAAGTATTATATAAGGGCTTTTTAGTCTTTTCACAATCAAAAGAAACGAAAATGAAGATACATTTTAGTCGTAACTCATAAGTATTAGTTTCATCGATTTATTGACTTGAAATTGTTATGGGTTTTTGCAGACTTTTGTAATAGTTTCATGCGCGATTGCAATAGGAACCAACCTAAGCCAGTTCATATGCATAGGCAGATTCACGGCTGTATCGTTCCAAGTGTTGGGGCATATGAAGACCGTTCTTGTGTTGATATTGGGGTTTATTTTCTTTGGAAAAGAGGGAATTAATCTTCATGTAGTTGTGGGAATGATGGTTGCTATAGTAGGAATGGTTTGGTATGGCCATGCATCGGCTCAACCCGGGGGAAAAGAAAGTAGCCTATCTCTTTCTAACAATAAACCCGAAGAAGAAGAAGAAATCGGGTTAGTTAAATCTAATGAGCTTGATGAGAAGATCTAGTGTTTAATCTCTCTATATCAGAATGTGTATAAATTGATATCAATCTTGTATACTTGGTATGCATCTTGATATAGAATACGAGATGAAACACATAGTACAATAGGGAAACTTATACGTCAAGTTGATTTTGTGTTTTTGTTAGTATTAAGGTTGTTTTGCTCGTTTAATGTAGCATATAAAAAAACAGAGAGAATGGTATAATAAATCGATAGTATTCATTCAAACAAATTGATCATGAAATGCAGCTATTAGCATTGGATGTACGTGTGTTGCACTTGCACATAAATACTGATATAGTTGTGTCTGATGCTTGAGTTGTATTCATAATTTTCGGTTATTGATATTGATACAATCATGCATTTCAAAAAGAAAGATACTAATGAGGTAAATAATCATTGATATGAAAAGATGGATATAATGATTGGTTGATATGAAAAGATGGATATAATGATTGGTGGTTAATGAATTGAAAAAAAAAATAGTTAAAAACACGTGAACTTGAATGAAAATAGTTGGAGTGTAATACATATTTGATTTTGTTTTTTTGTCTAGAATATTAAAAATAAATTTATAAACATAAGCAAACATAACCTTAATATTAAGTTATTATTAACTATACCAATCCAGTATTGAAGAGAGTCCATGAAAAACTGGCTTTAAGAAATTCTTTCGACCCAAGATTTAGCAATGGCTTGTGAATTTTGATTTTTAAATTAAAGCATAATTTAATTAATGAAAGAAAAAATAAAAGAAAAATGGAATAGCACAATGATTTTGTTGAAAGAAATGAAAAGATATTGGATAAGAGACAGCTGCATTGGAGCCCACTTTATTTGTTTCCATGCACCAGCTCATTTCCAAAATTGGAAAGCATTTTCAACTTTTTTTTATAAATATAAAGACAAAGTGCCCTTCATCCCTTCAAAAAATCTGTATTTTGTACTTTTCCCCTAAAAATACAAAAAAGTACATTGCACCCTAAAAATTTGACATATGCATCACTTTGCCTCAAATACTATTTTCCGGCCAAATTGTGATCGGAAATCATTTAAATGATTTTTTCCGTCAAGAGCATTACCATCTTTACTATTTTTTTGTGATTATCTCACATGCATGAATTTGAGCCAAAATCATAGTACCTCTCTAACATATCATCTTAGAGCTGCAAAATTTTCACCATGATATCATCTTGCATATAAAGAATGATAGAAAAAGCTTATCAGAATAGGAACTCACATCAAATGCATGATGAGATCATGGTGAGTATTTTTCGACCCTAAGATGATATATTAGAGAAGCACAACGATTTTGGGCCCAAATCCGAATATGTGATAGAATCACGGATAAATGGTAAAGACGATAATGTTTTTGACGAAAAAATCATTTCAATGATTTCTGATTAAATTTAGGCGGAAAATAGTAATTGGGGGCAAAGTAATGCATATATCAAATTTTTAGGGGGCAATGTATCTTTTTTGTGTTTTTAGGGGGGAAAGTGCAAAATACAAATTTTTTGAGGGGGTGAAGTGCACTTTGCCCTATATATAATTGAATTTGAAATATATTATTGCATAATACAAGCTCTTTATTATAATTCATTTAAAATATATATATTTTTTTTGCATAATAACTTCAATGAAATTTAATTGAATGGAATAATAATTGCTCTAACTGATTGTTTGAATATATACACATCTTAGAATTTTTTATTTGAAATACATTTATAATGATCAATATTGAGTACTTTTAATTTGTTTATTTATGATACGTACTTGGGCTATTATTGAAAGATTTCAAACAAGGATAGTCCACGAATTCATAATTGAACCAACAATAGCCTACTTAAGTTATATGGGCCTCACTCATTATGTTATAATCATCCTAATCTTTTATATCATCATCATCATCTCATTTTACCTAATATTATCATATAACAAAATTAAATAATAGACCCCACCATCTTTCTATCTCATTTTAATTTCCTCCCACCATTAGTTTTCTTTGTGCATGTGCTATGTTGGCTTTGATGTTATTATTAACTTAAAATATCTTATAATTTTGTAATTTTCAATTTAATAAGAAACTTATATTAAGTTCTTAAACCATTTGGGAAACATACCTTGATTAAACTATTTTTGTCCATTTCACTAAAGAGCCAAATAATTGTAACCATATTGTTCACTTCCATATTGTACTAAATATTTATTTTTACTATTACAATTATAAAAAATATGCACATAAACAATTATGATAACTTGTAAAGAGACACAATTGCATCAAATTAGCAAAACAACCATTAAAGAAATACCATATTTCATATTTCCAAAGATGAAAATTAAGCTTAAAGTAATTGACTTTGAGTTACCTATTAAAAGATTCATATTTTACTCATGTTGAATATCACATTTGTAAGTTGAGTACAAAATGAATATCAAACTTATATATCTACATGAAATTAAATAAAAAATAAAAAAAAATCATTTTACATTAAAAGATTTCAATGGTAACTAGTATGGTACATTAAAAGTAATATTTTTGACAAAAATTATTGATAAAGACATATATTGTACTTTTTTCCTAATTTTGATAGCAAATGTCACTAAATTTCACTGCAAGATGGTGCTGGAACACATGGACATCACAGTGAAGTCACTATTCAATCTTGTCCGTCAAACAATATCAACGGTTGGATTTGACATTGTGGGCCCCAATGCATACATGCATTATGGAGTACGGTATAAGAATTGAATGTAAGTTGAAGTGTATTGTATGCACAGCTGAATTCATGGCGCGTGGATCCCGCTCGAGGGCTTGTGGTTGAATTTATGTATTTCTTTTGATAAGATATTCCAAAGTGGTTAGAGTCAATATATACCCATCATAAATATCAATAATAGGAATTCAAAACATTATTCCTCTAATTTTATCCATTTTTATTTTCATGTGAATGAATTATTTTAGGGTTGATTTATACATCATGTATAATTCAAGGGACAAAATATAATTTTTAATAATAAAATTAAAGTATGAAATAAATATTATTTAAAAGTTCCAAGACTAAATCCTAATTATGGGACTAATAATAGTTAAATTATTGGGACTATTTTTAAAAATACGGTGGAGCCCATTAAAAAGGTCAAAAATGATTTTCTTTCTTGCAGATTGAACTAAAAAGAAAAAAAATACACCTAGATATTATAACTTTTTAATTAGGATTTAGTCTTGTAAATTTGTCACTAACATTAACTACCTAAATTATTTGTGATTTTACATACCCAAGTATACTGAAAAAACTTGTTTTATTTGTACCAATGAATGAATACATCGTACTATTTAAAATATAAGAAAAGCACAATTGACCAAAAAAAGCAATTGATTCATCAATACAAAAGAGTACAAAATGAAAAAACTTTATTTCAACTTACATATATGCAAGTTTAATGCAATTCATTCACAAGTACAAAAGAGTCTCTCAACATTGAGGATTTGATCAACATTGCTACAATTAGAATGTCCAATTCATTGTTATTGCCTTTTAAAAATGTGAATCAGATTAAAATCTCTTGTAATAAAAGTAATTGGTAATAACAATGATTGGTTGACGAACTATTGAGACAAACAAATTTGAACTATCTTTAGTGACGTAATTATAAAAGTAATGCATAATAGCCGATTGAACTGCCATCCTGATTTGTACTTATTATTAGAATGTCGAATCTATCATTGTAGCATACCAATGTGATTTAGCCCAAATCTCGTTGGGTCAATTTGAACCAAATCGATCTATTGAGAAAATTATAGACTGCACTCAAGTGTATTGAGCTGCCTACGTACCTAATTTCTTAGGATCAAGTCTATCGTAGTTCTAACAAATTAAAGAGGGCTATTATATAAGTGTACCTCGTATAGAATATGAGGTAGTATTTTTCAGAGAGAATCCCCCCTTTAAATGAACTAGTAGAGGGGTATCTATAAGCTCAAGTGGTTACTATTTATGATGTGATGGTTGGGACCTGAAAATGACTGCCATGTGTCATTATATCTATGGACCATCTGTCATTGGGTTATCGGGTCGGGTCGTATGATGACCCGACCCATCATTTTTCTGAATGGGCACCTCGTATACAAACTACCTCGTACGCAAAGTACCTCGTATGCATACTGCCTCGTATGGCTAATTTATAATCTAGAGATAATATTTGAACTACTTTAATAATATTGCAATTTTGACACACATCACAATGAAACTCAAGCTACTCATAGTAAAAATGATTGGTTAAAGACTATTGAGGATCGAATGTTTAACATAGTTCTCAATAGTAATGAGTCGAAACCAGATAGACTACTATTTTAGATTATAATTACCATTTAAATTGTAGTTACTATTTTAGTGTCGAATACATTATTATAGTCTATAAAGATGACAGTCCAATTGAAAATCCATCACAATAAAAATAGTTAATTGATAGACTATCGTCTTGATAAACCTAGAGTTATGACCTAATTAGTACAAGTAATGAGTCAAAACCAACTGGACTACTAACGTAATATTAAAATACAACTTTTATGGATCAATACACATTTAATTTTTTAATTGCAACTCCGTGGTAGTAAATGAAAATTTATCTTATTACATGAGCTAGATTGCCTTAATTCATCGAGCTTAAACACTTATTTCACAAATTAAAAGAATATGTAATTATAGTTACGATTTAACTGAGTAAATTCGAACCAAATTTCACGTATCACACGAGATAATCATTATTAACAGAATACATCATAAAAAAGGTTAATAATAACAAGGTTTTATCAAAATACAACTTCACATGAATTGTCATTAATTTTCTTATTTTTTGGCTTTGGCCCTAATCGACAATACAATTTTTTTTTCAAGTAGGAAGAATAAAACTATAAAATCATAATTAAATCAACAATAATAACAATTAAAGTTAAAAAAGAATAGAAAAGCTATAAAGATTGCCATAATGGAAACAATCTTACGAGCCTTAAACTATGCTAAGGGATGATGAATGAAGACAATGAAATTAAAGGCAATGGAATCTCCATTAAAATAGACAGTGATGGATCCATCCATCCCTAATCACACGTACGTGGTAACCCTATAGAGACAAACTCAATGCAACCCCCCCACCCCCCCACCCCCAAAACCTATACATATAGAGAGAGAAACCAACTTAAACCTATACATATAGAGAGAGAAACATGTAGAAATATAATATCACATGCCATGTGACCACCAGCTATCCCCCACCCCACCCTCAACCCCCCCCCCAAAACAAATAATAATTCAATATATATACTCATGTTACCTTCCTTACTCTGCCTTTTGACCCTCTTCATTTTTTTCACCTCTCTCTCTATCTCTCTCTCTCTCTCTCTCTCTCTTGTCTGTGTGCTCTGTGAAAATGGAGAACATCTGAATGCACAAACACAAACCCAAAAAAAACCCATAAAAATTCAATCTTTATCAAAATGAAAAGCGATAACAATCTCTTCCACCACCCATTATACTCGTCTTTCTTGATAATCTCTCTCCTTATTTCTCTCTCACCGCCGTCCACCGCCGCCGGAAATGAAGACTCCGGCAACCTTATTTCCTTCAAAAACTCACTTCCGAACCCCAACTCACTCCCCCAATGGCACCCCACTGTCCCTCCCTGCAATTACGACGGCGTTTCATGTAAAAACTCCAGGGTCTCATCCATTAACCTCTCAAACTATCATCTCAACACAGACATTGCCAAAGTTGCCAGCTTTTTGCTCTCTCTCCAAAACTTAGAAACCCTTTTCCTCAGAAACACCAATATTTCCGGCCAAATATCCTCTCTCTCCAAACTCTCATGCAGTAATTCACTTACTTCGTTAGATCTAGCTGAAAATTTCATTTCAGGGCCTGTCACTGATATCTCAGCCTTCAAAATCTGCTCTGGTTTGAACTTTCTCAATCTTTCCAACAATTTTATGGACCCTTTTGTTGCTAAAACCTCAGGGCTATCATTACAAGTTCTTGATGTTTCATACAATAGAATTTCAGGTGAGAATGTGATTTCTTGGATTTTGTCTGAATTTCCTGAGTTGCAACAGCTGTCCTTAAAGGCAAACAAAATTTCAGGAAATTTGCCTGAGTTTAGCTTCAAGAATTTGATGTTTTTAGATCTCTCATTCAATAACTTCTCCACAAAATTTCCCATTTTCAGTGATTGTACCAATTTACAACACCTGGATTTATCTTCCAATAAATTGTATGGAGATGTTGGAAACTCACTTTCCTCATGTCTGAATTTGAGTTTTCTTAACCTCACCAGCAACCATCTCACAGGCTTAGTACCAAATCTGCCAAGTGGTGGTAGCATGAAATTTCTGTACCTCCATGAAAATGATTTCCAGGGAAATTTTCCATCTTTGTCTGATTTATGCAAAACCCTTTTGGAATTGGATCTTTCTTTTAACAATTTAACGGGGACTCTGCCTGAAAGTCTTGCTTCTTGCTCTGAACTGGAAGTTCTTGATGTATCTGCAAATAACCTGTCAGGTGAGTTGCCTGTTGAGATTTTCTTGAAATTGAGTAATTTGAAGAGTTTGGTGCTTTCTTCCAATAATTTTGTGGGTAATTTGCCTGATTCATTGTCAAAGTTAGTGAATTTGGAGACTTTAGATGTGAGTTCCAATAATATTACTGGTTTTATTCCTTCTGGGCTCTGTAATGATCCTAGAAACAGCTTGAGAGAGTTGTACCTTCAGAATAACAAGTTCGAAGGGATAATACCTGAGAGCTTGAGTAATTGTTCACATTTGGAGTCACTTGATCTCAGTTTCAACTATCTAACTGGTACAATCCCATCAAGCTTGGGGTACTTATCCAATCTTAAGGATATAATCATGTGGTTAAATCAGCTCCATGGCGAAATCCCTCAAGAATTTATGCACTTACAGAACCTGGAAAATTTGATTCTCGATTTCAACGACTTAACGGGGCGAATCCCCGATAGCCTTAGCAATTGTACTAAGTTGAATTGGATTTCATTGTCAAACAATCAATTGAGTGGTGAAATACCGGCTTCTTTGGGGCGTTTATCTAATCTCGCGATTTTGAAGCTCGGGAATAATTCGTTATCGGGAAATATACCTTCCGAGTTAGGGGATTGCCAGAGTTTGCTTTGGTTGGATTTGAACACTAATTTCCTTAACGGGACAATCCCACCGGCTATCTCAAAGCAATCCGGTAATATAGCCGTGGCATTGCTAACCGGGAAGAGCTATGTGTATATAAAGAATGATGGTAGTAAGCAATGTCACGGGGCGGGGAATTTGCTCGAGTTTGAAGGTATTAGGCAAGAACAGTTGAATAGAATCTCGAGGAGTTATCCGTGCAATTTCACTAGAGTCTATCGTGGTATAACTCAACCGACGTTTAATCACAACGGGTCGATGATATTTCTCGACCTTTCTTACAATAAGTTGGAGGGTAGTATCCCAAAGGAGCTCGGGTCGATGTACTACTTGTCGATATTGAATTTGGGGCACAATGATTTCTCGGGCCCGATCCCTCAAGAGCTCTCGGGGTTGAAAAATGTTGCGATTCTTGATTTGTCGTACAATAGGTTGAACGGGACGATTCCTCAGTCGTTGACTAGTTTGACCTTGCTAGGGGATGGTGATTTCTCAAACAACAATCTCTCGGGAATGATCCCCGAGTCGGCCCCGTTCGATACGTTCCCCGATTATCGGTTTCAAAACAATTCGGGGCTTTGTGGGTACCCACTTCCATCTTGCGCGTCGGGTTTAGGGCCTGGGACGGGCCCACGTCCAAAGTCGAAACGGAGGCAAGCGTCACTTGCGGGTAGTGTGGCGATAGGGCTGTTATTCTCCTTATTTTGTATATTTGGGTTGATTATTGTTATTGTGGAGACAAAGAAGAGGAGGAAGAAAAAAGAGGCTGCTCTTGAGGCATATATGGAGAATCATTCAAACTCGGCGACAATAGGGCAAAGCGCGTGGAAAATAAGCGCTCGTGATGCGTTGAGCATTAACCTTTCGACTTTCGAAAAGCCTCTCAAGAAGCTCACTTTTGCGGATCTTCTCGAAGCCACTAACGGTTTTCATAAAGATAGCGTTATAGGGTCCGGTGGCTTCGGGGACGTGTACAAAGCCAACTTCAAGGACGGGACCGTCGTTGCCATCAAGAAACTAGTGCATTGTGGTCAAGGCGATCGAGAATTCACAGCCGAAATGGAAACCATCGGGAAGATTAAGCATCGAAACTTGGTGCCCTTATTGGGTTATTGCAAAGTGGGCGACGAACGGTTATTGGTTTACGAGTACATGAAATACGGTAGTCTCGAAGATGTCCTTCATGATAGGAAGAAGCTCGGGATCAAGTTCAATTGGCCCTCGAGGCGTAAAATTGCAATTGGAGCGGCTCGAGGATTGGCTTTCCTTCACCATAATTGCATCCCGCATATAATCCACCGTGACATGAAATCGAGCAACGTTTTGATCGACGAGAAATTGGAGGCTAGGGTTTCCGATTTTGGAATGGCGAGGCTAATGAGCGCTATGGACACTCATTTAAGTGTTAGCACGTTGGCGGGCACACCGGGATACGTCCCGCCCGAATACTACCAAAGTTTTCGATGTTCGACAAAAGGCGACGTATATAGCTATGGCGTAGTTTTGCTCGAGCTTCTCACGGGGCGACAACCGACGGATTCGCCCGATTTTGGCGACAATAATCTCGTGGGGTGGGTGAAACAACACGCGAAGACGAGAATAAGCGATGTTTTTGATCCCGAGTTGATAAAAAACGACCCGAGTTTAGAGATAGAGTTATTACAACACTTGAAAGTGGCGTGCGCGTGTTTGGACGATAGACCGTTTAAGCGGCCGACTATGATTCAAGTAATGGCGATGTTTAAGGAGATTCAAGCGGGGCCCGGGATCGATTCGACCTCGTCGATTGTGGTTGATGATGTGAGTTTTGAAGGAGGAGTGGAGATGAGCATAAAGGAAGGCAATGAGTTGAGCAAACACTTGTGACAAACTACTTCAAATTAAGTGTGTAAAAGAAGTGCATTTTGGTACTAAGAATTTTCAATGTTGTAATTTATGTTAGTTAATTATATACATAAAAGGGTTGTGTCTTAAAAACATGTAAGATTTGTTGTATATATATAGTTTGAGTTTGTTATGGTTGTTTTGTGTTTTTTTTTTCTTTTCTTAGCCTTTTGTCTGAAATAGAAACACTAGATTCAGACATATCTTTAATAGAAGCTGTTGGATCTATGACCTCATAGTGATGGTGACTAAGTGAATGGCTTTTCTTGGACTTTTCTTTCATTTCTTTCTCATCATCATCATCATTTTATTATCCTTTTTGTAACCAAAAAAAAATTATTACCTTTTTTCCTTTGAAGTGGATAAATGTAATGACATCATAAAATAAAATGATAAAAAAATCATCAATAGTTCATATATAGAATAATACTCAAATTTGTTAAAATGGATATGCTAATGAAATCACAAATTTATTATTTATCCTTATGTAGAATATACTTTTCAAAAAGATATTACAGTCCATTATATACACATTTTGATGAGATTATATTAGAATTTAGAATTTCAAAGTTTATGAAAAAAAAAAATATTAATAATTTAGTGAGAATGTCAATAATTGTACTACATGCAGTAAAAGTCATACATCAAATCCTTCATCAAGAACTTGGAATTGTGCTTACAGCTGTAGGCCCTTCATACTCATGTTTTGCCAACTTTCATGTTTCCAGCCATATTTGTCTGTTTCTCACAATTTTTTATAATTTACAAAACAAGTCCATCATTATCCAATAATTGCAATTTGAAAAGTTTATTTTCAAATGCAACCCCTTGACCGAGTCAAACATCAATCATGCAATTCTTTTTCCAACTATTATTGAGACTTTGCTTATCCAGTTGTTTTAAAAAATTTATTATTATTATTGGGAATATTATTGCTAAACAAATGGCTGTGAATTTCTGTGTTAACAAAAAGGGAACAAAATAATAATATCACAGGAGAAATTCGTGTGGAAATTAAAACAATTCTAAAATGACATGCCACCAGCTATATATACACTAATAATTATTATGTTTTGGCAAAAACCCATTATAGTATTATTTATGAACAATGATATTTAGAGAATTAATATTACTCATTTATTTCTACACTAGTTATTTCTACACTGGGTTACCATGATTTATTCCTCCCATAGCTCTGTCGGGTCGGGGCATGGGGGCCCTTGAGGTTGGGGATTCAACATTTTGGACAATATTATCTATCTATAGATTGAAATTAAAGTTGTACTAATTATTGTAAAATGATTAAAATATCCTTACGCAGTTTATTATTTCATTAAACTCAACGACTTGGATCAACTTGATAGGACCACTTAAATTTTTCATTTTTTTAGGAAAAAAAAAAATTCCTAGTTTATATACATTTAGAAAGATTCAATATACCCTTTTCTTAGAATACAATTTGTCAATATTCAATTTGATTCAACTTCTTTTTAGACTCTTAAGTGGTCCTAAAAATTACATTGTTTTTATGTGTTCTTTGTGTTTATGTGTATGTGAGCATGCGCATGTGCACGTGTATTTATCCCACAAAGCTAGGGTTATCTACTATCAAAGTGGGCACATTTTGCCTCAAAAGTCATCAATTTTTTAAATCTCATTAAAAATAGAGGGGGCTTTATGTAGTGTTTATAGGGGGAAATTTTATCTAACACCGAGAGCAACAATACTACTTTCATTGGCTATTTATATCGCACCTTATGTGTCCTTACGGAATCCATACAATATATTAAAAATATGGGTTTATTAAATATCTTTATCTATTAAAAATAGACAAAATAAATTCGATATTAAATTAAATCATACTCAAAGCTCTATATTTACCGTTTATGCAGAGTTCAATAAAATTAATATGAGGTCTAATTTGACAATTTTTTAACAAGCGTGGATGTTTAGCGATTTCGAACTGAGGGTGTTTTATAAAAAATCCGAAAAATATTGCATTAGATTTTTGGGGTAGTGATTTTTTTTATATATATAATTTGGATCCTTTGTTTTGTTTAATTTGTGTTTATTTTGTATTTTACAATATAACGTATATATGTAAAACGTATAAATGGTTTTTTTATGTATACACCAGGAGTGTGGATGATATAATTTTTACATGTATTAAAAAAAAAATGAAAAGAAATACAACTTAAATTAAAATATTAAAATTGAAGATATTTAGGGGGGAGAGTTGAAAAATGAAATTCATGCATGTGAAGTTAGATCATGTTCACAATGGACCATGTAATTAATTATTTATTTACAAATTTTTTCTAGCACCCCTTAATTTAATAAACCCTATTGTTCAAATTCCAAGGCTTGAACATAAAATAAACACCCTAACTTATAGTTTCAATGCATCAAGGCACAAAAATATTTGATCTTAATTAATGTCTGAGCACTTGGATTCAAAAAAAATTGTAGCTTTAATAAATTCATGAAATTCTAAATTTGTCCTCTATCTCATAAACAACTTGCATGCATTGGGGGTACCTTTAAGCTACTCAAGACTCAAGAGAGGACATTATTATTTTATTATATATTAATTAAATAATTAAGTCGTGTGATCCACTTGTTCCCAACTTCCATTGACATTGTTTAAATCTAATTAACCAAATAAAAAAAAAAAATTCTAAGTTCTATGTTTAATTTGACCAAATTAAGATAATAATGAAGGGAGCAATTAATCATTGATATACACTTTGTGGACTAATCAATTAAAAATAAATATTGTTGATTAATTGTGTTCGGAAAATGGTGTTTTCACAAAATTGCTTCTCCAAATATATATTTAATTTCTGATTTTTTTTTTGGTAAAACACCCGTGTTAATTTGAATTTGTTAAAAGGTGAATAGTGTTAATAAAGGTGAAAGATATACTTATTTTCTAATGGAAAATAGGGTTTTACATGAGAGTAAAAGAACAAAGATAATATTATATACTATATATATATATTTTAAAATGGGGTTGAGTAATTTCAATCTAATATATAGGGTATTTTGTAAATAAAACCTTTATATTTAGTCAATTTTTTTTAAAAAAAAATAACAAGAAAGATTCGTTTTGGTTTTGATAATTAATGGCCAACCAAGCAAATCTCGTAGCAAATCTATATATTTAAATGGGATAGTTACCAATTGATGTACTTGTAAATGAGTTTGCTTCAATTGTACTTACCAGACATGGGCGTGTGAGATTGAAAATATTGTCTTTAATTATTAATGAATGAATCCAATTAATTTAAATCGTCTCTATATTAGTTATCTGTCATTTGATTAGAAAAGTTATGTGTTATATACGGCATACGGCTGTACTCATTGACGTACAAATATAGTACAACTACTATATTCTTCTCTCTTTTTTTGGGTGAATTTTTGCAATAAAGTTTAGTATAAATACATTGCGAGAATCTCATTTTTCGAATTTTGATAAAATTATAATTGTTTGTAATAGTATGTATGATTTAATATATAAGGATGTGTAAGTTCAAATAATTATGTATTTCTACTTGAATTGAGATAGTAGGTTGGCCGAAATAGTATAAAAAAAAGACAATATGTAGATATTTTGGGTCGTTATTTCAGGAGTTATTTAATATGTATATAAATGATAATAATTGTCCAAAAGGTTGAATCCCCAACCCTAAGGGCCCCCCATGCCCCGGCCCGACAGAGCTATGGGAGGAATAAATCATGGTAACCCAGTCAATCACAGGGGCTAGACCAGTGCCCACTGCGCACAAGGAGCCCCCCTCACTTGAGAGGTTGCTCCCACACTGCCGCTGGGAGCCCCCCTCACTTGAGAGGTTGCTCCCACACTGCCGCTGGTGGGACTCGATCCTTGGTCATTGTCCAAATTTCACCGTTCTGTGACCAATTGGGCTGCCCATGCGGGCTATATAAATGATAATAATTGAGATGTTTGAAAGTGTATCTAATGTTTAATTTGTGATATTCAATTAGTTATATGCTTGAAAAAGAGATGTCATTGAAATATTATGCAAGTGTTAATGTTGAAGCCCTAACTTCCACACGAAAATAAAAAGTAATATGACTAAATTAACAAATCTTGAATATAAATCTACTAATTAAAAGATCCCTAAAAAAATTCCATTAAGATTTTCAATTAAAATTCTATAAATTTTCAAGATTCTTTTAGAACCTAAATCAAAATTTTGACTATTTATTTTTTATCCAACTTATAAATTTAGCTTTTCAAAATCTAGAACAATACCGATATTTAATACCTAATATTGAATGAATAAATTCCATTAATCTTTAACACCATGAAAAGATTATCTTAAATTGTGTGGTTCGTGCATGTTGAGAGTGAGTTTTGGAGAGACATTCAGACAAATTTGAGTGTATGAAAGTGACAATGAGACAATCAAAACAGCACACGTGGGCCATTGCACTGTCTCAAGGGTCCCTGCTACCTGCTGTCGCTTTATCATTTCTCTACTTCCCCTTTATTTTCATTCCTTCATTATTATTATTATTTAATAAAAGACCTACTAATTAATTTTCCTTTTTTTATTTTTGTTTGTTCTAAAGTAATTTTCTAATATTTAAATACATTTTTACCCAAATACATTTTTATGCTGATTGCGTCTTAATTTAAAAATTAATCATTCAAAACCATTCATATACACAAAGAAAATAAAAGATTTTAAAATTAATTCATTGACATTGGAAATATATTTTTAAAACGAAAACAATAATACAAGCACAATAATTTCTAATAACAGGTCCATGTTTGACCAAGACTAGACGTAGATAAATTATAATAATTGGAGAAATAAAAGGGGAAATTAAAATAATACTAACTAATAAAATTATAAAAAAAAAATGCCTAGAATTATGGGGAATTGAACGTGCTAGTCACGTGGCGGCACGTGCTGGTCCACGGTGGTTCCGGGGTGAAGGCTGTATTCAAGGCCCCTATCCAATTTAACTTAAGCCCCTTTTTCTATAAATGATTTAATTTGATTTAATAAATAAAATAATCGAAGGGCTTTTTTGGAAGTTTGTGAATAATAATCCATATTTAAATCAAAGCAACCTCGACATTAGTAGACCTCACGTGCACTTGTTTTTATTTAAATATTATTATTTCGTGTATGTATATGTGCCCTTCATTTTCTAATTCTTTTATCGTTTGACTGGTCAATGACCAGGTCATAAATAAGTATGGGTTTTTAATTTTTATAGAAAAAATAAAATTGCCCATTTTTTTGGTAATTATTATTGCATTTTATGAGTATTGGTGTTTTTTGTAGCTCTAATATTGTTTTTTTAATTATTTAAAAGATGATTAAAATTATTGAAGAAATGTATGTGTTTATATATTTGTTAGTCGTGGAAGCTTACAAACTATGTTGCAAAATTTATCAGTAATTAATAATGTGAAATTTATTCTGTAATGATAACTAAGTTCTTGGAGTGTACCATTTTCTAAATTTTATTATTATAATAAATCATTTATTTTTACTCAACTGAGAGGATCTGTTTCTGTAAAGGTTTAAATATCTTTGAAAAAAAAATTAATTAATAACCCAAAGTGTACTTCAATAACAAGCAAACACGAGACAAGTAGTCTAGGCACACATTTCTTTGATATATGTATAATAATAATTAATAATATTATAGATTGTATTAGAAGACAAATACTGCTTTAATTGCTTATTTTTAGGAAGAAATCGATTTTAATTGTATCAAGAACTTTTGAAGCTTTGTTGTTGCTGCATTATTTGTGTTTTTTTCAAAGTTATGCCTTCATAATTTATTACTTTTGTAGCATAGTATCGATATATATTTATTACACAATATATTAAAATATGTGTGAGTTTACTTCTATAAATACATAAAATATAAGATATCTTTCTAAAATTGAACTTTCGAGAGTCACCAAGTATCACTGTAAAATCATTACCATGGAACTATTGCATCATATTTAATGAGTTCATATCATTAGCTTGAGTTTTAATCAAGTTCAAGTTAATTATATAGTAAATAAACTACAGATATTATATCATTTAAGGTTTATTATGTTTAAAATTATGTTCATTAAATGCTGTAAATCATGCATTGTTTAATATTTATTATAATGGATACAAACTTATTTGAGAATTTTGTTAAAAATCCCAAACAAAAATCAAAAGTAAGGCCCACTTTTCTCACTGGCCAAAACAAGCCCAATTAGCCTATGGTTTTAAACTCATGGACTGACCCAACCCACGATCCAAACGAGCCCCTTGAGTTTGGGCCCGATTTGAGGCCCAATGTTAAGATCGCAGAATATAATGGGCTTAATAATTCAGAAACGGGCCTAAAGTTGGCATGGATTAGAATGCAGTGAGTGTACTTGTAAAAAATGAACTAACATTTTAAGGGGTCAATTGGATGACACCCTTTGCTATAAAAAAATATGTGCAAGATAAATTTTTTGGAGAAATGGTATTTGTTTAGCATGTCTTGGAAATTTTTTTATAAAAAAATTTCTCAAACTTACAATAATTTAAAAAAATTCTTACAACAAATTAATTTTACTGTTCATGATTTGACAGTTAATACAATCAAACTAAAATTACTTTTTCGACTATTTTTTAAAGCCAAAAATTAAATTAATTACATATTCTAATGCAAAATAATATAACGTTTAAAATAAGATCCATTGTGACTATTTTTTGACATCTAAATCAACGAGTTTGACTAAACACATTTAATAAAAATTATATTTAAATATCAACCAAAACAAATTTTTCACAACAAAAAACATATCACATCAACCACAATCATTACTTATTTTTCTCTTAAAAAATCTCATCTTTCAAACCATATTTCTCATTTTTATCATGAAAAAAAATTCTCGTAGATGGACATACCAACCAATTTTTCCACTTTTCTTCTTATCGTTTGAATTCCTGGGGGATTTTATATACAGCATGATTTAATTATCTTGAATAAATTATGTATTAAATGGACAATTGATTAGAAATTTAGCCAATATAATATAGATTAATATTAGTTAATCCAGTGACATTGATTTCCTCTTTAAGCTGTAATTAATAACCCTAATTGCTACCAGTAAGATCCAAAATGATAGCAATAATTTAATCGTAATTAGCAGCAACAGAACAATAAAACACAAAAATATAATGTACATCTAAGGGAAATATTTTATCTAACTTTAATTTGGCATGTAAACAAGAAAACTTAAATACCCAACAAAAAAATCATATATTAATCACAAATCATGAAGATAAATTTGAAATACGTTTGCATGCAACTATATGCTACACATATATATATATATATATATATATATATATATCTATATATATATATACATACATAACACATAAAACTCTAAAAAAAAAGGTGAAAATTTCCACTCCATCAAACATGAAACAAATTAGTATACATATGGAAGTTCACATATGATAAAAATGGCAACCTTCCTCAGCTACACAGGCCCGATAAAACAAAGGGCACAGACATATATTAATACACACAAATTAACATATCTATATATACTATATATGGAGTACTGTAATTTTATTCTCAGTATGGAAAGCACAAGTTCCGAAACATGAAGTACAACCATTGTACATATTATTATTACCAGAAGAAATTATTGAGTTGAGCAGAAGCTTGAGAATCTTCATTATCATGAGATGGAGAGTGTACGTGTCTGCCTTCGTACGTAGTTATTACCATTCTTGGATCGTCTGCTAATCTTTCCACTCTTTTCTTTACACGACAATTATCTTGTGTGCATCTGTAATAACTCCTGCATTGCATATATATATATATGTAGAGAATCAAATATTAGAGATAATTAATACAATTATGATTGAAAAATAAACTAAATGAGCTTTTAGATTGTTCATTAAGTTAGTTAAATATATCATAGCAAAGTCGAATATTATTTTCACTAGATTGGATATAAAAGCTGATTAGCTCAAAATTCGACCCAACAATTAATTTAAAAGTGATAAACATATATAGAAGCGCAATTTTTAAGCTCAATAGACTATTAATAGTTTGTTCGACTTGCTCGATTATTCATTTATATTCTTAGATACTATAACCAAAATAGGTCAAGTTATTTTACAAACATTAGCTCTCTATCACCATTGAGGAAAAACTAGATAATGCATATCTAGACTGTATTGAGATACATGAAAAATTCTTGTTTTTACCTAGTACAAGAAAAAGGAAAAAGTGATATGATTTTTATTTTTGATTTTCTTGAGAAAAAGGCAAAAGAAATGAGATGAAAATGGTGCCATTACAAACTGGCAATTGCTGGATTCATAATAAAAACAGTAGCATTTATAGGCAGAGTGGGCTCTATTGAGCATGTCCCTAGTCATAAAAAGTTTGCACACTTTTGTAAATTTAGGGAAAAAAGAACTTAGATTATAATCATTTGACAATAAAAGTTTTAGATTTACTTTTTAACCTAAAGTTTAAATCATCAAAAGGGTATCTCAAGAGATCCTCATTGAGAAAAATTAAAAAGGGAAAGAGTTTATAATCATTTACTCTATTTTTGAAATAGGGTTCTTAATTATTGATCGAAAAATGCGGATATTTAGGAGTTAAATCAAGCATTGGAGTTCAATTATTATTGCTAACAATATTTGAATTAATACGTAATTATTGTTCACTTTTGCCTTTCCATTTAGCATTCATTAGCAACACTGATTGAAGGATGAGGATAATAATGTTGATCCTAAGAATAATATATAATTCAAATTATAAGATGATCTCTTTGTTGTAATAGATACAAAATGTACATCATTATTATACAATTTATCATAGACAAATAATTAACATCTTTAGACACAATCGAATGTTATAGATCGATAATTATCTTTTGCATCCATTAAGTACTAATCTATTTCGATTTGATGTTTATTTCCACATTGCATATACATGCTTAGAATATAATTTTTCCATATAGTTATTGATGTGTTAGAGTTTAATTTATTTTTTTGTAATGATTCATTCTCTGATAGAAATACAGAGAGATAATTTATATCGCATGCATGTAACAATATGTCATAATTGTGAACCGATTCAAATCCTTCTTATTCCAATTTAAAGTTTTATTTTTTATTTATAGATACATATCTAAATATACCTTTCTTAAATGCATATGCAACATGGAAGAATATAAATCTAAACTACTTAATTTAATTCAAATTAAAAGGAATTAATAATGAAGCAAGTTTAAAAAATGTTTTATATTTTACTAAATTAATTACCATTAAATATTGAACTTGATAAAAATGTAAAGAACTTGAACAATCAAGCAGAAATATAATAAAAATTAGTTGAAATTATAATAAAAGGATGAAGAATTAATGAAAATAAAAGATTTAATTACCTGGGATGTTGAGTGTTCTTGACAACTTTCTGTCCATATTTTCTCCATTTATAACCATCATCCAATACATCAACATCACTCATGGTTTTGAAGCTGAATCTAGGCTCTCTCACTTTTCTTCTTCCCTTAATCTTCTTCATCTTCACTGCAGAAATCCCTAACTGATGATGATTATGAGTGTGATTATCTTCTGCAATTCTCTTCATGCTCATGCAATCATTCACTTGATGATCTCCCCATGCCCTAAAACCATTAAAGCATTAATTAGAACACTGATAAAAATCTATTTGCAACACTAATAATTTACAGATTTAGTATTCTAATTTACGTAGTGTATATAAATTGTGATTGTGGGCTCTTTTCATGAAAAAGAAAAACAAAAGTATTCAACATGGGCAGATTTCTGCAAAAGCTCTCTCTCTCTCTCTCTCTATATATATATATATATATATATATATATATTATATCTGTGTGTGCCTTTGTGTCAAATTACACAAATTAGTGTTGAAATGTAGTGTATATCAATCGTGATGGTGAATTTTTTCATGAAAAAAGAAAATTAACATGGAGAGATTTCTGCAAAACTCTCTCTCTCTCTCTAAAACACACACACACATATATATATGTATAATATTTAGGTTTATATATGTATATATATATTACCAGTAGTTTGAAGCTGATTTCTGCAAAGAGAGAATCTGGGATCCTGCAAATAAGTGAGATGAAAACTCTAACTCCTTTTGCTTGTTAGATACCACCAAAGAGTGATCAGAAAGGGTTAGATTTGAATCTGAAGGAAGAAGAGATGTGAAATTTGTATGAAAAGGGAATATTCCAAGCTGTGATGATAATATCATATCTTGTTCCTCAAATAAGCTCTGATTAACCATGGATTGAGCTGCAGATGACATATCTCTTGAATCCTTCTAATGGATGCAAATATTTTGGGAGGTTAAATAAAGGGCTATAATGGAAAGTAAAGGAGTTTAGTTTTATACTTGTTGTTTAGGTTAGAAAATGAATAGAAAAGGGTTACTGTCAAGCTTCTGTGTGTAAAGATATATATGGAAAAGTTAAAGAAATATTTCTGATGAAAGTATGTTAATACCAACTACCTAGAATAAACTATAGATAGAGTTATATATATATATATATATATATATATAATAGAACAATAAATTGAGTCACTTATCCAGATTTTGAATTTTAAGACAATCAGATGTATATTTATTCGGGATCCTTAGCTACGGATATTAATTCAAAGGAATTACTCATTTTTTGGCTTGTGTTTGGAAATTAATGTCATGATAGATACAATCACAATCATTTATATAATAACGAACTCATAATGCCAAAATCGTAATCATAATTTACTTGAGATTCTAATTATGTGAAATAGGAGAAATTATAGTTCAGATTTAGTGAGAGAGTCTAATTAAATTTATTTTTCTTAGAACTTAAATGCTTCTATAAATCACACTTGAGCAACTAGAATCTTTGGTGACACAGGTACTGAGAATGAACCTTCCTGACTCTTTCCACTATGCACACTTGAATAGATGAGCTTATACAAATCATGTATCTGAAGAAAAACAATCTGAGCCCACAAATAGTACACTAAGGATGTTTGAGAAAGCTGTATGATATGACACTATTATTCTTTCCAAAATTTTAAATCAACTTTTTTTAAAAGTTAATCCCCACAAAAAAAATTCTGTGCAGTCAATCTACGGTTACATACATAACATAAAACCATATTATTATATACTGTTCAAAAAGAATATATAATATACACAATATATATATACATGTATTATATATTACATTCTCTAGAGTATTACATAAAGTAAGAAAGTGCGAAAAGAAGTTTTGATATTGGACAGTGCCTCGTGGACTTTGTTGGAAATTAAAGTCAATTATGCATGTGATATAAGATCAAAAAAAACACAAAGACAAACAAATTAATAAATATGAAATTTAATTTAATATGGCTAGTTGTCAATGAAATTCTTTTATTTTGTTTGCTTCTGCAAATGGATTGACAACTTTCTGATGTGTGGGCTGCATCATACACTCATTTGTAATCTTTTATGGATCCTGTGGCCATAGGAATTAGAGACAACTTAGAGAATAACATTTCAAAAGTTCCATCTTTTTTATCTTTTAAATGTTACAAAGTTTTAAGTTTGGATTTGATTCGATTTTTTTTCTCATAATTACCGTTATTTACATATGTGTTCTTTTAAAAGCGAATCCCTTTACATAAATAGTCGCAATTATTTTAAATTCCTAAATCAGATGCCCCCTAAGAAGGCCTACAACTAGTGGTCGATTTGAATGCACATAATAAACCCTACATACGTGGTTTATTAGCTGCTTATAATTCACTTGTTGTGTGACTGATTTGAGTGAATCGAATGTATTAAATCAAATAACTAACAAGGGAAAAAAAAGAAAGGTGGATATCAAACTAGGGTTCTTTTGCATCAATTTTTTAGGGTTTCTTTTTAGGCCAAGAAAAAACAAAGAAATATTATTTTGATATCAAAATGGCAATGATGATGAATCTTGGCTGCAAAATCTCCTCATCCTCTATGCATAAGCACTAAGAAGTGAAGTAATTATGAATGTGATTGATGATAGTAGGAGAGGGAGGGGCCTATTTGACTTTTGGCAAGAAAAAAGCTTGTTACCTTTTCCACTCCTTTAAATCACTTTCAAACCCCACTTCTACCCACCATTTTTCCCAAGTTCCAAACAAACCCTATTAATTATATTCTTATCATCTCTTCATTTGCACACATTAATCTATCTTTACTTTGTTTAGCAAAATTCTTTGTGGGGTTTTAAAGTGGGGTAGGGGTATAAATTTGTATGTTGGAAAAAAAAATGTAATATAATTGGTTTAAAATTATAATTGTTGAGATAGTAATGTTTGGGTGATGAAAATTATCGATTTCATTATAATTTAATAGTGAAAATTAAACTGATCGATTATATTGTACTTACTCGGTTTATTAAAGAATGATCCAATGAGGGGCTATTTTTATTTCGAAAGAAGTATGTTTGATTGTTTGTGGCCTTTTGTACTACTAATTACTTAGATATAGATGGCTCAATCAAGTTCATGCGATTGAGTAACAATTATAGCTCAACAAAGTCATTCCCCACATATCCAACTACATTTTAGTTCATGATTTTATATATATTGGCAACATAATTTGTCTAAACTGTAAACATTGCGGTGATTAGGGAATCTTGAAACCCTACTTTAAAAATATAATTATAGTTGTTCATGTAAAATTAAACGGACATAGATCCTATACTATATGATTGATTGAATTTTATTACCTAAATTCCATGAGTTTATATGTTGTAAGAATGGTTCTACCAAATGACTTTGCAACGATAATCAACTCCACATATTGGAAGTGTATATATTTGTCCCGCGCTTGGCCTTTATTATCTCATTAATTATTTAATATACTAATTGAATTTTTTTTGGAAAGAACAATCATTCTATTTTATATAAAAAAATTTATAACGTCAAGAATAATATATTTTGGATTGTCTCTAATAATGTAATTAAGAATAACTAAAGTACTAAATATTAAGTTTATTCATAAATAAAAAATAATCAAGATAACACATCTTAAGAACTAATTAATAAACGTACACAAGAATGTAAAAGACTACACACTTATTCAAGAGTGCAAAACTCTCTCAAAACAAACTCTCATTTTTTCAGAGAAAATAAATACTAAGCAAACTATATGAATAAAAATATTAAGTATTCATCAATGGGGTAATTTGTACAATTGTAAGGAATTTGTAATGCACTAATAATTATGATTAAATTAAAATATTTTAATCTCCCAAAAAAAACAACTCATATGAATCTAATAATTGTTATTATTACCCTACAATATGTTATATAATTATAAAAGAAAAGAATCTTATACATAAGCTTTTCGCATTGAAACACTCCCAAATTAGGTTGATGAGATTTATTATGATTATATCTTAAACAAAGTTCTTAATAATGATTAATTTATTTAGAAAAAGAATATAATTATTAATAAACTTCAAGTTTAAGTTAATGATGGAGAAACAAACATGTGGCCCTACCTCTATTGAACTTCAGGGCAGATCCTCTCAACTTTTTGTACAACTACTATTTTTATTTTTTAGGTTAAATTATATTTCCTAAACTTTAATAATTTATTTATCCTAATCAATAAAAATATAATATAATAGAGAGCATTAAGCTAAGGCACTGTTTGGTGTAACGCTACCCTTGCGTTTGCATGATGTAATTGCTTTTGCATCATCTACAGAAAAAGCAAATAATTTTTTTTGAAAATGTACACAGAACAGTGTTGGCAAACAGGCATCATTTCTTTTTGTCTTTGCTCACCTGGTGGCCATCATGCCTGCCAGATTATAATTTCCATCTACATAAATAGGAATATTTAATTTCTGAATTGTTCAAAATAAAATAAAATAAAGCAATTTAATATCTATTTAGGAACTGAAAAGTCCTTAAGTCACTAATTATGATCTCTTAAGTAATTCATAATGTTCAATTCTTTTGTCTGTTTTTTTTTTTTTTGTTTGAATTTATTTATTAGAGTATAAGTTAATATATCTGTCTTTAAATTGTTTTTGAAGTATACATATTAATCATTACTTTAGTATCTTTTTAATATACATTAATTCATCCGACAAATTCAAGCCAATAAATACCTATTTGATTTACTCAAAACGAATTTGAAATTTGATAGCCAACAATTTTTCAGTTTCGTCAGCAGTTACAAATTTATGCCGTAGGATAAAAATGATCTGATGGTTAATCTTTGTTTGGGCTTTAATTTACTTATATAAAAAAATTAATTTAAATAAACTATTAATTATGTTGGGCTTAAGGCTGAGGCCACAGACATGCGGCCCACAACATGAGCCCGTGCCTGACCATTCAAAAAGGCCCAACAATTGGCCCACTCCAATCGCATTTCTTACTCAGAAAACACACTAATGTAATATTTACTATGTTTGTTTATGTTTTTAAGTTAGAATTTTGAAAATTTCTCGGGAATGGCGTACCATTGAAATTTGTGTGAAAATGGTAGATGTTTGTTTATGTTTTTAGAATTAGGTTGAAAATTGTAATGTGTCAAATCAATAATGATTGGTTGATGTTTAATGATTGAAATAGTTATTTTTGTAATGATTATTTAAATAAATAAAGATATATGAGTGTGTAAAATAATGTACATATTAATTGTAATTGATGGATGTGTAAAATGATTGATGTGTTGATTGATAGGTAGTTAGTATTGGAGATTGAAAAAGTAGAGTTGAAAAAAGGAAATTGAGATGGAAATTTGGTGTGTTAAGTAGATTTAAGATTTTGTGATTTGAAATCTTGAAATTGAATTTCAAAAACATAAACAAACATAATTCTCATTCCTTTCGAACTCGATTAAAACTAAATCGAAATATTAAATACATTAAGTCACGATGTAAATTAATATTATTCAATAATATTACATATCTTACATACTTATTGTGTCAAGTAGTATGATTAAGTAGTATGCTCTTGCATTATTTAATTTAGTATCAAGCTACATATTTACAATACAAAATATAATTTTTCAAATCTCAAGTGCATTTTAGTACATTGCATAAGACAAAAATCAAATGGAGACACATTAGCATTATGAGAGTGATAATGTCATTTCTCTATCTTATATTATTATATTATGAATATCTAATCATTTCATGCATTATATTGCTATGGTTATGAATATCTAATCATGTCATGTATTATATTATTATTGTTATAGGATGTGTACAAATTCGATAAACTTAAATAAACATACATGGGACTTTAGTTACTCGTACATTACATATTAATATTACATATTAACATATTATGAATAAAATGAGTGATAACTGATAACAATAACTTAAAATTATCATACAACAAATATTCAAAATTATAAGCAACTCGTAGTGCCATAATAATTGGATAATTCTTAAGATGTCTAAAATCTCAATGAGTTGGTTGGGTTTTACCTTGATTTAATACTTGGAAATCATAAAAAAAAAAAAAAAAATTAATATCAAATGACAAAATAAAAAAATAAAAAAAAAATACATAACCAAAATATGATACATTTTAAAAATTATAAGTACACATGGAGCGTACGACAACCACTAGCATTAATAATCTCGCAAAACCCTCCATTAACGTTAAATCATAATTCAACATTCATTTCTCCTCCACAATTTTTTTTTTTTAAAAAAAAAACCCATTAAATTCATATTCTTCCTCTTCTCCTCACCATCTCCACCATAGGCAAAAGAATCAGAAATTTCCATTTCTGATCAACAAAACTATGGCGAGACAATTTCCATTATCATTATTATTATTAATAATAATTACAATATGGTGTTTTTGGTTTAATATTAAAGTTGATGGCTTTATCGCCATTAACTGGGGAAGACAAGCTTCCCACAGATTAATCCCATCAATGGTGGTTGATTTATTATTACAGAACAACATTCGACATTTAAAGCTCTTTAGCCCCGCCGATAATGTCCTAAAAGCCTTCGCAGGTGGAGATATAGCCGTCACCAGTACATTGCCTAATGAGGGTCTTGAATATATTACCAGCGCTGAGTTAGCTGATCAATGGCTGCAACTCAGAATTGGCTCTTACCAGAAGTACAATGTTAATATACAGTAAGTTATATATATATATATATCCCTTAAATTCCATTACATTCTCGTTTTATATATATACATCATTGGAACATCTTGGTAATTGGCCATGTTTGTGTTCAAAAAGTATCGTCTCGTTAGAACCCTAGCTAACCGGTCATTGTTGATTCGATAATAATGTCGAATTCGCATTCATATTTGATAGTAGTGGATGATATAGAGTTCAAACAAATGATATTTACTATTTTATGTTTTACGTCTTTTAATTTAAACATAGATTTTTCGTAACGAATATTATCCTAAACATCTAAAGTCTTCTACAAAAATATCGGGTTGGGTCGACCCTACGACCTGGGTGGTCTAAACCAGACATCAATAGATAAGTGTATTGATCACATTTAAACTTTATCATTTATTATCCTATAAATAGCCACGTGGGCTCATTAACCAGAGACCTTTGCTAACAGTACATGCAGATTCCTAAATTTGCGCGTAATTCTTAGAATTTTGGGTAGCCTCGTCAGAGGCCAGAAGGGCCATTCATAGATTTTCACATATAAAACTACGAATAGGCTTGATTCTAGATAACGAGGTACATAGACAACTAGGTTAGGTCAAGTGTAGTCATAATTCCCCTCTACTCAGGGCATGGGTTTGACCTCTTAGGTCGTTATCTTAGCCCATATTATCCAACGAAATTCGTGCTAAATCAGCATCCATATTGATTTTTCATTTTCTTACGGTCTTGTTTCTTATTCTTTTTAATTTTTGACAGGTACTTACATGTCGGAATAGAGCCATTCTCCTTATTGTATCGTAACAAAACATTCGACAATGCAGTGGATGTATTCAGAATGGTTCAAATAGTCATCGCACAAAAATATGACAACAGAATAAAAGCAACCATCCCACATTTCACAGATGTCTTAATACCCAACATTAAGAAGCCTTCTGATGCTGAGTTTCGACCTGATTTGACTGATCGAATGACCCTTTTAGTACGTCTTCTCAAGAACTCAAACTCACCATTTGTCATGAACATATTCCCAATCCATTACGTGGCACAAAACAATTGGGACATTGAATTTGCATTCATAAATAACAAGTCAAATTTCACTATCTACGACGATAAAACTGATTTAGTCTACAAAAACGCGTTCGAATTTGCGTACGATTCGTTCCTCACGGCCATTGCTAAAGCCGGTGGTGGCACTGACTTGACCCTGATGGTGGGCCAAATCGGGTGGCCCACAGACGGGTTCCCCGGGGCCAATGTATCCAATGCTGAACGATTTTATCGAGAACTTTTACCGTATGCTAAAGGGACAAAAGGGACCCCACTTCGACCCGGGATTTCTATCGATATCTATATTCATTCTCTTGTGGATGAAAACATGAACAAGATCACATACGGTGCTTTTCAACGGCATTACGGGGTTTACAGATCCAACGGTGAGCCTAAGTACAAGATCGATTTGACGGGAAATGGTCGAGATGTATATCCCACCACAGCCAAAGGCGTAATCCTCATGCCAAAGAGATGGTGCGTATACAATGGCAAAAACGATGATTTGAAGATAGTGAAACAGTATTTTGACATGGCCTGTGGCGTTTCCGATTGTACGACGTTATCTCCGGGCGGGTCGTGTAGTCACCTGAGTTTTAACCAGAACGTTTCGTATGCTTTCAATAGGTATTTTCAGTTGAAGGCTCAAGATAGCGTGAATGCTTGTGATTTCGAAGGATTGGGAATGATTGTGCCGGATGATCCGTCGGATGGGACGTGCAAATTTCAGGTGGAGATATTGGCGGCGGATTATCAAGATAATGGAGGGTGGAGTAGGAAAAAGAAGAGTCATGGGACAAAGATACGTGGGTTTTCGGGATGGAGATTGTTAGCAATGTGTTTTGTTGTGATTGTCTTAAATTTGAGTCATTTGTTGTAAGGTTTTGGACAGTGGTGAGGTGTTATATATGTTTTTTGATAGTTAATGATTAATGATATGGAATTATGGATTGATCCAACTTGCTCTAAATATCATAGCATCCCATTATTGTCTACTTACTATAGACATAGCAGCTGGTTTTATCAACATGGAGCACCAGTGGTCTAGTGGTAGAATAGTACCCTGCCACGGTACAGACCCGGGTTCGATTCCCGGCTGGTGCAATTTTTTTGGTTTACGTAGGAAGAGGGAGAATTTTATAATTATTCCACACCATATTGGCAGACCATGCAAATAGATTTTCTTCATTTTCTTTTCACAAAAATATCCTTAAACTGGTAATATATTGTATGACAAGGTTGTAGAATAGGTTTTTGATATTGTAATATTGATATTTGATAATGGATATTCATAATTATTGTAATCCTAAGACTTCATTTTTTGAATATTTGTAATAATTTAAAAAATATTTTTAGACAATATCCATATTGGATAAAAAGTAGAAAAAATGCAAAAAGAACCCCTGTGAATTATTTTATTGACTAAAAACCCCTTATGAAATAAATATAGTCTAAAAACTCCCTGTGAAATATTTTAGTTGCACGAAACCCCCTTTGTTAATTTAGTGAAGCACACTCGCCCCATATGCGATTTTATTGCTTCTCTCTCTTAGACACACATATGGAAGTCAAATAAATAAAATATAATATTTTAGTTGATTAAGATGAAGGGTGTAATGGGTATATTAAGAAAAAAATAATAGAATTAAAGTAAATAGAAAGAAATGGAAAGTGTGCAATTTCAAAATTACACAGTGGGTTTTCAACCAATATAATATTTCACAGGTGGAGTTTTTAGGATTTTACCCTAAGAAGTAAGTTATATTGGAATATTTAAAAAATAATAACAAAAATAAAATATGTACTATAAGATTTATCAATTTTAAAATTTTAAATTATAAACATCACCAAGTTAGAGAGGTAAATGAGTCGAGCTTAAATTTTGAGCTTGACAATTTTTTCAAGTTTGAGTTCGGACTCAAGTTCGTCAAGCTTATTTTTAAGAGCTCGGGCTCATCGCAAACCTAAAACTACACGGATTTAAGTTTTAAACTTTTATGAATTATTTAATATATATTTATTAATATAATACTAAAAATTAATATATAGAAAAATTAAAAAGCTCGCAAGTTTTGGTGAAATAGGCTCCAGCTCGTTCGAACTGAGCCAATCAAACTCGAAAGCTATCCCGACTCAATTCAATCCTTAACTTACTACATAAATGAAGGATAATTTGGTCTAAAATAAAGTGTGTAATTTTTTGGAATGAAAAGTTGATCGGACGATTTATTTCGATTGTAAAATTTTTTATAAACTTTTTTTATTACTAAAATGTATTTTATGTGGGGTTTAGTACTTTTTCCTAAATTTTTAAAATTAAGTGTTAATAGATGTTACCAAAATTAAGAAGAGAAAATAATAAATAATGTAACCGTTAGATAGCCCGTATAATCGCCTATATATACGCCATTCATACAAACATCTTTCGCCTCAAGTTTCTCACTCTTCTTCTTCTTCTTGCGATGAAGGTCGGTCAGAGAAAAATTGTACGAAGAAGTGGATCAACAACTGCTTACTCAGGTTTATCTCTTCTTTTTTATTTATCGCTATTTTAATTTCATCCCTTCTTGCTGTGAATTCTGATATTTTTATGTAAAGACGTTGTGGAATTCAATGGTATTGAGATATATTCAATTATTCATATTCTTGAGTTGTGCATTTTTTAATATATTATTTTTGGTCGTGCGTCTTGGAGTAGGGTTATTATTGCAATGGATAATCAAACAAGGTGGAAATGATGGTGTCAGAGTTTTAAGCAAGGTTATAATACTGTCCTATATAACCAATGATATCATATAACTCTATAATAATATATTATTAAAATATACAATAAAAATTCCATATGTAGTTACATACATTGCCTTTTTTAATTCCCTCAATAATTTTAAAAGTAATATTATGTAACACTATTAGTTTTCACAATTTTATCATTATTATAAGTTTAGTAAGAAACCAATATAATAAATTTATTTGATTATTACTTTTGTAAGTTATATTATTATTATTATTATCATTAGATCCAATAACCGGAACCAATCCAAACCAAAGCCCATAATTTTAGATCGGGTCCCTTAAACCCTAAAGTTAAACCCTCCACCGGCTACAAAACAAAGACCAAAACTAACGAAATCAAAAACCCCAATTCATATTTCCCACCGCCGCTAGCCGTTAAATTCCCTCCCAAGACCGCCCGTCGCCGCCGCAAAATCCGTTAAATTCAATCTCCGGAGAACAGACAAGTGTGTAATTAATGAGGAAAAAGGTGGACGAACGTATCAGGACTCTAATTGAGAATGGCGTCAAAGCTCGTCATCGTTCGATGTTCGTCATAATCGGTGACAAGTCTCGCGACCAGGTATATGTCCATATTGACGTTTTAATGTATATTTCTGTTGTTATTTGTGTTGATGTTCAGTGAATTATTTATTATACATTATTAAGTTTTTTTGTTTGTTTGTTGAAACAGATTGTGAATTTGCATTATATGTTAAGCAAATCGGTGGTAAAGACTAGACCGAATGTGTTGTGGTGCTACAAGGACAAGCTTGAGCTAAGCAGGTTTTTCCTGATCCTTTCCCCCACCTTTAACATAATTTTATGGAGATAAATTGGAAACCAAAGTCTTCGTATGTTTGTATTTTCGAAAAGAATTCTAATTTTATATTGGATAATGTCTAATTTTAAACTTCGTGTGAAGGCATCAACTTTTTTGGTATGTTTGGTTGTGTTTTTCGTAAATGGTTGAATGTTGTATAGATGTGATAAAAAGTTGTTTTATTTGTCAGATAACTCGTGTAGATGTGATATAAAGTAAGAAAAATGATTTTTGGATAGTTGAATTATGCAATTGATGAAGAGAGAAAATATGATGTGTTTGGAATGATGAGTAGTTACATATGGAATGTGTGGTAGGATTTTAAATTGAGGTATTTTTGGTAGAATTTGGATTTGATGTGAGTATTTTTATTTTTTGGTGATCTAAACAATGAAAAGACGATATAAAACACAAACGTATAGAGTCAAAGTAATTTAAAGTTATTTGCTTTATGATAGTTTTGATTTTGCCTGTATATTACTATTATGGAAAATTGTCCATTTGATGGTAGCTTCACTGGTATGAAAGGAAAAAATGTTGTGACTTGGTTATATACTTTGATGGTGTGGACTGAGCCTCAGAATCTTTTTATAATGTGTGGACTAACCTTTGAGCTCGAATCCAAGATAGTTAGAGCTTTTTTTATTGTAACTTTTTGGATTAGCTTCTTAACAGCTACAGAATGATCTGTTAAATTGTTGCATAGATATTTATGTGCATGCACTAAAGTCTGCTTGCAGGTTTAGCTTTGTATGTTTTACGAGACCCACTTGATTTCCATTTGTATTTCTCCTAGAACTCTATTGGTCCTACCAGAAGTTGCCTAGACTACTATAATTGGAAGTTTTGAAAATTTAGTCCGTGAAACTGTATTTATACTTACATGTCTACTGCTTTTAGATTCCTTACCTTTTTCTCAATATCTCTTCCTACAGTTAATGCTGTCTATAATTTTGCATGAATTTTTGGAATCTTTTTGTATAATTACATCTTACTCAAAAGACAAATGGTTCGGTTACATCTGTTTTGTTTTTGATGTAGTCACAAAAAGAAGCGGGCCAAGCAAGTGAAGAAGTTGATGCAGAGGGGCCTGTTGGATCCTGAGAAGGCTGACCCTTTCTCACTTTTTGTTGAAACTGCAGGAATTACTTACTGCTTATATAGAGATTCCGAGAGAATTCTCGGGAACACTTTTGGCATGTGCATATTGCAGGTATGATGTATAATGCTGAGTGGTATCTGTTTAGATTATAAGTATAATATGATGCTATATCATCAGCGAAATTTTTTCCTCTCTGTGATTTTTCACTTCTTTTTGTTATGCATTGCTAGGATTTTGAAGCTTTGACTCCGAATCTTCTAGCAAGGACAATTGAAACTGTTGAAGGTGGTGGGTTGATAGTATTGCTGCTTCGCTCTCTTTCCTCACTCACTAGTCTGTGCACTATGGTTATGGTATAGTCACCAATTCTACTTAAATTGTTATGAGGGTTTCAATATGGTGAATAACTCTGAGAATAAAGATGACTTTTGTAGAAACAGAAAATCTGAAAAATGAAGAAATAAGTTTGAAGAATTGAAAAAAAAAGCTACTTCTATCATATATATTCTGTGCTTTCTATCTGTTATTACTTTCTCTGGTTATTCGAAGAACATTTTTGGAGTACATCACACACTTCATTTATCTCAGGATGTTCATGAAAGGTACCGCACAGAATCTCATTCTCAGGCCACTGGGCGCTTTAATGAACGCTTCTTACTTTCACTTGCTTCATGCAAATCTTGCATTGTCATGGACGACGAACTAAACATTCTACCCATTTCTTCCCATATGAAATCAATCTCCCCGCTTCCAGTTCGAGAGGTGAGCTTCTAGATTTAGAACTTTGATACTTGATAATTATAATATACCCTGAAATGCAGTTATACATCCTCTTCATTACATTTTATGGCAGTAAGTCAAGATTTTTAAGTGCTAAATATACATGTCCTGATGTTTAGGATACAGTGAACAACCAGTCATGAAACAATAAATTTTATATAGTCAGTGTTTCACATTTCCTGCAAGTACTTCCTGAGCTAGGTGTCCTGGATACTGGAATTAGTATATATTTTCACTAATAAGAGAAAATCTGCCGCTATAAAGACTTATATGATGATTTGTAATGTTTGTGTTGGCTTTGAAAGGACTCTGAGGGACTTTCAGAAGCGGAAAGAGAACTGACAAATTTGAAGGAACAACTGAATGATGATTTCCCTGTTGGTCCCCTAATTAGAAAGTGCTGCACCATGGATCAGGTAATTATTGTTTTCTTAATTGTATCAGTTTATAGATTACAATCTGATTGTTTAGTACTCTACTTTATCTAGGGTAAAGCTGTTGTTACATTCCTCGATGCAATTTTGGATAAGAACCTTCGCAGCACTGTGGCTCTACTTGCTGCTCGTGGACGTGGGAAGTCGGCTGCTCTTGGCTTGGCAGTTTCTGGAGCTATTGCTGCTGGGTACTGTGTATTAAATTTAATATTTAAAGCCCTTTTCCGTGAGTTAAGTCTGTATGCTGATCCAGAATAATTGCTTAAGGTATTCAAATATTTTTGTGACTGCACCAAGCCCAGAGAATTTAAAAACTCTGTTTGAGTTCATATGCAAGGGATTTGATCTACTTGACTACAAGGTATGATGCCTATCTCTTTTTTAATTTCTACTGGGCACAAATCGATCCAAACGTTATTCTCATTTTCTGGAAGCATTGGCCTTCATATGCCGAATAATTGAATAATTAGTTATCATTCTGCTGAATATATTCATATGCCGAATAATTGAATAATTAGTTATCATTCTGCTGAATATATTCTTATGCTGATGGTTACCTTGCAAGTTGTTTGACTGACAAAGAGACTCTTGCATGCCTCCTGATTGAGTCTGTTTCAGTCAAACAGGCTAATATAGTTGCTATATATGATTGTAGCATACTAATAAGAGTATATTATTGAATTTGATGTACCTGTGTGTTTTAATTTGTTAGGAGCACTTAGATTATGAGGTTGTGAAAAGCACAAATCCTGATTTTAAGAAGGCAACTGTGCGGATCAATATCAGTAAACATCATAGACAAACAATCCAGGTAAGTGTGATTGTGCTGAGTGCTTCTCTCTTTTGTGGAATACAAAACAATTTTTTTTTCTTGTGCACATCTAATATTATTTCATTAATCTTTGACTACGAACATACTTCCTGGAACTACCTTTTAATCATATATTATTTGAAGCAAATTCATTCATCTTCGTAGTGTGGCCTTATCTCTTTAGTCTGAAATAAACATCAAAGCTCCTTGTGCTCATTTTAATATACCTTGATTTTCTTGGGATGGTTCGAGAGAACAGCCAAGGGGTGTAGAGAGTATCTGTGATATCTACATTCTAATAGGAGAGGAGAGTAATGTTTCCACAGTGTTCACCCATTCTTTTATTGATGGATTCTGATAGATGAGTGAAGGAACTCCCCTCTTTTAGCTTCTTTGTTAATTTTGAAACCTTTTTATGCAGAAGAAACAAACAGAATCATTTTCTTGCTTTTGCTACTCCTAAGAATACAAATGGGGTGTCTATTTAGATTAGGGATGGCAAAATAGGTTCAAACCATGGTTCCAACCCAATTAAACTAGTTTGGGTTAGGTTGATTTTTAAGGAATTTTATTTGGTTCCTAATCCGATCCATCTTGGTTCCAAGTTTGGCCCAACTAAATTTCAAGTTAGGCCCAAATTGCTTGCCGTTAATCTAAAATTATCAAGAACAAAATGCAAAGTATTAAGTTGAGGTGGGCTTGGTTCCCTTTTGGGTTGAGTTTGGTTCCCTTTTGGTTTGAGATAATTCCACCTTAAAACCATTAAGAACCCAACCCATTCAACCCATTGGAACCAACCCAAATCCAACCCAACCCGCCCATTTGCCACCCCTAATTTAGATGTCATTTCAAACCTTCTGTTGGTCTTTGTGTTTTATTGACTTAAAATTTTACGGGTCGCTACGGGCTATTCTTCTGTTGCATTTAGGTATATTATTAAAGTTATTAATGCTATTGCTTACTTTCCAACAAACGGAAAATGAAGAATAATTTCCCCCCAATTTTTGTGCAGTACATACAGCCACATGAAAAGCCATTACAGGTCGAATTGTTGGTTATTGATGAAGCGGCAGCTATACCTTTACCAGTTGTGAAGTCCTTGCTCGGTCCTTACCTTGTCTTCCTCTCTTCTACTGTGAATGGGTACGAAACTAGTCTTGTGCTAACTCTGTTTTCTTTTCCACGTTTTTATAAACTGGCCGCAAATTTTAATTTCCTTGAAGAAATGCTTGTTCTCTGGTCTATTTGTGCAACTTATTGTGCTTCCTCTTTAATTATTGTTTCAAGCACTAGAGCAATTGATGCTCGTTCAACTGCTTTTTCACTTTCTTTTTCTGAAAAGCTATGAAGGTACAGGAAGGTCCTTATCCCTCAAACTACTGCAGCAACTCGAGGAGCAACATCAGATATCAAGCAGAAACACGGAGAGTGCTATTTCAGGTATTTCAAATTTTTTATTTTCCCCATGACCTCCAAGTCAACATTGTACTCATGTCTTCTTACCTGCCGATCTTTTTGTATATTTTTGCTCTTCATCTTCGGGTCTATTGATCTGTCCAAGTTTTCTATTGAGTAATCCAGTTCTACTTATATGTGGATTCTCTCATCAGTTTCCAGTGATTCGGGATGATTTAACTTCTTATTACACTAGTCTGCAATTTAGAATGAAATACAGTATCTGAACACATCGAAGACAAGGTGGAAAGTAGTAAATCCGTTGATGTGTGATAAATTCTAGTCATGAATCAGAAGTTTTCTTGTCAAGGAAATATTATGTGGTGATAGAGAAAACAGGAAAGTGCTACCGAATTAAGAAAACATGAGAAAGTACTATAAAGCTCAACTTATTGCAGACTTTGTTGGTATGTGGTCTTATTGTCTGACCTTTCCTTATTCGCGATGTATGTAATTTTTTATCACTGTATCCCTGTATAATTGAAGTTTTTTCTTTGACTAAGACCAGTTTCTGGTCTCTGCTTTGTTGTTAACTCTTACTGGATGGATTTCCATAGACATGCAATAAAATCAGTTTTGCTTTGTTCTAAGCTATATTCATATTTGGAGATGCAGTGTTCCAAATCTTGTGAAGCCCACATGTCTGTGTACAAATCAACAAAGTTTTTGTATATTGAGTTTGGGTTTGTGAAACCCATTAAGAATGTCATATGAAAGATGCCTTGCGACGCTAAAATGTAATCCTCACCCATTATTTAGGGGCAAATTAGTTTTATCTACCATAGATCCATATTTGTTATTTTAAATGAATACTGTCTGATCCTTCTCCATGAGGAAATGTTTATTTCCATGGGTCAACCTATTGGCTTTTGTATTGTCTGATTTCTGGTTCATCACCATCACACACACATTTCACATATATGATGCATGTTGTATGTGTGCGATTTGTGTTAGAGAGAAACAGAGAGAGAGAGAGAGAGAGAGAGAGAGAGAGCTGTTTCTGTTATGGCATTTTACTTGGAGAATTTGTCTAATAAACTTCAAATGTAGGCCGCCTCTTCAAAAAGATTGAGTTGAGTGAATCAATCAGATATGCTTCTGGTGATCCAATGGAATCCTGGCTTAATGCTTTACTATGTCTGGATGTAGCAAATTCTATTCCTAGTATTAGCAGGTTGGACTTTCATAAGTGGCTGTTTGGGAAGCTGGAAAATATCAGTTCTCTACTGAACTTTCTTCTCTATTTGTCAGGCTACCCCCACCAAGTGAATGCGATCTTTACTATGTCAATCGAGATACACTTTTCTCCTATCACGAGGGTACTGAAAAAGTTTTGCAGGTAGTCATACATAGATATGTGTTTGGTGGTGTGTTTTGAAATATTTATGTCTAGATGAGTTCATCACTCTGTCCTTATTTTTATTTATTTAGGTTTTTATATTGGTTTCATATGTTACTTTTGCAGAGTATGATGGCTCTCTATGTCGCTTCTCACTACAAAAATTCTCCGAATGATTTGCAATTGTTGGCTGATGCTCCAGCCCACCAATTGTTTGTGCTACTTGGTATAGGCGATTTCTGTTACATTAATGGTTTTATTGATACTTGTTTACAGCATTATTATACCTTATCATTCTACAGGTCCTGTTGACGAGTCCAAGAGCCATCTTCCTGATATTCTTTGTGTAATCCAGGTATGCCTGCTTCGTATCTGTTATAATCAAAGAATAGTTGTTTTCTTTATACTGTGTCATAGATGATATATATTGAAGTTTGTGCTAACAGATATTCATCTTATGTGATGCTGAATTGGCCTTTGCTACTTTCTTTTGTATTGAATTAATAGCCGAGGCAGTGTAACTTTTTGCAATCATTAATTACACAATCAGCTTCGTTTATATAGTAATTCTTCACTTATTTTTCCTTCTGCTCTCTCTCCTTTTTGTGAATGCCTTTTATACCAATGTTTTATGTTTCGACCAACTTAGTCGACTGTTGTGTTATCTCATGATTACAGTTCAGTAATAATGCTTGTTTAGAACCAGTGCTTTGTAAAATTGATTGGCGGTAATCTTTGATTTGACTGAAGGAATTTTATAGTTCATTCTCATCGTTGTAATGAAAGAACAGCTGGATGCAACCTATTTGTCAGTAATACTTATTTTACATGAAAACAAACACTTTTTGATTGTTTGTCATATATTTTTTGGTTGACTTTTGGCTTTCGAATAATCTGTCCATCTCTAACAGCATTGTCACATGATATTTTATCCTAATTCAAAAAATTGGTCTTTAACTTATGTATAGATCTGTTTCGAAGGACAAATTTCTCGTAAATCTGCTGTGAAGAGCTTAGGCGAAGGTCACCAGCCTCATGGAGATCAAATACCCTGGAAATTTTGTGAACAGTTCCAGGACACAGTTTTCCCAACTCTTTCAGGTGCTCGCATTGTGCGCATTGCCACACATCCAAGTGCAATGAGGGTAATGTTAGTGTAGTTTGTTAACCATGAAAAATATTTCTTCATCCCTTCCCTCAACCATGGTTTTCTAATAATGCAGCTTGGATATGGTTCGGCTGCTGTTGAACTTTTATCAAGGTATGCATATATTTTCCCAAGGCTGGTCTTTCTTCTAATTTGGGTCTTGAACATCATTTTCTGTCCCATCTAAGTTTAGTATCTCATGAATCATTTAACCATCCAATCCGATTTTGTAGTAAATCTGTGCCACTGCTCATCTTTGGATGTTAACCATTTTTTAGCCCTTGAGGAGAGAAATCCATGATTGATGTGTGATAAAATTTGGATTGTTTTGCTTCTATTCATCTGGTTCCACTTTGGGGATTGTTTTCTGATGTTGCTTGTCATAATATGGCTATATGTTATGAGGAAGGTATTGAAAGGTGGGTTGACTTCATAGAATTGTGATGTCTACACAGGTGAATCTGTTTGAAGTTATCATGTATTTCCAGATATCAAACATCTCACAAGAAAATTCCCAAAATTTATTCCTCAATTACATGCAGATTCATATTCGTCTCTGTGAAAACCTGGAAAATTCTTTCCTGTTTAAAGTCCACCGGGTGACCTTTAGCTTCTCTTTGTCAGTTTAAAAGGAGACAAACATGTATAGTTCATAATATCTATGGACATGCAACAAGGTCTCCATGAATAACTTAAAGCTCCATTTGGGTCTTGTAATCTAAGTGAGAAAAAAACATTGAGAAACATGTTTCTTTGTTTGTCTTCATCAAAATACAAAGGAAACCCCTACATATAACATTATGTCAGATATCTTTTTTAGATGGCATGTTCATTTCCTTTTTCCATGGAAAAAATTATGTGTGAAATATTTTCGAAATTTTTACTTCTATTTTTAAAAAAGAGAATGCAATATAACTGATTTATCTTTTAGTTGTACTTTGCTTCACTAAATCGTGATCCAAAGGGAGTGAAAAGGTCAAGCTAGATCTTTTACCTTCTTGTCAAGTATTGTTTCCATGAACAGTAGATCAATCTTTTCTTAGGTGTAAGAATGTCATATCACATTCTTAGGTTGTGTGACTTCTTAATTTTTGCTGCTTGTAGGTACTTCGAGGGTCAACTGACCCCTATCTCTGAATTAGATGTTGATCAAGAGCCAGAGAATTCTCAAGCCAGTATCATTGAAGCTGCAGAAAAGGTCTGTAGTCTTCTTTGGTTCAAGGGTCAAATCATTGGTTCATGTTTTAGACTTGTAGTTCGTTTTATACTTGTTTATGTGGCTGACGCAGAGTCATCATTTGACACTGCATAAAAGACGAAATTGGTCATACGTCTACACACAAACATACAATCACTTGGCCGTGTTTATGCATGCTTATGTATAACATTTTCTGTTTTCTAGATAATAATTTTCAGTTTACCTTATCATTCCCCTTATGTAGTTACCTTTGAATCAATGAATAACCATCTCCCAACAATAATAACCAGCTCAATCATAATACATATATTATATCAATAAATCACATTTAATTTCATATATTTTACTACTTCCTCCATTTTCTAATACTATAAGCAAACACAACCATCATTTTTCAATCAAGCACCCATAATACACATTTTTTTGAAAAAATGAACATTGCCTTGAATTTCACTGAAGCATTTTCGTATGCAGAAGTACTACAGAGTACAGTGATCTATTTTTCTAGATTCATTATTTTGGAATGTTTTGCTCGCAATAATCAATTAATCTTTTGTGATTCAGATCTAAAAATTACTGTGGCTGCAGGCATCTCTTCTACAAGAAAATATAAAGCCAAGAACCAACCTTCCTCCATTGCTTGTACCTCTTCGTGAAAGACGTCCAGAAAAGCTTCATTACCTAGGAGTTTCTTTTGGGCTTACTTTGGACCTTTTCCGCTTTTGGAGGAAACATAATTTTGTTCCGTTCTTTATCTCCCAAGTTGCAGTAAGATTGTAACTATTGTGGTTTTGGATTATTGATCTTTATTCCATTTATTCATTATTGTCTTGCTATTTAAGCTTTATGATCTAATTTATTATTTCAAAAATCAGAATAATGTGACTGGTGAACACACATGCATGATTTTAAAGCGCTTAAATAATGATGAGATTGAAACTAGTGGATCAAATCAGTTGGGCTTTCTCAATCACTTCTATCAAGGTTTGTATTTCATTTTGTGAGAAGTCCATCTCAATGTTACGAGTTGGTATTTTGGGCAAAAGAATTTATACTTTGGCTTGATCTCAGTCTTCAGAAAAAGGTTCACTGGACATCTGCTCGGTGCATTCCGTGAAATGGAATACAAGCTTGCTATGAGGTATGGTTGTGATATTTCAGTTATTTTATATAAGGGAATCATTCTTCTGTATATTTATGCCCTTGTTTTTTTGCAGCATTTTGGATCCAAAACTCAGCTTCTCAGAGGCAGATCCTCCATCATCCTCTTCCAGTGGATCTTTAAAGTCAATAAGTGAAGCATTAGCATCCTATGGTATGATGTATCTGGAAGCATATGCAAATAATCGCCTTGAGCATAGTCAGGTAGGACACTTATATTCTCATTCTTTAATAATTAATCAAATTTTGAAGTAGGATATAAATAATTGATCCTGCTCTATGTTGTGATTTTTAAATTGAGATATGGGTGAGGATAGATTTCAGGTTGGTCATGTCTTGTTAATCATATATTCTGGTAAAATATTAGTTGTCTTAACGGACTTCTATATCTTGCCTCTTGGGGAGTCTTCTTTTACTTACTATTTCTAGAGCTGATTACAAATCTTTTCTTTTGATTGTTCTTTCTTTTTCGTCAATATTAAGCAAGATGGAGTTGACTGAATTACAGAATGGCTTTCATAATTTTCATCAATATGTTTGCATTCTGCAGATTAATGATTTCAATCATGATCTTGCCCGTGCATACTTCTGGGAAAAGATTCCAGTTACATTATCATATGCCCAAGCTTCTGTTTTGCTCTGCAAGGCATTGCAGAAAAAAGAATTTTCCCGCATTGAGGTACTCTTTCATATTTCTCGAGTAGTTGATATTGGACATGCTCGAATATAGCCTTTGTACTTGATCAGTTGAGTCATACATTATATTGTAAACTTGTTAATTTATTGAGTTTCCTATCAAGGCAAGTACATGCATTTTGATTTGTTACAGTTGAATATGTGGTTTAGAAATGTTTATACCTTTGATTTCTTCGAGGTTCTGTTTGGTCTGATGGATTTGGAGCAGGCTTTGTTTGTTTATGTTTTTGAGTAAAATATTCTGAAATGTTTTCATATAACGTGTACTATGGGTATTCCTGTGGAAGTGTGAAAGTTATCTGATGTGTAATGTGTTTGTTTATGTTTTTAGAAAATTGAAAATAGATAAGATGTCAAATAAAAAATTGGTTGATGTACGATCGATGCATAAACGATGGACTTAGTTATTTTGGTAATAATTATGTGATTAGAAAAATAGTGAAGTGCGCAAGAGACATTAAAAAAATAGTTTTTTTGATGAGAGATGGTGTGAAGTTGAAAACAATGTGTTTTTGGTTGAAATTGGTTTATAGCGGCAATTTACAGAAAAGGGTATCCACAAAACAGAAAATGTTATTTAAAAAGATGAAAAAACAAATCCAAGTATTTCAAACCATTAATCATATCCACCAAACTTGTATGGTTAGTGTGTCACGTTACAGTGGAGTTCATTTTCCGGGGTTCTCATTTCAAGCTATTTTTTATTCACAGCGCTTAATTTAATTTTAGTAACCTAAATCCTTAATCCATATGCTCACTTGTTCTACAGGAAGAGATGAAGTTGGAAAGGCAGCAGATAATGTCTTTATATCTGAAAGTCATGAAGAAGTTCCACAAGTACTTAAGTGGCCTCGAATCAAAAGAGACCCGTTCATCTTCTTCTCACCTAAAAGATGTAAGCTAACAACTAGATAACTCGTACCGTGTTAACCGGTTTTTTGTTTCGTCTGATATATGTTTGTTTTCAGATTGCAATGGAACCTCATCCTATTTCTCTGGACGAAGAACTGAATGATGCAGCAAAACAAGTCCAGGTTTGCAAATTCTTTCACTTCTCCCACTCCCGAAATTATACTTATTTTTTCTGCCGTAAAACATCATACTACTTGATCTTCAAACTGATATTATCCATTTGGTTGTTTACAAATTTAGTATTGCTAATAATTAATATTGATACTTTCATAGTATTAAATTGGGATGATCACATGCACTCCCCATCACTTCTTGGTAAATATTCGAGCCTTGGAGGTTTTGCAAATATCTATGCTCGAAAGTCGAAACTGTAAACTGCTTTTACTGAACAAATTGTGGAACTCTAATCTGGTTTATTGATGGGAAATTCTGAGAGTTTGTCAACTTTAGGGTATTTTCTGTAATTAGGGTTTCATGCAGGGGTTTCGATACAAGTCACCCTATTTTAGATTAATAAATTGATCTGAAACTTCATTTACTACATTATTTACCACTGCACTTAGAAAAGCAGTCAAAAGTTACTAATAACAGCTATCCGCAAATACATAATTTTGGTATGTTACCAATATTATTCTTCATTTGACATTACTTTTTTGTATAAAAAATCTTGCTTACTTGCGACTCTATATTTAGGACAATATGAAATCGAAGGTAGATGGTATGCTGGACCCTGATCTCCTTCAGCATTACGCCATCAGAGATAAAGAAGCTGATTTTGAGAATGCTTTGCGAAATGCCGGTGGGAAGGTTGCTCCTGGCAGTGTGGTTAGCATAAAATCGGATAGAAAGTGGACTGAGAAGCAGGGGAAACAGATTGAGGAACAAAAGAGTGAAAAGAAGAGAAACAAACATGATCATAGTTCCAAATCAAATAAAAAGAGGAAGTCCTGATCCATATTTGCATGGTTGGTATTTATTTTTATTTTTATTTGAGGTTATAGTAAATTGCATTTTTGGCATAATGGACACATAATACATCTCGTGACAAACAGTCATTTGTTGTAACATAGTATTTGCTCCCTTAGAAAAATTATATTTATTATGTTGACACACGAAATCTAGTGAGTATTTTGATTACTGGAAATATGATTTTATTAATAGTGTTTGGTTGTCTAAAAAGAAAATTGGGTAAGAAAATAATTTTTTATTCCCTTTTTATGTTGGTTAAAGACATATTACTCTAATATAATAATAGTTGAAAATGTTGAATACACATTCAATTGAAACACTTCTTATCTTTTTATACTCTTATCCTTTTTTTTTTTTTATGCTTGGTTGGAACACTTGTGAAGCACTTAGGGTATCGCATGTGGATTAATTTTATATGTTATACACATTCTAAATACATGGAATAAAAATACTAATTAACATATTTTTCTACTCAAAAGCATATGTAAAAAATTATGCTTGACTGAAATACATGTACCTTATAATTTTTTCTAAACAGTCTCATGTAGAAAAATTGCATTATTGGATGACAGTCTGGTCTTCCATATTTTTGGCTTGTGGAATTATAGGGGTCTTTGTGAATTGATGTATATATATATATATATATATTAATATATATATGTTATTTTTGTAGCCACTAGTATTAGAAGATATTTTTTTTATACATCTATTTTCCTCATAGATTTTGTAAAATTAGTCCCTAACATTTCAAATTTTCGAACAATGGGACTCGTATAATAATGAAAGTCGGTAATTGACATTTATTTAAAACTATTCTCCCAAAATCAAGCCATATTCAATTTTGCAAAACTCATCCTTCATCACTCCACTAAACCTCAATAGCTCCCCTCTTATATCCTTTATTTCAGGATGCAACATATCCCCAACAACAAACACATGAACTTGATTCTTCAGCTCAATCCAGCTACATCCAGGCTCTTTACTAACCCCCCTCATATTCATAATCCTTCTAACTCTCTCAACATCTTCTAATCTTCCTAAAGCCGAATAAATACTCGACAACAACACATAAGCCGATGATTCTTTCGACCCTAACTCCATCAATTTCTCTCCGGCATATGCGCCCATCTCATAGTCACGGTGGTTCCTACACGCGCTCAACAAAATACGCCACAAATAGAGCCCGTGATCTTCGGTCGATTCGATAAATTCTCGGGCCTCTTCGAGTTTTCCGGCCCGGCCCAATATATCGACCATACACGCGTAATGCTCTATTCTAGGAACTATACCGAATTTCTTAGACATCGATTGGAAATACCCACGACCCAATTCGACCAATCCCATGTGGCTACATGCGGATAGAACGTTCACGAATGTGACGTAATCGGGCTTTGCGCCCTCGAGTTGCATTTCTTCGAAAAGCCCAAGTGCTTTAAGCCCGAGCCCATTTTGAGAAAGGCCCGAGATCATTGCGTTCCACGAGACAACATCTCTTGCGGGCATTCTTCTAAAGACGGCATTGCCATCGTTGAGGCTACCGCATTTTGCATACATTGTTGAGAGAGCACTTCCAATTGGAACTTCGAGAGTGAACCCGTTTTTAACGACGTGCGCGTGTAATTGTTTACCTTGCTCCAAAGCCGAAAGGCTTGAACAAGCTTTTAACAAACTTGCCATAGTTAACTCATTGGGAGCTATCCCTTCCATTTGCATTCTACAATACAAATTCATAGCACTCTCATTGTCACCATTTTGTACAAATCCACCGATCATGGATGTCCATAGCACAAGATCCGGGTCGTGTAGATAGTCGAACCCTTTTTGGGCATCGATTATGCAACCACATTTTGCATACATATCAACCATAGCAGTCATGATATATATCTGAGTCTCGAATCCTAGTTTCACCAAATAAGCATGAATTTGCTTTCCTACATTGATTTCTTCGATATCACTGCTAGCGTTAAGCACACCAACAATGGTGTATTCGCTCGGCTTCATCCCACAAAAATGCATCTCCTTGAATAATGTCAAAGCCTTTTCACTATCTCCACTCTGTGCATGCCCTGTGATCATTGCAGACCAAGTGATGGAATTTTTATCAGTTGACAACTCAAAAACCCGAGTAGCATCGTTTAAGCTCCCACACTTCGCATACATAGTCACAATAGCATTCCCCACAGAGACAATTTCTAACAATCCAGTTTTAATTGCTAAAGAATGAACTTGTTTACCCATAATCACAAACTCATTTAACGTAAACGCACTTAGAATGCTTGTCAACACATACTCATTAACCTCCCCCTCTCCTCCACAAATCATCGCTTTGAAAATCCCAAACGCCTCATTCGCCAGCCTCTGCGAAGCATAACCGGAAATGATAGTCGACCATGTGATTGAATTTCTCACAGGCATTTCATCGAACACCTTACGACCCTCATTCAAAAATCCCAACTTGCAGTACCCATTTAACATCGAACTGTACACAAACACATCAGTACAATCAACCAACTTCACAACAACACAATGCGCCTGGTGGGCCATACCCACATCTTCCAAAATCGAAGCAGCGGAAAAAATACCAGCAAAAGTATGCGAGTTAGGGAGAGTACAGTGCCGTATCATTTGATTAAAGAGTTGGAGGGCCGAAAAGGAGTAATGGGAGAGGCCCGATTGAGAGTAGTTGTTGATGAGGATGTTCCATGATACGGCGTCGTTTTTGTAGGGGATTTCTTGGAACAAAAGATGGGCGTCGGAGAAGAGGTGGCATTTGGAGTAGAAGTTGAGAAGAGTGGTGGAGAGGAGTGAGCTTCCGGGGAATAAGCCGGTTTTGAGGAGGTGGGCATGGAGGCATTTGCCGTCGGGAAGGTTTTTGTGGGCGGTGAAGTGGCGGAGATTGGTGAAAAGGTGGCGCAGTTGAGGCGATAGGTTCATAAGGAACCTCCGATGTTGAAGTTTAAGACACATTGATTGCACTTCTAATATATATATTAGACTATAGTTAAAAAGCATTCATATTACTTAATTCTTTTAATAGGAAAATTGCAGTTATAATCCCATAAAAACAAACAAAAAATTATTTATTTCGCCATTCACGTGATAAATAACAAATTAATGGCACATGCATTATAGGAACAAATTTTTTTTTTTTTTTTTTTATCGATTGGACTATCACGATTCTTAGAAAAGAAAATTGAGAGTGTTGATAGGAAATTATGATGAACCAAAAATAAATATTGATTAGGATTATCCCATATGAATATCAAATATAAATAATTGAAATTAAAATTGGTTGATTAAAATACAATATTCAGAATCCGGAATTATCTAGTTTGATCAGCATGCACATCCTCCTCTTCTTGGTGGTTCAATTCCTGAAATTGATTCTGGAATTCTTTGAAGATCACTGCACACACAAATAATTAAATAAATAAAAATAAATTAGTGATTTAATAACTTTTAAGCCCATCAATTTGTATTATGGACGAGAATTCATTCAATTGTATTACAAATTAAAGACATAAAAATAATTCTCAGTATAGTTATAAGATCATACATGGAGACAGAAGCAAATCGGATGCATTTTTCATTCTGAAGATTTAAAATACACTTTTTAACATAGTTTATTATTTTCTCGATAATGATTTAAATAAGCCGATGTTAAATCTTAATTATTAACGATTATTACCATAATTTAAAATAAAATAAATTTAATAAATAATATTTACTTTTTTTTTAGTAGTACTCGAAGTATAAAATTCATTAACATCATTTACAGTTGGTTTAGTTTAAATCATTATATTATTACATCGAAACAACAATATTCAATTTCTAGTTTTAACCTCAAAAGTTTCTCAAATTAATATTTTGTAAAAAGGGTGAAAAATTGTAACATATTTTCATTTTCTTCATTAATGCATATTTGCATTGTTTGCAAGTGGCAAAGTGACAGCCTTATAGTATTATTAGACTGTAAAAAGCTTACCATAAGTGAATTAAAGTTCAAAAAGTAAAATATTGCTTACCAATGTGATGGCATATTATCTTCATCTAGCTGCCAACTGAAATAAAATTGACAAAAAGAAAAAAAAAAAAAAAAAAAAAAAAAAGGTATGAGACTAAATATGTTTTTCAATCGAGTCAGTATCATTCACATGGCCACTTACATCGAAAAATTAATAAATATGTGTTAAATACGTAATAATTTTTAAATAATGAGACTAAATATACACAATATATAGCATTTGAATTAGAATTATTTGATCCTATTGAAGGTATATATATTATTTACTTACATGTTAACTGGATCTGTAGCAAGTGCAGTTTCAGCCACACTAAAGAATGCAGTATCGACATTGTAATTTTCTTTTGCGGATGTCTCAAAATAAGGTATATTCCCTTTGGAAATGCACCAATCGCTAGCTATTTTCTCCGAGACCTATAAAAAAAATATTCGTGCAAATTTAATGTAATTTATAAACTTCAATTATCAAGATATTATAATTTTTTTCGTAAATGGTTGATTTTACGTGAATGCCACCATATAAACAATATCGATATATAAGCTCCGAGTTTCTTACCGCACGACTATTTCCACCATCTACATCGATCTTGTTTCCGATTACAGCAAAAGGGAACGACTCGGGGTTTACCGGATCTACCTGAAAATGAATATATATATAATATATATATATATATATGAAAGTTGGTTTAAAAAATTATGTGCTAAACAAAAATAATTTACTCGAAAATAAGATTATAGAATGAGAATGAGAAAGACCTGTTTGAGAAATTGTTGATGCCAATTTTGAAGTGTCTCAAATGACTTGAGTACATTAACATCATACACAAGAATGCAGCAATCTGCACCTCTATAAAATGAAACACCTAAGCTTTGAAACCTCTCTTGTCCAGCAGTATCCCATATCTGTTTCAATTTAATTTTTATTTTTCAGATTTTAATGTTATTTATTATATATATGTGTTTATATATGTGCGTATATTTATATAGATTAAAAATATACAAATTTGTAACTTACTTGCAAGGTGACCAATTTGTCATCAATGAGCAGTTCTTTGGTGACAAAATCAGCACCAATTGTTGCTTTATACTGTTGTCTAAATTGATTGTATACATATCTATCAAACTTGTGGTTAAGACGATACATTAAGAACAAGCACTAGCTTGAAAGTCAAGAATCAATATATATATATATATATATATTCAGTTTTTACATATACACACTAAAAACTGAATATATATATACATATACTAGTAAAAAAAGCTTTTAATCGAATTAAAGATAATTATGCTATGCATGTAAGGATACTGATTCATCAAGGAAGTCTTTCCCACCCTGAAAAATGAACATCAAATTTCAGACTAATGATCATGAGTAATATTCTTGATAATTTATATTTATCAGAAACAAAAACCCTTAAAATGGGATAAAATAAATCTTAAATAAAAATGCAAAAGAAAAATACATACCCACTGTCTCCAAGAAGGATGATCTTTAGCAAACTTCTTTTTGGCATTGTCATGGAAAATTTTAATTCTTTGAAGTATCAAAATTAAATTTCCCAGAGGAAAAGAATTAATTTTTTCTGCTAATAGTTTGTGTCGAAAATTAAAACTGGAATCAGAAGTTGATGAATTTTTTCTGCTTATAATTATTTCAATCCATGTTATAATTTAATATTATTTTCGGGTTGGTTGATTATTAGCTGAGGAATCGTGCATCCCATGTCTGTTTTTTTTTTTTTATGGTTGAATATTAATTGTCAATGAAAATGAAATACAGTTGAAAACCTTTAGGTTTTTTATTGATCAATAAAAGTGGTGTTCCACTTCTTTCTTCATTATTCTAAATAAATTACAAGGTTATATTGTAATTTTTAGTCACATATTTCCAAAAGTGTCATCTATACATTATTTTAGTTTTAATAATTGAAATATAAGATAACATGGACAAATATAGATAGCGTAATTATATAAGAATCATGTTAAAGTTATCCCTAATTATACTATTTATAATTAGATTTTGACAAATATAAATATAATTAGGGTATTTATATATGTGTTTCACAACTCTAGCAGTAGAAGTAGATTCGATTATTGTATTTAGGTTGTCGTCTAAATTATTGCATTAGTAAAATAATAATTATAAGAAATTTGTTAATTATATGTGGTAACCACAACTACAACAAGTATGTGGTAATTATATTTAGGACTTAATTTACTTCACAATCACAACATGCGAATTATACTATACCAAGATTATAATTGGTTCGGGTTATCAACAGGATCTTACAACAAGAACTATAGCAATTATATTTAGGATTTAATTTAAATTAAATCGCTATTCATCATCTATGTCGACTATTCTCAATTGAAGTATTTATAATTGATTCAGGTTATCAACCCATGACTTCTGGTGAATTATTTGCATTAATTGCAGAGAAAATTTGTGCAAAATGACTTACCAATTGTATTGTCATCTTGCAACAATTCAAAATAGTCGAGATATATTATTAGAATAGTCAAAATTAATTTATTTTATATAGAAACACTAAATAAAAATTGCATTACCTTTCTTGTGAGTGCACAAGTCAAGAACACTATGTATATGGCCAGTTGAATCAAACTTGAAATCATCACAAAAACACTTCCATCTCAATCTCATAGATAATGTTATCATTACAATGATTTAATTATAGTGATCTAATTTTAATTTGATCTCTACTTAAATATTACGAATTGAAATATTATTAAATAGACGCTACCACTTTACATGGGTTTATCGCGAGTTTATAACTTTTGATTCAATTGAAATTATTTTAACTTGTGTGTAGATGAAATTGTGATGATTGAGTTTTAATTGTATATACCGATGAATTCATGAAAAGAACATTATGTAGCGGATAATTTCTTTTGTATTATAGCTACGGTAAATTCACCCAGCCCAATATTTTTAGACATTATTAAAATAAAATCTTATCGAGAATTAAATTAATAGCATTTTGGTAAGTTCATATTTGAATATCTAATATGGGCCATGAACTATTAATTTTTTTTGAAGTGTTTTAAATTTAAAAAAATATTTATTAATTACATTTTATTATATGTAATTCATAATTGAATTTCCATCAAATAGAAAAGTATAATACCTAAAGGGTTGATAGAATCCACAAATGATTTTTATGAATAAAAAAACATTTTATTTAGTTCCATTTTCCTCTTGGGGAAGCTTCGAGGGAATTTGAATCTTGAAATTAGGCAAACTTAGAAAGGAACTTTAGCAGCCAATGCATTTCCATGAACTTGCTCATCAATATTGTTGATCATTATTACCACTTAATTAATTAAATAAACTTAAATGGGAAGACAAATTAAGATTGACTTCTTATTATTGTCTTATCTCCTAAATTTTAATGATTTATCATGTCTACTATTTACTACAATTTTTTCAAATATTATTAATAGAATCGACAATTATAATATGATGGTAGAATATGTTTGACAATTCTTCTTCTTTTATCACTTAGAAGCTGCGTGAGATGAAAGTTTTTTACACTGATTTTGAACGAAAGATTGGAGAAATTTCTTTTTCTTTTTTGCTTTCGAATATTGCCCAAATATTTTTAAGTTTTCTTTGTAAATCCTAGATATATACTTTATCACAACATTTGAAAGTATAAATTATATTTACTCAAACAACCATGAAATTATGGAGATAAAACCTTATGTTAGTATTAAATCATGTTATATATTCTCTTTCCAAATTACATCATAATATTATATGTATTTATTTTATTTTTTGTATGAAATGATCAAATACATAATCATGAACCAAACTTGACTAATCGAGTGTTTTTTAATTTGGATTACAACTTGACTAATTGACTAGAAAATAATTTGCAATTTGGAGTCAATTTTTGAAAGTTTTCTCAGGGATACAAAGAACATATGTGGCACCCTAAATGCACCCGACGGTTCATTAGGGTCGATCGGTCAAAAAGTTTCTTTCTTAAAAATCACTTATTTTATCGTTTAATTTAAGTTGATTTATGACTTTTGTTCTTCAAATTTCATATTTATGAGTATAAAAACTCTCCTTACTAGCAAACTTTTACGTCCGTAATTTTTTTTATCAACAGTATGTCGTTAACGAATACAAAATAAAAATATAATCATAAGCTATAAAGATAAAATATGTTTATAAATGATTTTATAACATAAATAAAAATCAATATTTCATTGTTCAAAATCACTGAAAATATATAAAATAACTATCAGAGGTGCTTTATAGATGGCCACTAAATTATATTGCTCCCCACGCTAACGTGTGCTTTCCAACCCTATTGGATGCATCTAATTTTCTGACGTGTATATGATGACATCAGCTATTCCATTCTCTTAGTGCCACGTAGTAGGGCAGCACCTTCATGATATACCTCCTGGAAAGGATCCACGAAGCTACAATATTTAAAGACAAAATAATAAATAAAATAACCGAAAATGGTATTTTCATTATTTAATAATTATATATATGGGGAAATAATCATATTTTCCACAAACCTAAAGCTAACTTTCCACACTATGTTCAACTCCACTCCCTCTCACTTTCAAAACCCTAACCCTAATCCTAATTATGATCAAATATTCACTAATTATAGTGCTAATCATCTTAATGATTCAACATATTTTGATGTTATTGCTAATTATCTCATGTCGAATGAAGACGAAGAAGGCTATGGGGAAAATATATATTCGAAAAAGAAGGATGTATCTCAAACTACCACCTCCCATGGATCTTCAAGTTCAATTCCATTGGATCTTAATATGTAAGTGCTATTTTGTGTGTCTATATAAGTCGGGACAATCCCAGTAGAGTTGATTGGCCTACAGTCAAATTTTGTGGTCTTAATTACGAGTTTGATTTCGATTTCTTTTGAAGGAACGCCTAGATAATATATTTTCATATATTTTTCTGTCTATGTGATTTGCATGTGTTTACATATAAGAGCATAATTTATTCAGTGCGCATGCTAAAAAAATATGTAGCTATTGCGGGTTATCCCTCATCATCTGAACAAAATGTTTTTGCATTATAATTTGTGTGTTTAATTTGGTTATTTTCATGATTTGTAGGAGAGAAGTGGAAAAGCCATTGAAGGGGTGTAGATTTGCATTTAGAACAAAAACGGATCTTGAATTCATGGATGATGGTTTTAAGTGGAGAAAATATGGTAAAAAGATGGTCAAGAATAGCCCGAATCCGAGGTACGTCTATGTATAATATTTAATGTGCTAAAATGATTAATATTACATTAAATTTTCAAAACCAATTAAAAATGAAATAAATAAATAAAATAAGATCATGTGTACGTGGTTTGATACTAGTGAAGTAACGTCATACAAATTGCGACAATTCACAAACTTTAATCTAATGCCTTTGCAAGTTGATGAATGAAACAGACAATACCATTAATCAGTTTTAAAGAGTGACCATAAAATTGGGTTTTACAATATTTTTTGAAATTTACTAAAATAAGTTATTGATAAGTGCATGATTGAAGAGTCAATTAATTTTACTTCTAATTTTCTAAATTTAAGTGATAACAAATCTGTAAGTTCTAATCGATAGAAAGATCTTGAATCCAATTTTGGTATATAACTAAATAAAGTTTTTACGGATATATATTTTACAATAATCCTAAACTACTTATGAATTGAAACCCTAAACACTTGTATGCGTAAATAACTATTTTTCTTTTTTGAGGATCGATCTTGTATTTCTATATAACTCGAGGCTATCGATAAAAATGATTATTTGAGAAAAGAAATAGTTTTATAAGCTAGAGATATATACAGAAACATGTAGAGGGGTTGCATTTTTTAATAACATGCATAAGTGGCTTAAAATTATGTTCATATATCAACTTGTAGAAGGGTTATTTTCTACAATCAAATGGTAGCTAATTGATGAATATAAATGAATTCTATTCTCAAAGAACTTGAAATTAAATTTTATTTATGTTACTTATATGCTGGTTTCAGCTTGAAATGTATGAATATTTGACATGCATCATGATTCAGCATTCATGCATATATATATATATATATTTGCTTACTTTGAAGTAATTTTTCAGCAAGTATATTATAATTTTCAGACAAATGTTTATGGGCTTTTCACATCCTTTTATTTGAATATTATTATATATTTTGTCACACATTTAGTTTTGGGTGTAATTAAGCACATGATATCACATAGATTACAAGAAGTAGAAATAAGCATTTATATAGGAACACATATAATTCAATTTACAATCAATTATTCCCATATATAAATGGATCAACTTTACAATAATATTAAATACGAAAAATTGATAGAAAAACTTTTTATTCCTTTTGTAAGTGAAACATACAAAACCCTAATTTGATACCTGTTTCTAACATCCATTTTAGTCATTCTTGGAACAATGCAATGTGTAATGCTTAGTTTTGCATTTGAGGAAGATGTATAATTATTTGGAGATATTTTGTAAAACTTGACTTGAGTGGCGAAATTGCATGCATCTTGAGTCGAGCATGAGCTCTGCATATTTTGTTTCATTAATTTAAAATTTTTTGAACATTTTGTTACATCATTAATTGGTTAACAAGATTGGATGTAGGCCCCATGGTCGTAAATTCTGCAAATATGACAACAAAAAAAGGATGTAAAATCATATACGATTATATCCTAAAAGAAAATCGTACGTATGTCATTTGCTGTTAAAATTTATGTGAAAGTGTTATACCTTGGTATATCGTTCTTATTAGTTATTCCAATTAAATAGATAGAATCAACAACTATGTGATATTCATGCGGCTAATTTCCATCCAAAAACATTATAGCCCTAAATGTGCGATAATTATTAAATTATAGGATCAATGTCAATTTTTTGGCTAAGTTGAAATATTGGTGATAATTATTGATGAATAGGAACTATTTCAAGTGCTCCAATGGAGGATGTTTTGTGAAGAAAAGGGTCGAAAGAGATAAAGAAGACCCTAGCTATGTGATAACAACTTACGAAGGAATACACAACCATGAAAGCCCAAGTTGTGTGCTTTATTGCGATCAACGACCATCTTCTCTTTCACATGCCTTTTCTATATAGTCGTTTTTGCATGATTTTTTTGGAGTTAAATGCTACTTATATATATATAATTATTTGTGTATAAAATAATTTTACTTGAGACATATGTCGTGCTTTTGTACCAAATAATTACTAATAAGAAATACTGTAAACTTATTATAACACTGTTTTTATATGATTAAATCTAGGAAAATATTATTTTTTGCTTTGTAATTTGGCATTTTCTTTAAATTACACACCAGACATTTGACTAATTAATTATTAACTCAAGTGTCGCAATTCATGGTATTAATAATGAACAAGATTAAAGTTAATCGTTAAAATGAATATGAACCTCTGAAATTATTATCATTTATTTTTATATATTATAATAAATATAATACTTTTATTAAATAGTTAATACCCCTTCTGAATATTTGTCTCACTTTATATAGAATTGATTTATGAATATTGGCTAACGACAATATAAGCCATATACTAAGATGTGACAATGATATGGTTAATTTAACGTCTGCTCATCGTTTAACAATTCAAATGATCATTATGGATATGTAGATCACAAACTTTTGTAGAAATAACAAACTTACTCATGAATAATATCTATAGTTGCTATAATAATCGTCAATTCCCTACTTTCTGCTATACAAAATGTGTATCTCATTTATATGTGTTAAAATATCAAATTATTTGACTTAATTAATCAAGTAATCATATAATTATTTTTATAGTAATTTTTTTCTTGATGTATTCATATAATTATCAAATTCTCTGGAAAAAATAAAGCCTAATAGTTCATAGAGATATTTCATTAAATTGAATTCCAAGCTATTATTCTTGAATTGAGATCCTAAAATTATATTATTAGAGTACGCAAAAACGTGGTGAAATATTAGTCGTCGCAATACATAAGTTGCTAATACAAAGTGCGACTTTCAAGAATCATTACAGATCCAAACAAAATTCTTTTTATTTCAAACATTATTTTATTCCCAATTCAGATCAATCATTTAATTTTCTTTTTCGTACATTGAGATTAGCGATATACCTGAAATCTTCGGAAGTGTTTATATTCATTCAAGGCCTTTTTCCAAGTTTAGATCTTAAATTTTGATGAGAAGTATGGAAAAGGGGACAATTTTGTTGTAAACCCTGCATAATTTTAAGCTGAGTAATCGGTTTTTTCATATAATCAGTTGGATTAGGGCGTGTGGTGTATTTAGATTCAAGTGCTTAGAATCGGGAATTATTGCAAAGATCTACTTGATTTTGAGCCCTAATTTTTGAATCATATGGGGGAGTATATGGGTTCATTCGATTGAACTTATTAGCATTATTAGTGTGGAATGCGTTTTGGTTTTCATGGTGATTTAGTGTGTTTATTGATGGGATTGTGTTGATTACTGAGGTGAATATTTTTGGGATTTTTTGAATTTTTTTTGGAGGTTCGTTGTTTTACTTTCTGTTTTGTGGAGATTGTGAAAATGTTTTGGAGGGAAAGGGAAAAGGAGAAGAAGGAGGACAATGGGCCTCCTTGTGGGCAGGTCAGAGTGCTAGTTGTTGGAGATTCAGGTAAATCAAACGTTATTTCGGAGATCTTTTGTTTAATCTTGTGATTTATTATTAGTTTTTTCATGTTAATTGGTTTGGTTTTTTAAATTGTTTGTGATTTTATTCATTTGTACCTTCTAAATGATGTTCTTTGATAAGTTTTTAGTTGTTGTTTCATTAATATCGATACAAGAAGTTTGATTTGGTTTAATTGAACTCTATTTGTGTTTTTTCACGTAATGAGGTCGTTGGGTTTAGTAACCTGTGGATGAAGGCAATTAGAGGCTCATAATGTTAACTAAAAGATTGATAATTTGAGTATCGAAATTCTTTTATTAGTGAATGCTAGAAACTAGTAGTAGTAAACAGCCATATCAACATTTTCAATCCAAGTGGATAGCCCCATAGAAAATTGATCATCTGATGGCTAAGCTAAAAATATGAGATTCAAAGGAAAAGGTCAAAGTGGAGATTTGAGCACATAAGGATATGAAACTTTTGTATTATGGTTTAGGATTTGACATTGCACACTTAGCTCCATTTCAATTTGCAATTTTCTTTTAGGTGTTGGAAAAACATCTCTTGTTCATCTGATTATGAAAGGTTCTTCCATTGCTCGCCCACCTCAAACAATCGGTTGTACCGTTGCTGTGAAGGTAATGCCTCTATCCATGTCATTTAAACGAGAAAATCAATGGCTAAGACTGTATATGAAGTATATCTCTTTCTGTTTTCCCTTTTCAGCATACTACCTATGGAAGTTCAGGGAGTTCATCAAATAGCATCAAAGGTGATACCGAGAGAGATTTTTTTGTTGAACTGTGGGATATATCAGGACATGAAAGATACAAAGATTGCCGATCTCTGTTCTATTCTCAAATCAATGGTAAATCATTAGTTATTTTGATTGCTCCTTTTTTAACAATTCAATAAGTTCTTTATCCACTGAAAGTTCAGATGCTTTTATTTTTATCTTTTGTTTTGATTTATTAAGGACTGTACATTTGCCCCATCTCCAAGTCTGAATTATTATTTAACATGGATCTGTTATTCGTCAAAATAGTCTATTGTACTAAATTTACTCACTATTGGAAACTAATTAAGGTCTTATCCTTCTTATAAGTCGAGTTATTCCAAGTTTCATTTTTGTCTTAATTACAACATTCATTTATAGTCCCCTTTTTTTTTTGTTTATGCATGAACCTTTACTTTTAGGTAATATGCTATGATTCTCGATTTTAAGTCCGTTTTTTCTTCTTCTCTGGCATGAACCTTGATTTCTAGGTGTTATGTTTGTTCATGATCTTTCTCAAAGAAGGACGAAGACTAGCTTGCAGAAATGGGCGACTGAGATTGCAATAACGGGGACATTTTCAGCTCCTTTATCATCTGGAGGTCCAGGTGGACTTCCCGTGCCTTTCATTGTTATTGGAAACAAAGCAGATATTGCTTCAAAAGAAGGCACACGAGGTAGCAGTGGAAATCTTGTTGATATGGCTAGACAGTGGGTCGAAAAACAGGGTTTACTTCCATCAAGCGAGGAACTTCCTCTAACCGAGAGTTTTCCTAGTGCTGGTGGCCTTTTAGCAGTACGTAAAATGCTGCCTAAGTTCCATTCGTAATAAGTTGTCAACATCGTTTGGAGTCTTTTATCTTTCATTTTACGGTAAATTACATAGACAATGTCCTTTGTCAGGCCACTTATTACAAAAAACACTCCCATAGTTTGAAAAAGTACCATAAATTTCCCTGAAAGTAAAAGCGAAGCGGATCGATAGAAGTAGATTTGAGTTTCACCTAATATCAGTAAAAGGAAATTAAATGTTTTTCGAGTTGTTTGTATTTGATAGGAACTTGTAAAACCTCGCGAGGCTTGTGGTCACTACCCAATAAGTAAAGGGGTGTGTGTGTGTAAGTATCCCTTTCATATATCATATTTTAATCATTAGATACTCTAATCCGGGTGTTATTTTCGGAGTCTTATGTCAATTGTTTTATTAATTTTGGAGGGTTAAGATTTAACTTTGGCAATAGTAATAAAAGTGTTTTTGACGTATATAAGGTCTTGTAGTATCAAGAAAGACAACTGTTTGCATGTATTATCCCTTCTAGGGCCCTTTTTCGTGTATATTACCATCTTAGTTTCCCGAGTAAATTGAGAAAATATTGCGAATTTCATTCTATATGAAACTTGATAGGGTAACGGTGTTTATGGAAAATAATTTGTAGTTTTCACGTTAAATTATTGGTATATTGGTTGCATATTTACGAATTGATAAGTAAAAGAGATCTGTCTCTAAATACAGGCTGCAAAGGAAGCCAGATATGACAAAGAAGCTGTCATGAAATTTTTTCGGATGGTCTGTATTTTTTCTTCCTATGTATAATTTCTTAGCCATTTCTACGCTCTTTATAATCTAAATGAGTCGTATATTTTGTTTAGTTAATCAGGAGGAGATACTTTTCAGATGAATTGCCCGGTGCAAGCCCATGGTCTAGCCAAGTTAACCGGCCACTGACCCAATCAGGTGAAATTGTGAGTGAAGAGGACCAACGGTATAAAAGTTCCAGGTACAACTTTCTGAACACATTGTGCAACAAATAATTATGGTATATGTGATTACCCCTCGATCCATAAGGTTTATGATTAAATAACTGCTTCAAGCTTTCTGCATAGGTGTTAATAACATAGAATCATTCTTCAAAAATCCTGGGACTCCGAACTCTCAAGAAATCATATAATCCCTGTGTGGGACTCATATGGAGTCCATGCACTCGGATGATTGTGATACAGGAGTCTTAACAACTTTTAAGAATGGCTTAGAGAGTGTTTGGCTAAGCTTATAAGATGTTGGAGAGCTTATAAGCTCTTTAAAAGTGTTTGGATAATTTCTTTTAATAAGAGTTTATTAGACCAAAAAATAAGATGTTTGGGTCTTATAAGCTATTAAAAAATAAGTAAGCCTAACCCACCTTATTTCATAATCTTAAATTTGAGATGTTGTTTATATTCTTAAAAGACATAAATAACCCTAGTTAATTTTCTCCTCTCCAACAATACCTTTCTCCAAAAAAATGTATATTTTTATTATTGCACAAATTCTCTCGTATAACATTTGAAAACATCTTATAAGTCCACTTATTTTATCCAAACACTTAAGAGCTTATTTTTTAAATAAGACCAAACATCTTATAAGCTCGTAAAACATCTTATAAGGTAAAAGGTGTAAGAACTTATAAGATGTTTTAAATAAGCTTAGAGGGTGTTTGGCTAAGCTTATAAGCTCTTTTAAACAGCTTATAAGATGTTTGAGAGCTTATAAGCTCTATAAAAGTGTTTGGATAATTTTTTTTAATAAGATCTTATAAGACCCAAAAATAAGATGTTTGGGTCTTATAAGCAAATAAGAAATAAGTTAGGCAAACCAAACTTATTTCAAAATCTTAGATTTTGGATGTTGTTTATATTCTTAAAAGACCTAACAGTCTTAGTTAATTTTCTCCTTTCTAACAATATCCTTCTCCGAATTTTTTTTGTATTTTTATGATTGCACAAATTCTCTCATATATAATTTGAAAACATTTTATAAGTCCAATAGACATATGTCCAAACACTTGAGAGCTTATTTTTTAAATAAGACCAAACATCTTATAAGCTCTTAAAACATCTTATAAGTTGTAAGAACTTATAAGATGTTTTAAATAAGCTTAGCCAAACACCCTCTTAGTCAAACACCATCTTCATTGGATGTGTGGCTAAGCTTATTTAAAACATCTTATAAACATAAAATAGTTTTTATTTTTCAATTTCCATTTCACTGGATGTACAAAGCAGATCCCCCTCCCCCAATCCATGGGGTTGTGCCCCCAACCTATCAAAACGGGCACCCGGCATCTTCACCTTTGGTGAATGTTGTAGTTAACCCCTCTAACCGGATCTGATGGAATCTCAATGAATAATATCCATATAGATTGAATATTCTATAAGATTCTGTCGAATTTGGACACAAATCTGGACACCGTGGTTAAGTGCAACAATTATCAAAGGTGATGGCGTCAGATGCACATTTTCATATGTCGGTAGGCAAAGTGTACAACCCCCATAGGTTTTGGGGTGTGTGCTTTTATCTCATTTATTTATGCCATAACAAATAAACTACAAAGACCAGGCTTCTACATATAATTTATGTTGCTTTGCTTAATGAATCTTATTATTAATTTTCAGCTTTAGTTTCAACAAATTAACTACTTAGTTTCTTTCATTTCCTTGCCCAACTTTTGTTGTGTACCTTCGATGCGCTTTCGCACATCTCTAAGAAATAGGGGCTAAAACATCTTCCTTTTTTTGTGATTCTGTTTCTTCATTTTAGTAATTATAATTATCAATTCAATACTTAAAATCTTTTTTATAAATTCATTTTTCAGTCTGATTAGTGACCCATACAAGTACAATGTGCTTCCGCCTCTTCCAGCTCAACGCAATTTAACGCCACCTCCCACGCTTTATCCTCAGCAGCCCATGTCAACACCCGACAATTACAATATGCCGAGATTTGCTTTATCAAGTTCGCAAGAGTTTGCCAGTGCCAGATCAAAGCGAACAGATATCAACGTGTGATCCTGTCCGTCGGTTTTCGCCCCAGCTAAGAGTACATTTTCTTGTATTGCAATGTGTTGTATGCCTCTACTGAATATAGGGTTGTTTGGCTTTTTAGATATGTTGTCTTGTCCCCTTCATTCTTCTCACATTGATATGTATAACGATTGCGATTATATTACGTAGTTCTTTGGGGTAAATTTGTTTCATTGGTTGCTTTTGTTGTTGTACTAGGTTGAATGGGTTGACTTGAGTTGAACAAGAAAATGTTGAAGTTAGGTTCGATTTTTTTTTTGGTTGAACTTGATATTGTATTTGGGAATGTTGTGACACGTGTTAAATATAAATTAGTTTTAAATGAGCTAACACAAGTTTTTTTTTTTTTTACTATTCTTCAATTTATCTACATAAATTATAAAATATTTTAATTTATTCTAAAAGTTAATTAATTAACTTATCAAGGCATTACAATATTCTAAAATATTTTTTAAATGCAACAAAAAGGAATATTCCACAATGTTCTTTTTTTCTACTTTTTTTTTTAATTATAATTTATTATATTTAACAAATAGAACCACAAACTTCTAAATATTCTGCATTTTTACCCGAGAAATTCTTTATTAATAAAATTCACTAAAATAAAAATATTTTGTTATTAAATAATAAAAAATATATTAGTTGCGTTGCAGTATTTCATAAATTATAAAATGTGCATTGTATATAAGTTAATATAAACTCATAGGATTTACTTATAACTAATTAAATTTTTAAGGGCTAAATCGAAAAATATTTAAACGGACAAAATTGAAAGCAATTAAGAAACTAAACGACCAAAATGGCGCTAGGCCAGAAACAATTGGCGCTGGGTTGTAAACAAACCGATGCCAAATTGCGCTATAAATGCGGAGAATGCATTAATTAGAAAAGGGTATTATACATTACCGCATATGAGGAGAGCTAAATTGTTCATCAGTTTGAGTGAATGCATTATACAAGGATTGTGAAAACGAAGGCCAAAGCCTTCAAATAAGATAATTCTAATTCCTTCATAACTATCAACAAAAATCAAGTTAGGGGAAATTATAATCAATAAAATTCAATATGCTTCCTTCATAATGAGCATATATATGAAGGAAAATCATATGTCCATGTATTGTATTTGTTTACATCTTAATCAAATAATAATAGTTGATCAAAAACTAAATCTTCTTTTCCCTACAAAGCTCTTCAAAAACTGGCAATGGACTTGTCCCCTTACCATAGAGCACATCATCTATGTGCTTATCCAAGCTTTCCTTATCAACTTTCGATCCACCGGAAATTGCAATCGAACCGGAAGAATCCGGTGATATGCCGTCGTGTAATGGAGACCACGAGGCGGCACCACCACTAATTTTTACACCGGTTGCCCTTCTTGTGGCGGCGGTGGCGGTGGTTGACTTGGCGGCGGGTAGAGGAGGAGTACCCTTGGATGGAACTTTTTTTGGAGCCATTTGAAAACCTGTTTATTTATTCAGCATTAGGGTTAAACATGAGTCTAAAAAATAAATCAGAAAAAAGAATACGAACACGAAAGTAGAAATGTAACTGAAAAATCGATGATTTTAATCCCGAAAATTTTATGTGTATGTATATATAATGTATACTCGAAAACCCTAATTAGAATAGACAAACACGATGAGAGACGCTGATCGAGAAAAATCGTAGTTTTATATATTTAAGAATTATTAACAAGGACTTTGAAACGCATATGAAGGATCATTGTGAAGTAAATGTGTGTGTTTAAAATTTGTCAATTCAATTTTAAGTAAAATTGTATTAATGTAGCAATAATCAATTACTCAATGCGTTTGATAATATTACGTGATATAGCTAGTATTGTTTTTGCATCAATTTAATTGTCAAATATTATTGAATATAATTGACGCTAAAAAAGAATGATAAACATTATTGCACTTATATTGCAATTATTAATACTCGGTGCATTCCATAATAAAGTTATAAATAACATTAAAGATATTCGATATTATTGAGTATTCCGTGATATTGCTAGTAATGTTATTGCACCAAATAATCATCCAATATTATCGAATATAATTAGCGCTAAATAAATTCAGACAAGAATAAACATCATCATATAATAAAGGATCAAAACATAATTCAGATGTAGATTCGTATCTACGAACATTATCGAATATAAATCTATATCGAGTTCTGAAAACACGATTCAGATGCGAATACGTATCTACAAATATTATCGAATATAAATTTATATCGAATGTAAATTTATATGAGGCCCTAAAAACACATTTCAGATGCAGATACGTATCTACAAATATTATCGAATATAGATTAATAAGTAAAAACATAATTCAGATGCAAATATATATCTACAAACATTATCGAATATAAATTTATATCGAGCCCTGAAAGCTCTCAATGATACCATTCCTCTTTTCAATGCTTCTAGGGTGACAAGTAACTTGTAAAAATACAAAGAGAACACAAGAATGAATAGATCAAAGTAAAGTTTAGCCATTGATGTAATTGAAAAAACACATAAGTTCCAGAAAATTAAAATAATAAATTTATACAACTTTTATTTCCTTTTTTCGAAAGATAAAACCAATTTATATAAACATTAGATTTGGATTAATTAATTTCATACTCACCAGAACGTCTGAGTGAGAATTTGTGTTGACACAACAGTTTCTTCGTCTTCTTTAGTATAATTTCCTCCCTCTCTCTCTATATATATTTATATATGTACGTATATGTGTGTATATATATACTTATATATGCGTGTGTGTTATGGTAAGTTGAAGTCAAAGATTACAAGGTGCTTTTCTACCTTCTTCCTCCCTATGTGTTAAGAAAAGTTGAATCTTAGGGTTTTTAATGTATGTGGTGAGACGCGTGTAAATTTTCATGTTCACTTATACGCTAATTATATCAAGATTTGAAAAATAAAAATCGGTATAGATAAATACTAATAGTTTAGTAAATTCTATAACGTTAATTTTCAGATCAAGTAATAATTTATATTTCCTAATCGATACAAATACGCATAATCACAATCTTTATGAGTCGAGAATGTGTAGAATCGCCATATCGAAGAGGATAAATTATAGGATAATACACTTGCACCATTGGACAATGTTGAATTATCTTAATTACCCTTTTTTATTATTTTTTTAGTTTTTTTTTTTCACTACCAAATTTCATTTTCATAATTTTCTTTTTTAAATACATCAGCTAATATTTACATAATACATAAAGAGTGATTGATTAAAGTAATAAGGCAATATTTCCAGCATTAATGTTAAATTAATTTGGTGATATTACACATTATAGTAATGCTTAACACAATTCTAATAATGTGTTATAATCCTAACATGGTTTTGGTATCTTTTTTGTCTATTTTGCCAACATATATTTGTAATTTAAAATAGAGAAACACATATGTTTTATGTTGGATTGATTTAATTATATGTGTACACATATTTTACCAACTTAAATTTTGACATTAATTTCTCCTCACAATTTGTCTTATTTTTGTTCACAAGTTTGGTCTTACTTTTACCACATGGTGTAATTTAATCACTTTTGATGATTTCTCTCATAATCTTAACCTAATTTTAATATATTAATAACTATTTATAAAATAATTATTATATCACCAGTTCGATAATCTAAAATTATATACAACTCACGGGTATTTTGGTCCATTAGTAATGTTTAGGGAGTATAATTGACGTTTTATATTAATGGAGGGGCTAAATAATAAATACCAAATAGTGAATTTATTTCACACGTGTTTATTTTTAAAAAAACTGGAAAGAAAAATGAAAAGAAATATCTGGTCATCATAAAGAAAAACCTAAATGGCTAAAACCCTACCACTAGTTAAAACCCTGACCTCCATTTCCGTAAACTCTCAGAGTCGACACTGCAACACTCTTCTTATCTACACCAATTCAATTCATCCCATGCGGCGCTGATTGAGCTTCGTGAGGTTGAAATCATGGCAAGTAAACGGCCAATTAGCAGTCGAGCGTTTGGAATTGGAAATGGATTGGATTACAAGTTTGAGCTTCAGGAGGTTTTGTATACTCCGGAGCACATTTTCACCAAAATCTTCAGGAAAGATGGCCCGCCGCTTGGTGTTCAGTTCGATTCTCTTCCCTCCAATGCTTTTCTTGGGGACCCAAAAGGTGTTTTGGATTTTGTTCTCATTTTTAATTGCGTACGTGTTTACTTGTGTGTTAATAATTGTTCTTGAGTTCAAATTTATTCTTGATGAGTCGGTCATTGAAAAACAATTCAATTGTATACGTACTAGGAGTGCTATTGAAATGATGGTGCATTTGATGAGGAAAATTCCAGAAAATAAATGCTTTTCTTCTACTTCTGATGACAGGGCTAACTAATTACTTCATTATCCTGATACTTCTAATCTTGGAGATTTTGTGTAATGTAGTGTTTTTGGTGATTATTGATTTGAGTGGATGTAATTCTCTCTTCTTGCGTGTATCACATACTGATTTTCGTTTTGGAGGCTCTGAAATGAGATGTTAACTTATTCGGCATACTTTTTTGTTTCTTGTCTAGCCTCTAGACTGATAAGTTGGTTGTACATGTTGAGATCTAACAGTGGATCCTTTCCTGCTGGACAAGTTTGACTCTGTAGGTACATGACCTAGACGTAGTTTTATCTATTAAGCAAGCTAAATGATTTCGTACACTTGGAATCACCACAGTCCCTATTCAATGCTTTTAGTTTCTAAGACAGTTACATGCCTTCAATGCTTCTCTCAGTTTAGTGCACAATCCCTACTCAGCCGTCTAAGAGATAAGAACAGGGTTGTGGACAACTCATGGATACTAACAACGGAAGGTCCCAAGTCCCATGCAATCCTATATGTATTACCTTCCCTATTCAGCTTTTTTTCTTTTCATTTGTGAAGAAAATATGCAATTAAACCTGCCTGTTCCCCCTCTCTTTATCGGCAGCCCTCAAACACAAAAATGTCTATAACCATAAAGTAGTATAAAAAACAAGACATAAAAAGCCAGAACCATGACAGGTATTCGACATGAATGTGAGTGTGACATTTCTTTTATCTAATTTTACAGTGAAATATGCATACTTCATTATTAGTGGCAAGGAATTTCTTTTGATTTTGCTCTCTGATGGCCAGATCCCAGAAAATCTCATCATGAGGAGAACCGACGTGGCAGTAAAAAAAGAAAGGTATAGAACACATGATTTAACAAGACCTTTTTTGGGTGTAGAACTGCTGGTTCTTGAAGTACTTGGACATCTCATTTTTCCTTAAATTGTTTTCATGTTAGGTTTCCATGCATGCCGTTTCGGATTCGGACTACCAAGCTTGTTGTGAGAACAGTTCACCTGTACGGAGGCATGGCTTTGGGAAAGGCCCAATGACTGCAAAAGGTGCTCCTATAATGAAATACGGGATTGGTAAAGGTTTACTGGCTCAAAGGGGTTCTCATGGGAAGAAACATGGTGCTGGGAAAGATTTGATGACAGTTCATCGACTTATGAAGCCTGATGCCAGAGATTATTCATATGCTGCTACTTGCAGCGGGAGCACAATCCAAAAGAGAAAGAAAAGAGTACAACCCCAACAATCACTTATGGTTTGCCCTCTGATCCACCTATTTAGTCTTCGGATGACAATTTCACGTGTTTACTTGTTTAAATGAAGCTGATTGTAAAAGACTGTGTCAACTTTTTATTAAACTCCAAATTTGACTTCCCGAGATGGAAATTGAATTTAGTTACTTTTTGTGTAGAGAAAATTGGCGATCAAAGAACAGGCTAAGAAGAAGACCTCCATGAGAAGTAGAAAGGTAAAGTTTTTTACAGCTGTTTGATTCACAAGCTAATGGAAATCTTGCTTTTTTTTTTCTTCCTTCTGTTGGTAGCTATTTATGTAGTATTTTACTTGATTGCAGGTAGAGTGCCAGAAAGTTCAGAAAAAGAAGCAGCCTCATAAAGCAAAATGTGAACTTGCTCTTGAACATGTGAAATGTCTAGAAAACATGGAACAATTTGCTATGCTACTAGATGACGAGGAACTGGAGCTACGAGAATTACAAGCTGGATCAAATCCATTATCTTGCTCTGCTCACTTCCCGAGCAGTGGTTCTCATGGCTGCACCCTTTGTAAAGGTTAATAATACATCTTCTAATGATTTTCTTTCTGAATTATATTCTATTTCCCTTGGATAAGCTGGATAAAATCATGTCTCATTAGATAAATTATTAGCTGTAGCTTAATCTGGCATGTCCTTTCTCTCATTCTTCTTTTGATAGACTTGCTTGCCAAGTTTCCTCCGAGTTCTGTCACTATGAAGCTACCGTTGGTTATACAACCCTGGGGCTTCTCGCCGGAGCTGGTCAACAAACTTTTTAAGGTAGATAAACAGGTCTTTCTAATTATGTATTACAGTTGACTATTGATGCAAGTCGAATATTTTTAGATTTGTCTCTTCCAAATCCAACAGAAGTCAACATATTGTCTTTCTTACACCTATTAAATTTCATAATCCTGGAAGTTTTTTGATGACCTTTTCATACTTCATATATCTTAATATGCTATTATTTTGTGTTAATCGTCTGTGGGGAGGTCTTTTCCCTACTCATGATTCCATAATTGCTCTTATTAATAATTTTTGATAATTTAGAGGGTTAAGCTTTTAGCTAGTAATCAAGCTTTAGAAGTATCTGTTTTGATTTCTTAACCAAGAAGAGTTTGAGTTATAGATGCTTATAGAAATAAGATTACAAGATGAACTGCAGAATGATATGCCATTGTATGTATTACCTTTCGAAGCTGAATGCCTTGCCACTTGCGCCATAAAACTTAAAGATTGGAGTCTCTAATTCAGACAAGACCTAGCCTACTGCCACTATCACCATAATATTTAAAGATTGGTGTCTCGGTCAGGATGCACTTACCTGTTCTGACTACGTTATCATTTTTGCATTAATGGATTAATGCACGATCTTTATAAATATGTTTTCCAGGTTGTGTAATGCTAATCTCTCTTATTTGTTTGTTGAAGGTCTTCCATTTTCTTTGTACATATGCTGTAACAATCAGTATACATTCATTCACCTTGGATGAGTTTGCACAAGCATTTCAGGAAAAAGTAAGCTGATATCGCTTCTATATTTTTTCACTAAACTAATATGTGGCTTGTTAAGTTGGTGTGTCTCTCTCGTTCATTTTTGTTTTTGTTTTCACGCCTTCTTCTGATGGTCTTCAGGACTCATTGTTGCTTGGGCAAGTGCATCTGACCCTTCTGAAGCTACTTCTATCAGATGCAGAAAAGGAGCTAAGTAGAGGATTTTTCTGTCATGCAAGCAAAAATGGCAAGTTTATGTGTTTGCTTCATTCGGTAAGTATGTTATAACTCAAGGAATGGTAAAGTCTTGCTAATTTATTTGTTTCTCAATCTTGATTACTTAAGTTTTGTTTGTCAAACATCATTTCATAACAAGAAAAAGCTTAGCTTGGGTATTATATTATGACATCAGTTATAATTGGATCTTGTGCATATGAAAATAATTAATCTCTTAAGACGCAAAGTTGAATATAAAATTTGTCAGCCGATTCTTACTTTTATAAGGCCATATTGAGTGTGTCCTCTTATCCTTATTTTTAGTATTATGAATGCAAATTGTCATTGAAGATGTAAAGATAATGTCTTACTTTTACACATTTGACTTGAATTTATGTTGCTGTTTTGACAGCTTGAACATCGTGGCTTTGTTCTAGAGTTCTGGCAGAAGTCACTAAACCTCTTGACATGGACAGAAATACTACGTCAGGTATTCGTTGCAGCTGGTTTTGGTTCTAAGATTGGCACGAAACCGATGTCAGCTTTCAACAAGGTAGTCAATTTTCTTATACTTGCGATTTTCTCTAATTTGCTACAATGATCCTCATTCTCATGCTGTATTAGTTTATTCCATGATATGTCTCACTTATGCTAGCAGTCCCCTGCATTTTCTATATTAGAAATTAACCCATGTATAGCTGTGGGCACTTGTCCAAGAGTCAGAGCATTGCTAATGCAGTTCGTCATTGTAGATAACTGCATGTACTTGAACAAAGGATCTGTTCTCCATGTGTACTGGGTTTATAGCCTTTTTAATATGTTAATTAAGAATTTAAGATCTATGTCTGGTCATTTGGTGGAGAGGTTGACACCATAAGGCCTCAAGGAAACATTTCTCATCCTTGCTTTTTTTCTTCTGTAGGAAGTCAATCTTATGGAGAAGTATGGCCTCAGTCCTGGTACTTTGAAGGGAGAGCTATTCAGTATTTTGTTGACCCGAGGAAATAGTGGAATGAAAGTTTCAGAATTAGCCATATCGTCATCAGTAAGTGTGTCTTTTTCTATTTTAGTTAGTGAACTTTCACCGGGAATAATGCCCGTGTCAGCACCTCTAGATATTATTAGTTTTTACTTAATGGGGAATATTTCTTTTGCCATGAAGATTGTTGAGTTGAATCTCACGGATACGCCGCACGAATTAGAGAATTTAATCACCTCAGCTCTATCGGGTGACATAACTTTGTTTGAAAAGATTTCCTTGTCTGGATATCGATTACGGATCCATGCTGCTGAAAAAGAATGTGAAGATTGTTCATCTGATTCCGAATATTTTGGGAGCGTGGATGACATTTCTGAAGTCTCTGGTGGACAGGACAACGCAAATGATTCTGAGTGTGAGTCGGGCGATTCCAATGCTACAAAAGTTGATTTTAGTAAATCTGGGACTGATATATTGACAGTATATAATGAGATTGATGAGAGCCATCCAGGAGAAGTTTGGTTGTTGGCACTTGTCGAGGGTGAATATTCAGATTTAAGAATTGAAGAGAAGCTCAATGCATTAGTGGCGTTGATTGATCTACTTAGTGGTGGATCCAGTATCAGAATGGAGGTAATCCTTCTTATTGTTGCTCAGCCCCCTTTTGCTTGATATGGATATGCTTGATATGGATATGCTTCTACTATCAGGGCCACTTTAGGGCTCTCTTCTTTCTTCTATGCCAATCTCTTATTTGCATTCGTGTAAATATATGATTTGGAAGAATTAACAAAAGTAAATTAATGGAAATTTAGTCTTCTCTTCCCAGCATAGGGAAAGAGGTAGCTTGCCTTGTGTACTCGTGCTCTCTTTTGTTCTTGACCGGATTTGCAGCTGTATAACATTCGAGCTGTTAATGTGATTCCATAAACTAACCATCCATTCTAGCATCTATGACGTTTATAAAAAAGTGGACAATAAATATTTTCATTGTTAACATTGTTTCCAGGATCCGTTGACATCAAGTGCAGAGTGTCCTTCCGACATCAACCGTTGTGGTTCTGGTGCGAAAATAAAGAGATCAATGGCGAAGGGTTGCAGTTCCCTTGGGGTACTAGGAAGCTGCACTTCTCAAACATTTAAGGGGCATGTTATGAATACAGAAGAACAACCAATTGATTCTTTGGTTGCATTGTCAAAGATTGGCGAGGAAGAGAAATATGCGAACCTGAATACGATTGCTACACAAATGGAAGTGGACGATTGTTTACATCCTATGCAGTCTATCTTTCTGGGTTCTGATCGTAGGTACAACAGATACTGGTTATTCTTGGGCCCTTGTGATGAATCTGATCCTGGACACAGGAGGATTTATTTTGAATCTTCCGAAGATGGCCACTGGGAAATGATTAATAGCCCAGAGGTGAACTTTCATGATTTCTTCACTTTAAAAGGCTGTTTTTGGTTCTTCGATTTTGGCTAGGGAAAAGAGAAGGAAAATATTATGCATGCTTCAGTTTATAGAACTTTGTTCGAATTCTTATTTTTCCTTGCTTTTCCTTTCCCAAATCCAAGAACCAAACAAAGCCCAATAGTCTTAGAGAACTCTATGCTTTTATACATGGGGTTAATTTACCACTCTGTTTTTATGTAGGCACTACGCATTTTGTTGTCTTCTCTGGACCATAGGGGTGCCCGGGAGGCTCGCCTTTTAGAAGCCTTGAAAAAACGAGAAACAAGTTTGGTTGAATTGATGTCCGATGTGCCAAATGACAGTGGAAATCGGCAGCCATCCCAGTCAGATAAATCTGAATCACATATGTCCAGGGAAGCTAGTTCTTCACCGGTGTCTGACGTAGACAACCGATTAAGCTTGGGTGAAATGCAGAATGACCTTCCCACATCTACAGGCACAACGAGTTTTGAAAACTCTGGCTGTTCCAAAGCTTTTGATGCAATGATATGGAAGTCATTTTATTCTGATCTCTACTCTGTTAAAAATGGAAAGAAGGCTTATCTTGACTCGCTCAGGAGATGTGATCAATGTAATGACCTCTATTGGAGAGAGGAAAAACATTGTAGAATTTGCCATACCACATTTGAGCTCGATTTTGATCTAGAGGAAAGATATGCTGTCCATTCTGCAGTTTGTCGAGCCAATATTAATGTAAATAAATGCCGACGGAAAAAAGTTTTTTATTCAAAATTACAAGCGCTCAAAGCAGCAATCTACGCGATTGAGGTGGGCTTTCCATTATAAACTTACATTTCATACTCTATTGTTGCATATTGAGCACATGCATATACAATGTGAAAATTATGTTCTCTACTTTGTAGTTTCCAGAGGTGTGCCTCTAGCGTCTTTCATGTGACATATATATTGCAAGTATATAAATGCAAGAACAGTCTGTTGCCACCCACTCATTCTCTGTCTCTTTCTCTGAACATTCATCTGTATAGAAGCAGGTCTTTTGCTATAGCTTGTGATTGTTGCTATAATATTTTAGCCACATGGTCAACAGGCAGTTAGATACAATGAGCCCTTTAATGGTTCGATTTCACTTATTGCCTTGGGGTCCTTACAAATGTGAGAGCACCTTGTACAGTGGACTGCCCTAAACATTGCATTGATTAAATAGTTCTTGTTGCATTATGGTGTGTGACTGAAACATCGGAAACATCTTTCCCCTTCTTTTTAGAGAAAAATATTTGCACATAGTTCTTAGTAGAATCACAGCTTCCAGTTTTAGCGTACTTTTAAGGAGGTTGCAACCAATGGGGAACAATTGCTCAGACAAAATTTTGAATATATTTCCTTAAGCTTCAATATGGACTGATAATTGTTTAATATGTGATCTTGTATTTAACTTCTTGCAGTCAGTCATACCTGAAGATGCACTGTTGGGCTGTTGGAAAAGATCTCATAACTTATGGATCAATAGGTTGCGACGAGCCTCCACTTTGAGAGAGCTTTTACAGGTAAGGAATTTTGAATTTTATAATAGTTTTTCTCTGATGTGTTCTTATCTTTTACATGTAGTCATATTTCTTTTCCTTTTCTTTAATATTGTAGGTCCTGGCTGATTTTGTAACTGCTATCAATGAAGATTGGTTTTATGAAAACAGTGTTTCGAGTTCCTATAATGCCTCAGACGAAATAATTTCAAACTTTTCGACCGTGCCACAAACATTTTCTGCAGTTGCTCTTTGGTTGGTAAAATTGGATTTACTCATTGCCTCACATGTGGAAAACAGTCAATCTCAAAATAAATCTGAACTTGTCAACAGATTAGAAGGTAACCACCATTTTCCCCACTTTTAAGTCCATTTTGATGATGCTTTATTGACATGCAAACATTGGTCATTGATGTTAGGTACGTTAGACGCATGCAAGTAGATTCCACCTATCCCTATTGGCCTGCAAGACATAACTTTTTGAAGATGTTTTGGCTTCGGTAAAGGTATCATAGCATAATGATCCATCTAGAGTTGGTTTAAGAATCAGTTTGAGGCATATTTTCGACATATCATTAGATAAACAGAGTGAGTTTATCGCTCCAAAGGGACAACTATCATGTGATGTGTGGAGTCCAGTGTTGATGAGGGTTCCTTTTATAAATTTTGATCTTGTCATGAGCATTCGTCTTGTTAAAGCATACATATCGATCATTAGATGATACAATGAAAATTTCCTTGATTGTAAATGAAAATGTGTATGTATTTTGCCAAGGAACTTGAACATGATACAAATAAGGAAGTCTACAACTTATAGCCAGCTTGTGTTAAGAGTTGGCCATTGAATTGGTCATATTTAGAAGCTCAAAACACTAGTGATTAGCTGCATGTGAATTGATATGTGAAGGAATTGGATTTTTAGGGCTTTTGGAGCTCCATGTATGACTTGTTTTATCAGATCAAGCTTCGAAAATTGCTTCTGTTGTTTTCTGATATCTCTGATATTATAGGGATAGAAGTAGGGTTGTTTTTTGAAATAAGAATACTTTGGTTGTGTTTTATTTCTGTTTTCTTGGGAAATAAAATTGTTTTTGTATTCTTCAACTCCTGCATGCCAATTTCAAGTTCAATGCAAAAAGGGCTTTGTTAGAAATCATAATCATTTTTTGTTTTTTTAGAAAAAGAAATAGAAAAATGTTATTTTTTTTTTTTTTTGTGGTAAAAGATACAAACAGAACATGATTGGTAAGGCTATATGGTTATTTTATGTTTTGTTTTTAGGTGTTGTGTTAATCTATTCTATTAATCTTACTTTTCTAGCAATTGATTTATTAAAATTTGATTATAGTTATCAATACAAATGCAAAAGGTAAACAACATTTCACCACCAAGTAAAAAATCAACAGCTTTCAGTAGCAGTTGGTTTGTTGATGCAAATTAATATTATACTTAATTCATTCTGACACATTGATTTTTTGTTAGTAAAATGTCAATGTTTGACATTATATACTTCTTACCAATCAGTGACAAGTTGACAATTTTTTACTAGATACCTCATCATTCATATTAAATCTCTAGTAGCAAGTAATATGTAACATTCTTGAATGCCCAAATATCATTTACACCAAATTCATATTACAATAGACAGACTTGTTCTTACCTCTAATTCTTCTAATAAAAAAAATCCCACACCTATTTTTATAACATTTTCTTTGCACTAAGATAAAGGTAGATATACACACATATATATAGAAATAATATATTCATCAAATTATAACATAATCAATTTCAAGTCCATCTCTTGGTGACTCTAACCTTCAAGCCATGTTTCATGTAAAGAATCACAGAGACAAAAGGACTCACAGAATGGCCTTCCTCAACTTGAACTTGATAATTATGTACTATAGCTGCAGCCACATATTTCAACTGTGTGAATGCCACTTCTTTCCCCAAACAAGTCCTTAGCCCTGCATTGAAAGCCAAGAACTTGTACGAAGGCTCGTTTCTAATCGTTCCAAGTTCCGTTATCCATCTCTCTGGCTTGAACTCTCTCGAGTCCTTCCCCCAAACGAAGTCCATTCTCGCCGTGGCGTACAAAGAGAACATAATTTTCATCTTGGGGCCCACGAAATGACCACTTGGAAGAACCACGGGTCGAATTGGGGCTTTGTGCTGCAATGGAACCGGTGGATAGAGCCTAAGTGACTCACACAATGCACCATGTAGGTACACTAGGCTACGCAATTCGTCTTCTTGAAAAAGTCTCCGTTTTTGGGATTCCTTGGGTGGTACGATCGAGTTTAGCTCGTCTCTTATTCTCTTTTCGACCTCTGGGTGTGTCGAAACGAGCCACATGAACCACGTTAGAGCCGAGCCGGTGGTGTCACGCCCTGCAATCATGAAATTAAGTACGGTATCCCTCAAGAATTTGTCGTTGTGTTTCAAGCCTGTGGACTCGTCTCCCTTGATGTACGACGTTAACAAATCAAGGCCGTATTCGTCGGATTTGCTCATTTGCTTGCGTTTCTTGGATATATAGTCGCCAATGACATTGTCTAGCACGGCCCAAGCTCGACTCATTTGCTTTTCATATCCAATCCCGAGCCACCTTTGCAGCTTCCAAAGGCTATCGGGCATGCAAAGGCGCATGAACATAGCTTCGTCCGTCTCATCCATGGCCTTGGCGAAGGGTGAATCAACCGAGAGGCATCCAGGGTCGAAACCGGTGACTAATATGCACGTGGTATCGAATGTGAACCTTCGGAACAAGTCTTGTAAATCAATCACTAGCCCATGTTTGGAGACATGTTCAAGAACAGGAATCAGGCCATTCTCCACTCTGTCCCGGCTAGTCCTGATCAAGAACGCTCGTGAGTGATCAAAGCTCGCGCCTGTCTCCTCTGACTCGTCGAGTCAGAGATGAAGATCCTGTGGCCTGAAACATCGAATATTTTCTTAAACTCGATCCCCTTGCGGAAATTCTCAAAGTCCGAACTCATGACAAAGTGCACATTTGCTGGATCAGCTGTGATGAGTATGTCCTTGTTGGCAAACCATGGACCCTTGAACACGAAAGTTCCCCCGACCCGACGGAGAGTATGGACATACCAATCATGGGTCCAATGGAAATGGCAAAATAGAGTAAGAAGCATCCCAATGGGTGACCAGTTCCATGGAAGACCAATGAGATTTCTAAGAGAAAAAATGAAGAAAAAACACACAAATGCTAAGAAGATTTCTAAATAGCCTAATGAAGCCATTTAGCAAGATTGGACCTTATAATGTCAATGAGAATGCATCAATATGAATACTCTAAGCCAAGGGTCTATTTGTAGTGCACAAATACATGTGTAAACATATATAGATTGATTTTTTAATCATAAAATCTTACATAATTTGGTTTCTAGATTAGTGTGGTGGCTTGTAGGTTTAATTTGGTTTACATCACACTGCATTATTTTAAGCATGCTTGTAAAAAATAAGCTTTTTAATTAGTTAATCGGTTGTGTACAAAAATAAAAATGTATATATTGCTTGATTATAGTCATTGGTCTTAAATTATGTCAATTAGTTGAGTAATACTATTTTCTCAACTAGTAAGTTAATGTTTTAGACCGTTAAATTGTGTCTTGTAGTTCAGAAATTTACGATTAATCAAATCGCATCATCAATAGAAACACGATTAAATTAAGTGAATTTTAACTTTTTTATTTACTATAAATATTAAAAAGATAATACCTGTTTAGTAAATTAGCCAATCAACATCTCCAAAATAATAATAATAATAATATAATATTAATAGTAGTTAGTTAATAAGCAAAGTTACTTAAGGAAACCTAATATATTTCAGTTCAATTGTTCAAAGACAAAGAAAAACCCTTGGAACCCTAGCCACCGTCCACCTCTCAGCCGAAGTCGCCGCCGTGAAACACCACTGCCGCCGCCGTGAAACACCGCCGCCGCCGTCACCGTTATCACTGGTAATCCGCCAATTCAACAATTTATATGCTAGTAATATTAGATTTTGTATTAGGATACTGATGATGTTTACTGTTGAAATAATTAACCCTGAAATTGCCGTGATATCTGTGTGCGTGTATATATATCATGTTTAAGCATATCAAAATATGCCCTCTTTTCTTCCTCATCTTCAGTAATCATCCACTTAAAATCAAAATCTTAGCTGAATGTAACATTGAACCAGCAGGAAAGAATATGGATGGAATCATGTTAGGCATGCCAGGCTCATGGGCTGATAGTAACTACGAAGCAGCTGATATATACACTACAAAAATTGGAGGACTTCCAGTATGAAGTTCAATCTAATCTAAAAATTGTGGTTCTTGCTATTCGATTATATACCTATCTCGATTCTGAGGCTATACAATATGTATTTTATTTATTGAACAGGATTGGCCGTTTCCAATAGATAGCGTGAAACCAGGTTTGCTCGAGTGTGGTTCGTGTGGAAGCAAACTCGGCCTTATTGCACAGGTTTATTCATCAATATTTTGCATATTTTCCATTCGTTCACTTTAGTTATTGCATCATACATTTAAGGGATAATTACATTCACAATTCATTGGCATATACCACGAGCCCATGAAGTTCTGCAAATTACTAAAGACACCTCAGATCTTAACAATGGAAAAAAGGTGTTAAATGTTAATATGATTTTACTGACAGGGGAAATTATCGTGATTTCTTAAATTTCGGGTTGTTTTTCATAATCATTGTCTCATGCAACAGGGCATGGTGCCTGTGATTTAAACAATTTAAAATGCTCCCCCCCTCTTCTTTTCAGGTTTATGCACCAATCTCAAATGAATCTTTGACAATTGACGAGCGTGCAATATATGTTTTCTCCTGTCTTGCTCCAGATTGTGAGAGTCAACTGTAAGGTCCTCTTTCGAAATCAGTTTTGAATACTGTATTAAGATTTTTTTAGTATTGGCTCAAATTTTCCAAACAGTTTTGCTATTGGACCTATTTAGATATTTTCCTTCTCTTAATTGATTCAGCTGGCGAGGTCTGCGGGTTCAGAAAATTTCAAGCCATGAGGTGGCCCACTTACCCGAATCTTCTGTTTCTGCTTCAAATAATGATTGGCAGAAAGATCTATGGTCATTCAACGTTAGTGAAGAGGAAGAACAAGAAACTGATGATGACCTGGATTTGGAGGAGTTGAGTAGAGCATTTTCTGAAGCTACAAATCTAGCTTCTAGCGGGAAAAGACAAAATAATGGTAGTGAACAAAAAAAACGTTTGCCAGCTAATCAACAAGCTCGGATTGTTGATGATAATATACCTGGTATGTTTCCGATTTCCATTTCAAACTAAATTGTAAGTCTTCACAAGTTTTTGCAGATCCTGGTTGCAGTTTGGATCGATAAAAAACAGTTCAAACTAAATGACAAATTTTACATAATTAGTTAATTTAAAGGATAATTACATGCACACCTTCTCACTTATTGGTCCAAGACACCTGATACTGACAACTCGAAAAAATAGAGGTCAAATTGTATTATGCTTTTTACTGAAAGAGGTGAAATTATAATATGCTTTTACTACAGACGTTATGGTGTTTTCTCAAAAATGTTTTCTGTAGTTAGGGTATGACACAAAGTGCTATATGTGTGGTTTAATAAGATCTTCGATTCATGATGTATTTTCTTTAATGATGTCCACTATGTCTTCAAGAAGTTGGAAATGTTACATTTATGCTCTTTCAATTGCAGTGATGCCGTGCTTTTACATTTACACTCAGGAAGAGAAACAATCCAAAAAAGTAAGTTCTGAAAGGTCTAAGCACAGTTCACTTTCTGTTAAAGAGTGTGAGGACAATTCTGAAGATAACTCAAATGGTGAATCGTATGACGAAGAGAATTATGAATATGATAGAGCGTTAAATGCTGATAGGACTTACCTTAAGTTCAAGAAACGAGTGGATTCATATCCCGAGCAATGTTTCAGGTAAAAAAAGTTCTCTAAAATATAAAAGTATCTCAAGGGCCATTTATATTTGGCTTGATTGGATTCTGTTTTTGGCTTTCATATAGATATTCATATAGTGGAAAGCCTTTATTGGCTTCTGGAGAGATGGGAGATCTCGGGATTTGTGGGCTGTGTGGTGGGGTGAGGCATTACGAAATGCAACTAATGCCCCCCTTGATTTACTTCTTGCATGAAGCAGCTGATGATCAACAGAGAAAATACTTAGAAAAATTTAATTGGATGACATTGTTAATCTATACTTGTTCCAAGGTTAGTTTCTTTCTATGATACAAGATCAATAGAAATAACGATTCAATATATGGAAACAACAGATAAAAAAATTCGGGATAAATTGCATTGACAACCTTTCCCCTAATTACGAGAGAGTATGATAACCTTGTTTTGTCGGTCAAATTACGATTTTGCTCATTTTTTCAAGTTTTCCCAAAACTTTATGATTCTTTTTATTGTAAATAAGTTCAAATTTTGTATTTGTATTGCTTGCAAAATACTGGTCATATTTAGGAGTTTTCGAAACAATCATAATCTTTTACGTAATTGAACATATTTGGGTGTTTTTCGAGTTTATAACTGGTCTCTTGTGTCTTTTTAGAGTTGTGCTGACCGTTCGAATCAAGGAAAATCCCGCAGTGAAGATTGGATAGTAGCAGAGGAGGCAGTTATCGTTCAACATGAATAAAGATTGTAAATAATTGATTAATTGTCGTTATAATCGAGTTGTGATGGATATAGTTTTCCTGTAATGCGACGATTAGTAAAATGTTCTGTTTTGAGATTCATGAGCATACCTAAATTGTAGTATAAGTTATAAATTAGCGTTTTAAGCGAATTGAGTTGAGTCGAACAATATATTCTTTAATTTAGTTTGAATTATGAAGATTTAAGATTTGTGTATGAACTTGAATTTGATTTACTGTTAATTTCTATGCTTGATTTGTATATTGTTATTTTAGTAATTTATTTTGAGAGATTATGATAAAATCATTTAATATATAAAAATAATTAATAATCAACTTATTTTGGAAAATGCGAAAAATGTTTCCTTCAGTCGAACAAGCTTTTTGAGTTCTAATTCTGATGGAAGGTAACTTAGAATTATTGAAATAAAATTAAAGATATTATTTAATTAAAAATTTAACGCAATTAATATTAATAAAAAAGGTGCAAATTATTTCCCTTATTATTAAACAATCGAAATTTAAGTTGGATTTACAGTTACTCCCAAATAGCTCATCCTTAGCTAAAATTTGATAATCAGTTTAAAGTTTTGGAAATTTATCTTATTGATGATTAATTTGTAGAGATTACTAGATTAATAGGGAATACAATAAGCAAAGCAAATCAATAAGATATGATATGATAAGATAAATCTTATACTAAATCTAAGCAAATCTAATATCCTAGATATCATCTTGAAAAAATATATGGAAAAATAACAAAATTATTCAATTCGACTCGCCTCAAATACAATCTTATCTTGTATTTATTTAAAAAATTAGTCAATATTAATAGTTTTATCATATAATTCATTTATACCTACCAAACGAGCCTTTAAAGTTTTCAAGAAAGAACCAAATCACCACCTTTCATAATACAAGGACATTACCTTTCTTTCTCGCCTATCTTTCTGTCCATTAATATTAATTTTAATATATTAAATACCATTGCTAAATGTGATTATGTGTAAGAGAGATGGAAATCAGGCACAGCTAATAAAAGAGTTTTGAAAAGGTAAAGTGCCAGAAGAGCTAAACCGTGTGAAGTTCTTAAAATGGTGACTTTTTAATGTACACCTATGTTCAAAACTTTACTCATAAACATATAAACATAAGTATACATATTATATATATATATTATATTATATATATATATATATATATATATAGAGAGAGAGAGAGAGAGAGAGAGAGTTTACTTATGCTAATAGTATTCTGCCATCATTAGGACTCTTTTTAAATTCAAATTCTAAGCCACTCTTTTCTGATTTCACTATCATTTAGCCATTTCAATTCTATCCATTTCTTCAAGAAGAGGCAGAAAAGGGTGCCTATATTTTCAAGAAAAATATAGAAATTTTGCTCTTACAAGATGGAAGGCCGCAAAGAGGTAAAAGGGTTAATTTTCTGTGAAGGTTTTTAGTTCTCAAATTTTGTTATTTCTTTGATGTTTTTGTTGATTTTAGTTGTGGGATTTATCATGTTCTCAAATTATTGTATATATTACATGCATATATTTTGTTAGATGTAATATGCTTCTAAGAACATGAATTATGCAGAAGAATGTAGCATGGCTATCTGTGCCACAATTTGGAGATTGGGACCAAAAGGGACCTTTGCCTGATTACTCTATGGATTTTTCGAAAATACGAGAAATGAGGAAACAAAATAAGAGGGACCCGTCGAGAGCTAGTATTGGCAACGACGAAGAGCTCATTTCGTCAACCACAAGAAATTCAAACAAAAATCGACACGTTTTTAATCAGAACCACTCTCCAACAGTATGCTCCTAAACTATATTTATCGATCATTTGTTTATTATTATTATTATTATTTTGTTCATATATATATATATATATATATATATATATTCATGTGTTTTGAAGAAGGTATTTCATTCCCATCGTCTGCTCGTTAATTGTGTTTCGTTTTAGTATCTCCAGCAGGTGAGGAGAAGCATTTTCAGCTACTTTAGTTGCTGTGCTAAGGCCTGATTTCATGATGGTATCAATTAGATGCATTTTCGGGTTTTTTTTTTTTTTATTTTGATGATGTAATGAAAAATCGCTCGTTTTTTTCTGTGTTTTTTTTATTATGTTTACGCGAAAAATTTAATTTGTCGATCACCTTGTGAGTCGTTTGGGACGAGTCATATTTTCGCCCCTAAAATGTGCCTTGTTGATAATGGAGAACTTTTATTCCTTGCATATTGTAGAAATTCAATAAGTGAATATTGATTTATTGATTATGTATTTACTTTGGCGTCTTTTGTTATCTAGAAAATAGCTCGTATGGGAATTTTTAATTACAATGCAGCTATTATTATATTTATCATTTTGATTAATTGAATTTGACAAAATCGGATTAAGATTAAAGCCATAAAAGAAGTATCAAAGTCGTAATTGTTCAAATTATGACATACCAACATAAGAATTATATATCTACTATAATATATATATATATATATTTATTATTATGACATTATTCAAAACGTTTGATATTTGAAACGAATTAGTTTAAGGAAATCTCGTAGACTTTGAAGGGATCTTGAGATCTGAATTTTTAATATATTTAAATGTTATAGTTGTATAATGTAAAGCCTTTTCATTATAAGTTGATTACGTATGGGAAAATATGATTTTCTTCTCAAAACTTCAAATCCTTTGCTAATAGACTTATTAAAGTTTTTTCAATTTTAGAAATAGATGTGTGATTCAGTCAACTCTTCTCTTTACCTTTGTAATAAAATGAAAAACGATGTTTATAATTATAGTTCTTAAATGAATCGTTAATATGAATATAGCTCTCGATAGTTTTTAATTCATTAACGTATCAAATAACATGAAAATTCCCTATATGCATGAAAAATCAATCACTCACACGTCACACCATTAAAATATTACGTTTTCCTAATGTCATGAAAATCACACATCTATATATAATTACAGATTTATATAAATACTAGTCCATATGGAATATAATAAGTCCTAGAGGCTTTATAGACAAGAAAAAAACTGTTTCTCAATACCTCAAATCCTTCATTTATGGTAAGCCAAACACTCCTTACATTTCGAACACAGCCCTGTGAATATTTTGTTTCATTCATAATTATATCTATTTGTTGTAATATACATGTTATCCTGATTTCATGAAAAATATTTTCTTTTTGCTATATTCTATTTGTTGCAGTTTTTTTTCTTTCTATTTTTTGCTGAAGCTTTTAGCTCATATATGATCAATTTGGAGAGATTTTTCATTTTGCTGATATAATGTTTGTTTGATTTTCTTGTTGATTTTAATGTCAGGCTTTATTATTATTTATTTATTTTGAAGAAAAATAAGGGAGTGGTATAATTAAGCATGGAGCAAAAGGATTCACAAGGCTTGCAACCAAGGTATCACATTCGAAAATTAGATTTATTTATGATGTGAGTGAATTATATTTAATAACAAATAATTATGCTTTTAAAAGGGATATGATCAATTACAATAAGCATATTATTAGCCTTATCGTTTGACTAATTGAGTTTGGCCAAGTATTATTTTGATTTAAATATCCGTGTTTTAATCAATTATCGAACCAAAATTAGTGTATCCTAAGTACAATAATGTATGCGATTGTGACATTTGTACTTGTTCATCGGAGTTGACCAGGCTTCATTTCACCTTAGTTACGTTGTATCTAAATATAATTCACAATATAAACAATCAAATGTTAAAATTCTGTAAATTATGTTTGAATTCGACCTAATTAGGTTTTAGTTTCTCTAATAAGAGTTAGTATGTTCTATGCTTAACTAGATTTGACGTTTAATATTTGGTTTTGAGTAATATTTTATAAAGTAGCTGATTTGATTCTATTATATATAATTTACATAATCATATAGCTAGTACTTTTACTCTAAAGTCTAAACCTAATAGTATTACAATCCATACAAAAGGAAAAAACAAGAATTTTAATCATGAGAATTAGGGATGGAATATAACAAATAAATAGAGAAATTAGAGGGGTAAAATTTTTATTTAAAAAAATTCCACTTCTTTTAGATCCAAATTCCAAACCTACCCACCACAACTTGAGAGTTGAGATACATGTACTACATTTTATTTTATGTTTAAAACGTAAGCACGTTGACTTGTTTCATGAATCGCGATATATATTATATATATTACATATTTTTATAAACATGCCTCTTATATGGGTGATTCTATCCTAGACCAGGACCGTTGGTCCCGATCCAATTTTAACCATAAGTTTTTACTTTGGGGTGGGGTGGTGGATAAAACCACCCACTCGCTGTAAAATTTGTGGCCTATCTTGGCCAGTACCAATGGCCCCGGACCAAAATAGATTTTTCGGGTTGAATCTGAAAATGAAATAATAGGCTCATTAAGACTTTATTTGTATTTCGACAGTAGCATTTTTATTTCAAAATTAAAAAAATACATATTTTACTTTAATCCAGTTTTCACATTCCCCAATACCTTTTACTTTACCAAATTGTACTTTTTTCTCTTTCTGAAGTCCTCATAAAAATTCCTATTTTCGGCAAAAATCTAACAATCCATTTTTTTTTATTATTTATTTATAAAAACTCAATCTTCCATGCATTTTATCGAATCAGATAGATTAAATCGTCGATGCAAATATTATCCTCATTAACATAGTAATGACAGACTAACAACAATCAACACTCGGATTATTCTATGTAACGTTTGAGATAAATTAAACTATTATTTTATTGCGAATTTTTCTGTATAAATATAACTCCATTTCGAATCTGATGGGTTCCAAAGCCCACCTACCACAAATCCCAGATTATATAAAATTGAAAGAAAATAGATAAATGGCAACATTGTCGGCAAGGAACAACTCATCGTCAACCATCATCGATTCTTGAATTTCTGGTAAGCCAAACACTGCTTTATGCTTCAAACGCCGCCGTTTCAAAGCCTGTGGATATTCGTTTGCATTCATAATTTTATCTCTTTATTATTGGGATATTACTTTCTCCTGATTTGAGAAAAATCGTTTCTTTTTACTGTATTCAATTCGTTGCTGTTGTTTGGTATATTTGCCTTTTTTCCCCCTTTTACCTGTACTGGTTTTTTCGCTTTAATGGGTGTTTTTTTAGTTGGTCATTTATTTCTTCATACGTAGTGTTAGCAAATTGGTCAATTCATTGCGTTTTAATGAAAAGGAGTGTAATGGGATATTAAAGACTGGATCTTTCAACCTATTTTGTTGACAGAAATTAGATTTTCAATCGAATTTATACTTGTTAGCTGAATATTTAAACTCAAACTTAATTCGATTTTCTTGTTAATGTATGCTGAGGCTTTCTTTTTGTCAATATTATTGTTTTGAAGAAAAGGGAGTGTTATGAACATGGAGGCAACATTTTCACAAGGCTTGCAATTATCAACCTGGATAAACCCGGAAAAGATTTCAAGGAAACCGGTCAATTCCTTACGATTTTTGCAGAAACGTGGGGCGAAACAATGTTATCAGACCCCTTTTTCATTTCGATTATCGACTAGAACAGGAAGATCTGATAGGCCTGTAGTTCTCAAGGTTTCTTGTTCATCTGAAAGCATTCAAGGTATATGTAGTTTCTGATTTTCAATTTAAATTCATGCATGAAGGGTTCCTTGATTGGTGGTATAATAAGTTCAATCAAAAGATTGTTAATTGATTCATGAAAAGTGTTATGTTGTTTTTTATGAATAAAAAGATCAACTAAAACTTGACTTGGAGATGAATCACCAATTTTCATAAATGTCCTTGTCATAAATTGATCTATAAGATCTTCAATTTTCAATAATATTTATGTTTGTACATTTCTCCATCACTATATGCAGAATCTCCTCTTTTTTAGTATTTACAATGAAAAGTAGAACAAATGCGGGAAAGCAAGGTTGATTTAGTGTCAAATTTTTGGTTAAACTAGGAATGTTTCGGAAAATAAAAATGGAAAATGCAGTCCTTTTTTAGGCTCATTATGTGAAATACTTAGTTAATATTGTATCCTTGTTGCACATGTGAATAAGATAATGTATTATGAATGATTATGAAAAAATGCTATATGTTTCGTTAGTCCTTTTAATGTGTTTCTTCACACCTTTTGGTTTAGAGCGTATTCATTATTTAAATTTGTCCATCTGAAAATTAAGTATAGAATTATTTATTGCCTAAATTGGGAGAGGTTAAAAAAGGTGAATACTAGCCAGTGACATATAGCATCTATCTCAGTTATTATCTGTGTTACTACACAATATATATTTTAAATGTTTATGAAAGTGCTGATAATTAGTGACTAATTTCATCTGTTATCTTGTTTGCAGCTTCGGTTCTCGAGTCCGAAAAACTTCCTATATTGTTTGATGAATCTGATTTAAAGGTGAGTTCTTTCGACATTTTCTTACATTCAATGACGTTCAAAATAAAGTGAAACTTTAGAAGTGGCTAAGAATTTGACTTGTCTTTATATATCTGTATTTAAGTAGTGGTTGCTATTGCAGACAAAAGCCAAAGAGATTGAACCATATCTAAACGGACGTTGTATATATCTCGTTGGTGCGTGAAGTATATATCAATTTTCTTGAATTTGATATAAGTCTCGTTTGGTGTTATTTTCAATTTCTCTTCTTTAATATTACAGGAATGATGGGATCTGGGAAAACGACAGTGGGCAAGGTTTTATCTGAGGCCCTTGAATATTCCATTTGTGACTGGTTAGCTCGAATCGTTAATATAGAAATTATACATTACAGCCATTTTATACTTCACTCTGATAAATAAATAACACATTATATATATACTTCAGTGACACTCTAATAGAGGAAGCTGTTGGTGGTTGTTCGGTAGCTGAAATATTCAGGTTACACGGTGAGAGCTTCTTCAGAGATACCGAGGTTAGTTTTGAGGCTTTAACGTCACAAAATGGGATATTAACTTTTTTCCCGTTTCTTTTTCTTCAGATTGAACTCTTGAAAATCTAACCGTTGAGTTTTATCGTTAGATGGTTTAATATGTACATATCCTAGAATTCATTCAAACGACTTTTAATATACTCGACTATTTTCCCACATAGATCTACAAGCTTTTCTTGCATGATCATCATTTTCGAGAATAAGTAAATTATGATTTAGTTTAAGTAGTCTAGTTGACACAAAATGTTAGCTAGGATACATCAGTATTTCTGGGCAAACTCGTATTTCTCTATTCTAAACATCTTCAGTTTCAAATCATGTTGCTGATTATTGATAATTTCGACTTTTATCACATTCTGCGTATTGTTTTTGACACAATTTGTTTCTTTTTTTGGCTTCCGTTTTTTCAGACCGAGATTTTGCAAAAGCTCTCTTTGATGCGTAGATTAGTTGTTTCAACGGGCGGGGGTGCAGTTGTTCGACCAATTAATTGGTAATAAATTTGAAATTATTGCAACTTTTTGCAATTAAACATCGTGATTGCAAAAAACCCGAGATCTAGGCCTTTATAAGAATCACTCTTTAACTGTTCTATTCTTCTCCGTATTATTAGGAGACACATGCAAAAGGGCATCAGCGTTTGGTTAGACGTACCTTTGGAAGCCTTAGCACGGAGAATTACAGCTGTTGGAACGGATTCTCGACCCTTATTACATCATGAATCTGGTGATCCTTATTCTAGGGTATGTTGAAAACACATGACAATAACACTGAATATTCCTAATGCAAAAGGCGAAATTCTTTTACATGTTCCTTTTTTTTTGATACCTTCTTGACCGATTCTTTGTGTTTCTCGGGTTTTTTGTAGACAATGAAACGGTTATCAACCCTTTTTGAAGAGAGGGGTGATGCATATGCCAATGCTAATACGAAAGTTTCCCTACATAGTATGATTACGAATTATGTGATATTTGTTTTATATATACATTTTTCTACGCTCAAATTAGTTTTTCGTTTTTCATAAGTCCCAAAATCTGACTTTGAGGCCGTATGCTGAAGGGTTTGTCTGTATTTTATACAGATATTGCGGCCAAACATGGATTAGAAGATGTATGCAGTGTTGCACCAACAGCAATAGCTATTGAGGTCGGTCTAATTCTTCCCTTGAGAACTATGAGTCACTATTAGTTTAGTGGGTTGTTTGGCTGAGTTTATAAGTTTCTTAAGAATATTATGAGATATTTAAGAAATTTCGAACCCCTTATGAGTTAACTATATTTGTTGGGTAAATGTAACTTAACTAACTTCATTACCACATGTCTTCAGGTGCTTTTACAAATTGATCAATTCTTGAAGAAATAAGGACAGTCTTCAATTTTTTTATTCCCTTCAGAGCTGTCAAAGTTGAGTCTATGTTTTCATATTTTTATGGTGAAAAATTACCAAAATAAGAAATTATGTTGTAAAATATGGCATAAATAATGTAGAACGAATTACTGGAAATGTTTTCTGCTATAAAATATTTGTATCCCATGTTATGAATTTTCTAGGTCTGGAATTATTTATCAGTTTTTTTGCATGGAAACGTGTGGTAAATTGTCGTCTATATTTGATTGTCCCCTCATGAAAAGAGAAAAAAAATGTATATATTTGAATTTTTATAATAAATATTAGTAAAACATGAACCATATGATTTCGTTAAAATAATTTATATATATATATAGCTTTTTTCATCTTGAAAACGTTATTAATTCAAACTTTTATAATAATTTAATTAAATGAAGTATTACTTAATAATTAACTTAATTATTCAAAAAATAAAATATTGATTGATATGAAATTGTTAATCAATTTTTGAGAAACTAAGTTAATTAAAAAGTAAAACATAAATAGTGATGTAACTAAATAAATTTTAATGTAAATTTATGCTTCATTTATACATATCTTGTTTAATTTTGAGAAATCAAATACTTCTTTTTTCTCATTAATTTTTCTGTATACTTTCTATAATATTTATAGTGGATCAAAATTTGGACATTTATGTAGTGGTTTTATATCTTATTAAAGAATTATTATTATTTTATTTCATCATCTTCTAAAGTCAATATCACGTATTTTTTTTCGGATTCGTTAAATATGTCTTAGTTTAAAATACCCAATCAGCTCATTCTTCGCAAGTTATAGTATATTGGCAAATGAAGGATCCGTTTTTATTTGATTTTAAGATTGTGTCTTTTTTATTTATTAAATTGAGTTTATTTGATAAAATAAAAAAGAAAAAATCCATATGTTGTACATAAAAATGAATGCACGTTATGAAAAATCACTATAACATATTGAGAAACGACTTTTTTTCCTTTAATTTGCTGACATCATTGTATTTTAGTTTTATATTAATAGGTGATTTTTTTTAAAAATAGAATAAGCGTGGATCATATTTTAAATAAATATTATTTTGTTTTAATCTAAATATTTTTAATTGAGACTTCATATTTATATGTAATTATATAGTAGAACTATAATATAATATATTTATTTTTATTGTAGTAACAACTTATTTTATTATACAACTCTTCTATTTTAAGCAAGTGAATTACACTTCGCATTATAGTTTAATCTAAGTATTTTTAATTGAGACTTAATATTTATATGTAATTATATAGAAGAACTATAATATAATATATTTATTTTTTGTAGATATAAACAACTTATTTTATTATGTAACTCTTTTATCTTAAGCAGGTGAATTACACCTCGTATTATAGTTTAATTATGCATCTTACTTGTATAAATACAACTTAATTATTTTATTTATTATTTGTCTCTTTCGACATTCAAAACCAAAATACATAAAGACATATTACGTAGATAAAAAATTCAAAAAAAATAAAAACACATATTTCTATAATAAACAAGTTGGTTAGGAATTAATCTATGAGTAATTTGACCAAAAACAATAATCATATAAAATTTTGTTTAAGATACAATTTTGTAGAATTCATAGAATATTAATTTTAAAATCAACATTGAGTATGTAACTGATGATTAGCCGCAGATATGTGCATAAGAATAACTATTAATTTAATTTTTAAGTGACTAATGTGTTTAGGTAAGCTAATATATCTATACAATTTTTTTATCTATTATAGAGACTTATAAAAATAATATCACTTATTATTGAATTACTCCATTATAAAGTGAATTATAAAGCGAATTTTATAGGGATATTTTAAGTAGATCGAAAATTCAGAAAACATATAAATACTTTTTAAAAAAAACAGTTATGAGCAATTTATGCGTAAAACATGGACAAGGTGCACAATACGAACAAGACCACACGTGGACGAGAGCATGATTTTTGCATCGTAGAGAACTTGTGTTGGTTGATACTTTGAGTTTTTTGATTTACTTGTTACATTTATTTTGAAACAATGATTTTCTTGATTTATAAAATAATGATTAAATGTTTGTTCCATTTTTAATATCGGGTGATGATGAAATTTTTGTGTATGGCTGGTCAATCTAAGACATAAAGAGAAAATTATATACATATATTTGAGATAGATTAGTTATTAAATTTAGAGATGGATTAGCTATTAAAATTAGAGACGGATCTGAGTTAGATTTGCTCAAAATTTAGAGACGGATTAGCTACGGAATTTAAACACGGATTGTGTGAAAATAAAGACGGATTAAGCAACGGATTTAGTTCCGTCGCTAATGTTAGAGACGGAAATCCTGCAGTCTCTAATTAGTGTCGAGCCGTTTAGAGACGGATTGGAGCAACGAAATTTCCGTCGCTAATAACTTTTAGAGACGGAAATTTGAGTTTTAGAGACGGATATTTTCGTCTCTGAAGCCCTGTTTTCTTATAGTGCCAAGACTACCAGTTTTAGACAATAATCACTTATGTGTAATAATTTTTGATATTGAGGTAAACAATCTATACATTAAAAATATAATATACTTGCTCAAATTACTTACATTATACTTGACTATGTTTTTTTTGCTAAATTCATGTCCCTCATCGAGTAACTAATTTACTTTCACATAATGTGCAATAATTAGAAAAACATAGAAACAAGATATCAAAATTTGAACGTACATAATGTGCATACAAAATAACTATTAATTTAAATTTTTAAGTAACCTATAGTGTATTTAGGTATGCGAAAATATTTATATATTCTTATATTCATTCTAGAGTTCTAATAAAATGATATCACTTAATTAATTATTGACTATTTTATCATTAAAAAAGTGGATTTTATAGGGATATTTTAGGTAACTTAAAAATTTAAAGAAGCACCCATATTTAATAATAGGATAGATATTATTGACATATTAAATTGTAATATTTGTTATACTATTATCATAAATTATATTGGAAAAATATTGAGCTAATTACTCATTATTGTTATTAGTAGAAAAATAGTTCAATTGACTGGTGAAGAAAAAATATTTTCGATGAAGTAGTATTAGAGTCGGATCCGACGGAATTATATCTTTTATGACTTTGTTCCAGATTATAGTTCTTGAGAATAATGTCGATTAATAATTAAAGAATGAAAAAAGATATGTGCCACAAACTAAATTATTTGAGCTGCACTCATATTCATTTTCTTTAAGCTCATTTTCACATTTCCTGAATTAGTAATAAATAGTTAAATAGCATATGATTTGGATGAAGTCATTTATTCAATAATATATATATATATATATATATATTATAATGCATATAAACAGTCCATAAAAATCAAGAAAAAGAAGAAAAAAACTTGAGATAAAGAAGGAAATTCTTGATATTATTATAAACTTTGTCATGGATAAGATTCCATGAAAAATAGGACTTAAATCCAAACACTCACTCTAAAGAAAACACACACATGAATTAACCCAAGAATTTCCTTTTGTCACCAAAAGTACACCATCTTCATTAGAATGGCACATCCCTAGCCTTGGTAGCAATGGCAGATAATGGGAACTTCATCTCGCACGAGAGCTTTAAGAGCTCTGTCAAGTCCACCTTTCCATTGGCCGCCCATTCGAAATGGTGCACCAACTTAGCCACCCATAGGGCGACGGTAACCATGCCCAAATTTTTGCCGGGACAGACTCTACGCCCAGCCCCGAATGGGGCGAGCCGCAGATCACCACCTCTCACGTCCACCTCAGTTCCACCCATCTCGGTCACAAACCTCTCAGGCTTAAACTCATTAGGGTTATCCCATATCGCCCCGTCATGGGTGATGGCCCACATGTTGACCATCGCAGTTGTGTTGGTGGGGACCACCATCCCGTTGGATAGTTGGACATCTTGTGTCGAGAGTCGGGCCCACGAGAGAAGTGGCCCTGGTGGGTGAACCCTTAGAGACTCCTTGACGACCGCTTGCAAGTAAGGTAGCTTTGGCAAGTCCGCATCGGTCACGCCACGATTCCCTACAACGCGGTCTAGCTCGTCACGCAACTTGGTTTGTACCTCAGGGTGCAACACCAGCTCCGCCATTACCCACTCGGTCAACAAAGCGGTCGTATCAGTTCCTCTAAATATCATTTCCCATAAGACGGCAATCATATCGTCTTCATTGAGCTTTTCATCACCATTCAAAGAGAGCAAAACATCGACGAAATCAGCAGTATCATCAACGTGGTGGTCTTTGAGTTTGTGTTCATCAATGATGGACTTAACGAGGTTTCTGACACGGGGAACAAGGGCTTCGCATCGAGCAACAATGTGGTAAGGATCATAAAAATAAGTAAGCCATGGAAGATAATCAGAGAAGTTGAAAGATCCCAAAAGCTCGAATCCTTCCCTGACCATCCCCTTAAGCTCCCTCAACTCCTGGCTATCTTGGGTTGGGTCGTAACGCTTCCCAAAAACGCTACCCATGATGTTGTTCAATGCAGCAGCCTGTAAGTGGTTCCTTAAAGAGACGGAGCCATTTAGGGTTTGATCTTTCTCAATGCTTCTCAACATGACAGCGCAGTCTAGCTGGCGGCCATGTTCATGTGCAGCAATGCGTCGGGGGGCGAAGAGGTGGGAAGCTGCAATGCGTCGGAGAAGGCGCCAATAAGTGCCATTGGGAGCAAAGCCAATGGCTCGGCTGAACATGAGGCTCCGAGCAGACTGCTTGATGGGGCGGTCTGCAAAGTGAGGGGAGGTCAAGATCTCTTTAGCAACCTGAGGATCAGACGCCACAACGACAGGTGTGGACCCCACACTAAATGCCATCAATTGCTTTGCATTGTAAGACGAAGCCATGGCTGCTAAAGAGCGATGTGCTAACCCTCGACTCAGCGTAAACAGGCTTCCAATAATAGGAAGACCCTTTGGCCCCGGGATGGGAATGCCGCCATTACATCTGTTTCTACCGTTCTTCCAGGCCGATCCTCCGGGAGACAACGCCCATGTAAGAAGACCAATCGACAAGAAAGCAACAACCAATGCGATTACAACATATTTATCTATCAGAAGATCTGTTCCAAATAAGGCTGGAAGAGTGAAAACCCACCAGCTTGAGTCTTTCATAGCCATATCCAAATCCATTTCCCTTTAATTACAAAGAAAGACAGCAGGCCAGGGGGGGTTTGCACTTTAGAAACAGAGAAAGAGATTTGGGTGAGTTTTGGAGGAGATTTTGAGGGGTTTAAATAGGCAATAACCAATGATTGCTTTTCGGATTAATAGTAAGTGACTCATAATATTTAATATTTATCATATACATTTTGTAAATTCTTGCAAGTTTTAATAGATTTTACATGCCTATTCATACCTCACCTATATTTTCCTAATAAATTCATAATAATCCACATGCATGTTGACCCCACATTTGCATTTGCTGTATTATTCTCCCAACCCTAATCAGTGTATTATAGAGTTCAATTTATAGATTATTTGAATTTGTTTAGTTTATACACTCTAATATTAATTTATACAAAAATTCTAATAATGACATGCGTCTTTTAAACCGTTAAATTCAATCCAATCTTTTTCACGTATTAATTATTGTGTATCATATTCATTCGTGTGTTCAAGATTCATATAAATGTATTATGATAAGTACATAACACATTCATTGCCGGGATTTAACTCCTAAAACTAACTTTAAAAAATTTATTATTTTATAAATTACTCCAAGAAAATAGTATAAAAACGTCATGTATTAAATGTTTACACCATTATACTATACTATTCTATTTTACTTGCCATGTATTGATTTTTATGTAATCCCTATTGATTATACCTATATACTAAATATAATCACCTTCCAACGTAACATACTATAATTTCATGTGGTATAAATACACTATAATTATCATTATTGATTTCCTGCTATTAGTATGTAGATTTTATCGAATTTATTGAGAGATAACGTTAACATACTTACATTTTGCCCAACTCTTTAATTGTTGTGGAAATAAGCTACCGGAATTGGTAAGTTAATATATGATTTATGTTAATAGGAACATTCAAATGATTAGATACGTCTTTTAGACTAAATATTAAATTAAGTCGAACAATTTACACGTATTATTGTGCACTATATGAGTGTAAAAAGTACCATCTTATAACGGATTTATTACTGTAAGTTTATTAAATACTAATTAAATTGTAGATTCATTGACGTGATTCAACTCCTAAAGCTAGCTCAAAGCTTATTATTTTGTAGATATTCAAATTATCAGAAGCATGCTTTAGACTACTAAATTAAAACAGTTTACATGTATTATGTTATACCATTCGTTTGTTAAAAGTACAAGCATATGAGTTTATGACGGCAAACGTATCAAGTGCTAGAATGCAGACTCATTGTTAGGGTTCAATTTCTATGAACAGCTCAAAAATTATTATGTAAAGAAATTATGAAAAAGAGACGCATAATAAAAAAAGTTGTATTGAAGGGCATGATAATCTCCAACTACTTAGTGCGTTATTAGCATTTTATAACTTGCTTTTACAATGTGTGGAATATTTTATAACTTGCATTTTATTGAGACGCATAAAACTGTTGATTTATCAGTTGCAATATTTCAACTATGCACTATTAATACTTAGTCCATGGCTTGTCGACACCTAATTGCTGAACCTGTAAATTAGTGTGGAATACATAATTATTTTACTCAAAATATGGGATAAGAATCTTCATTTATTTCTTTCGCCATGGAGAACAAAATTGTGTTGAATACCTTCGATCACCAAAAAAACATATGTGTTCAAATTTGTGGTAAAGAGGAAAAGAAAAGAAAAAATAAGAGAGAAGTGAAAAAAAAAAAAGTGAAAAAGAATTAATTAGTAAGGGGAAATGCATCATTTGATGTAAGTGTGCTCGTTTCTATTTTTTGTTTAATTTAATATTGAATTGTCAAGTGCGTTTTTTGTTAGAATAATCTCAAAGTTTCATTTTTCAGACAAAATCAACGGTATGATTCTAGTTGTTTGGGGAGGTTTGCGGTTTTCATCTAACACTAAAAAAGAATCAAACAAATTTCAATATATACTTTAGGATATTAGCATAAGAATTGTTATTTTAACATTGTCTAATCAAACATATCAATATATCTCACATATATAAAAACTATGTTTTGCTAGAAAACATATGCAAATAAATTACATAACAAAATCAAAAACTTAACAAAAATTTAATTTTAAAGATATTAAATAAAGTCGCTATACTAAACAAATCATACATAATAATAAAATAGCTTAAAAAACTTAAACAAACACAATATAAAAAGTGTCTATAAATTATTAATAGCATAGCCAAATTATTTGTAAAGCTAAGCAAACTTAAAATATTACAAACTCATTGGTGCTTAAACAAAAATTAATTAAAAAACAACAACCTAGTAACCAATTCAAAGTTTAGGACGTACTTAATAATATTTTTGCATACAAATCGATCCCCCGTCACTCGAATTAACCATGTGATGTTGTAAAAGAACTTGATGTTTTAAATTCTGGGAAATGAATAAACAACCATGAATGAAATCAATAAATAATTAAAAATAACCATGAATAAAATCAATAAATATTGTTAATTAAGACACAAAGTTGTTACAACTGATGTTATAATGCTCCGCGCTTAGTTTAGAGTAAGTGTGTAGCGGATAAATTTTGAATCTTTAGATTAGAAAGAAATTAAACATTTTAACTTTGTGGTTGATTCTTTTGAAATTGTAGGTTTACTTTAATGCTTGATTCAAATATGAATGATAAACAAAAATCAACAAAGCATAAAGTAAATAAAAAATAAGAGTTTGTAAGGTTCGCTAGGTGGTGTAATCTCAAGTACGTATTTCTTTTTTGCTTTCAAGGAGAAATTCACTATATTGAATTCGAGGATTCTCTAGAGTCTTTTTCAATTCAATTAACACAAATTAAAAGCCTTGAACTTCTTATCTACACAACCGTTTGCTCCAAGATCTTCATGGTATGCTTTTCTCACTCAGAATTACTGCAGATAACCTTCTTCATTCCTTACACACAGTTTGAAAGAAATGTTGAGGTTTTCACTCAAAAAAGGATTTTGTTTGATTTTAATAAGCTCAAACAACTTTGATGATATCACTTTAATTTGGTTCTTCTAAGGAAGAGATGAAGAGTCAGTATCTTGTGAATGTCCAGATGTTATCTGAGAGATGAACTTCAATGGAATATTAAAAGCTTTTCTTGAAGATTTGAATAAAAGCTTTCTAGGGTTTTGATTTGATCTTCAATAATTTGGTATGTTTTTAAGGTTTTGAAGTTCTATTTATAGGCCGATACTGAAATAGATCCGTTAAGTCCATTCAACATCTCTGTATGCTTCACTCTCTTGATCACTGTCCGTGATTTATACATTCCTGAAATTTTACTGCATATGATAGTCTGAAAAAAAATAACATCCAATAAGGTGGCGTTGTTTGTGCTTCAAGATCAATATCCACATTAATGCTTTGATAAGTATTTAATGCATTTGAAATAAATGCCCGTTGGAACATTAAATACATGAGAGTGAACATTTAATTTTCAGTCGCTTGCTTGACTTAGTACTTGAATGTTTTAGCGCGATTCTTTGGCTTGAATGAAGCTATCGCTTGGACGTTTCTTTAAGAAATACGTTGCTAGTAAAAAACATTCTTTGAACAAACTGCTTCCGCTTAATGCTGATCTTCAACCTCTAACCTTAATAAACTCACCTAGAATAATTGACGCTACGAACGTTCAAGATACATAAACAACAAAGAGAAGACACCTTATCTAGAAGTTACAACTCGGAAATCATATCGTTTTATACAGAAATTCTAAGAGAAACAAAAACCTACATATTTATGGTCTAATAATCTCTTCCTATTTTATAATATCAAAACTTCTAACATGAAACTCCTAAAACTTTTTAAACACACACATACATGTAGCTACACAGATTATAGGAGTTTTACATCTTTATTTTGAATACAAGAAACTTTTAGAAAATCATTTGAGATTTATTATTCATTTTGCATAACACTATTATGTTTGAGTAAAATATATATTTATTTTGTAAATTGTTAGGCTTTTATCTGTTAGAGTGTTGAAGGCATTTTCTTTTTTTAGAGAAATATAATTAAGTGGAATTAATATAGTAATTGGAGAAGTTCCAATATAAACTCCCTTAATTTATTTTAAAAAATGAGTCGACTCATATCAAAGGAGATTAGTCAGCTTACCTCCTTATGACTGTTGAGTAATTATATTAACTGTTACATTACTAATATTCATCTCTTGTTAGTAGTGTGTATAGGAAAAATAATATTTTTTTTATATATGAAAGGGTTTTGTATAGTTTTTGTTATACACTGGACTCGAAGAAATTTGACAGTTTAAGTACAAATTTTGGTGAAGAATTGAAAATCCACTAGAAAATGCCTTTAAATAGGAAAATTACCCTTAATTTGGGTATTTTGCATGTGGAGAAAACATAACTTTAAATTGGAGGATTTGCACAAAATATTTAACTAGTTTTATTTATTTATTTCAGGTTCTTAAAACATTTAGAAAGTTTTAATATATTTTATTTTATCACTTCTCTCTTATTTTATCTTTTTCTTTTCCTCTTTACCACAAATTTGAACACATGTTTTTTCGGTGATCGAAGGTATTCAACACAATTTTGTTCTCCATGCCGAAAGAAATAAATCAAGATTCTAATCGCATATTTTAAGTAAAATAATTATGTATTCCACACTAATTTATAGGTTCAGCAATTGAAGTAGCCAAGTAGGTACCGACAAGCCATGGACTAAGTAATAATAGTGCATAGTTGAAATATTGTAACTGATAAATTAACAGTTTTATGCGACTTTACGAAAATATCATAACACATTGTAAAAACAAGTTATAAAATGCTAATAACACACTAAATAGTTGGAGATTATCATTGCCCTTTAATACAACTTTTTTATTATGCGTCTCTTTTCCATAATTTCTTTACATAATAATTTTTGAGCTGGTCACTACAAGAAAACAAGGTATCAGAGACGGCAAAAATCCGTCACTAAAACCCATTTTCCGTCGCTAGTGACTTGTAGCGACGGATATTTCCGTCGCTCCATTCCGACGTTAAACGGCCTAATTAGAGACGGCAAAATACCCGTCTCTAAAATTAGAGACGGATAAATTTCCGTCGCTAAATCCGTCATTATTTGTTTACTCAAAATCGGTCTCTAAATTTCGTCGCTAATCTGACTCTAAATCCGTCGCTATTTTCGCCACTATTTCCGACTCAACCTCCTTTCTAAATTTCGTCGCTAATCTGACTCAGAATCCGTCACTAAAAATGAATTTAATCGATCTCTAATTTCGTCTCTTATCCCAATTTGAGTCCATTTCCAAATCCATTTTTATTGATTGAATCTTTTATTCATTTCAGCAATTAATTAAAATAAAATTAACAAAGCAATTTTAACCAATTCTAGCCATTCTCAAACAAGTCTTTAAATCATCAAAATAGTATAAGAAATACATTCAAAACAATGTAAATCATAATTTACACTATCTGAACTAACACTAGAGTTCTAGAAATTAAGCAAAGCATAACAAAATACATTAAAATTCTATTTCCATTATAATTGATTTTTGGCTATTCGTGTGAATCATTTCTGAGCCCTTTCGTGTGATGGTTATCCTACATCAGTTACTTGAAAATTATATGCAACTGTTAGAAACAAATAGCAAGAACAGATAAATATAACAAGTAATGAAATCCCACAATATTTACTTTCAATTTTTAAGATAGTAACATTCATAAAGATTCAAAATTAGCAATATATCTTACCGGCAATATATATTACCGGATAGTAATACTGACCAATTAGCAACCTCCTCAACTCAAAGATTTGCACTCTGAAAGTTACACCATTTTCAGCTAATTATACTCATAAATAAAGCTTCTAAACTTACACATTTAGTCCTTCAATATCTTAAAATCTATAAAATCTCATTTTTCCTATTTCTAACACCACCTTAATACTTGATCATAGAAATTGGACCCCAAGAATGAGTCTGCATTCTAGCACTTGATACGCTTGCCATCATAAACTCATATAATTGTACTTTTAACAAACGAATGTTATAAAATAATACATGTAAACTGTTGGATTTAATTTAGTAATCTAAAGCATGCTTCTGATCATTTGAATATCTACAAAATAATAAGCTTTGAGCTGGCTTTAGGAGTTGAATCACGGCAATGAATCTACAATCTAATTAATATTTAATAAGCTTACCATAATAAATCCGTAAGATGGTACACATGAATAGCGCACAATAATACGTGTAAATTGTTCGACTTAATTTAATATTTAGTCTAAAACACGAATCTTATCATTTGAATGTTACTATTAACATAAACCATATATTAACTTACCAATTCCATGAGCTTATTTGTACAAGTCTTAAAGAGTTTGGGAGAATGTAAGTATGTTAACGTTATCTCTCAATAAATTCGATAAAATCTATATATTAATATATAGCAGGAAATCAATAATGATAGTTATAGTCAATTTATACCACATGAATTATAGTGTGTTGGAAGGTGATTATATTTAGTATATAGGTAAATAATCAATAGGGATTACATAAAAATCATTACATGGTAAGTAAAATAGAGTAGTATAGTATAATGGTTAGGTAAACATTTAATACATGACTTTTTTTATACTATTTTCTTGGAGTAATTTATAAAATAATATATTTTTTAAAGTTAGTTTTAGGAGTTAAATCCCGACAATGAATGTGTTATGTAATTATCATGATAATACATTTATGAATCTTGAGCACACGAATGAATATGATACACAATAATTAATACGTGAAAAAGATTGGATTGAATTTAACGGTTTAAAAGACGCATGTCATTATTAGAATTTTTGTATAAATTAATATTAGAGTGTATATGACTAAACAAATTCAAATAATCTATAAATTGAACTCTATAATACACTGATTAGGGTTGGGAGAATAATACAGCAAATGCAAATGTGGGGTCAACATGCATGTGGATTATTATGAATTTATTAAGAAAATATAGGTGAGGTATGAATAGGCATGTAAAATCTATTAAAACTTGCAAGAATTTACAAAATGTATATTATATTATGAGTCACTTACCATTAATCCGAAAAGCAATGATTGGTTATTGGGCATTCCATCAGCCTATTTAAACTCCTCCAAATCTCCTCCAAAACTCACCATCTCTTTTTCTGTTTGTGTGCTGTGTAAAGTGCAAAGCCCCCCTAGCCTAGCCTAGCCTGCTGTCTTTCAATGGATTTGGATATGGCTATGAAAGACTCAAGCTGGTGGGTTTTCACTCTTCCAGCCTTATTTGGAACAGATCTTCTCATAGACAAATATGTTATAATCTCATTGGTTGTTGCTTTCGTGTCGATTGGTCTTGTTACATGGGCGTTTTCTCCTGGAGGATCGGCCTGGAAGAACGGTAGAAACAGATGTAATGGCGGCATTCCCATCCCGGGGCCAAAAGGTCTTCCTATTTTTGGAAGCCTATTTACGCTGAGTCGAGGGTTAGCACATCGCTCTTTAGCAGCCATGGCTTCGTCTTACAATGCAAAGCAATTGATGGCATTTAGTGTGGGGTCCACACCTGTCGTTGTGGCGTCTGATCCTCAGGTTGCTAAAGAGATCTTGACATCCCCTCACTTTGCAGACCGCCCCATCAAGCAGTCTGCTCGGAGCCTCATGTTCAGCCGAGCCATTGGCTTTGCTCCCAATGGCACTTATTGGCGCCTTCTCCGCCGCATTGCAGCTTCCCACCTCTTCGCCCCCCGACGCATTGCTGCACATGAACATGGCCGCCAGCTAGACTGCGCTATCATGTTGAGAAGCATTGAGAAAGATCAAACCCTAAATGGCGCCGTCTCTTTAAGAAAGCACTTACAGGCTGCTGCATTGAACAACATCATGGGTAGCGTTTTTGGGAAGCGTTACGACCCCACCCAAGATGGCCAGGAGTTGAGGGAGCTTAAGGGGATGGTCAGGGAAGGATTCAAGCTTTTGGGATCTTTCAACTTCTCTGATTATCTTCCATGGCTTACTTATTTTTATGATCCTTACCACATTGTTGCTCGATGCGAAGCCCTTGTTCCCCGTGTCAGAAACCTCGTTAAGTCCATCATTGATGAACACAAACTCAAAGACCACCACGTTGATGATACTGCTGATTTCGTCGATGTTTTGCTCTCTTTGAATGGTGATGAAAAGCTCAATGAAGACGATATGATTGCCGTCTTATGGGAAATGATATTTAGAGGAACTGATACGACCGCTTTGTTGACCGAGTGGGTAATGGCGGAGCTGGTGTTGCACCCTGAGGTACAAACCAAGTTGCGTGATGAGCTAGACCGCGTTGTAGGGAATCGTGGCGTGACCGATGCGGACTTGCCAAAGCTACCTTACTTGCAAGCGGTGGTAAAGGAGTCTCTAAGGGTTCACCCACCAGGGCCGCTTCTCTCGTGGGCCCGACTCTCGACACAAGACGTCCAACTATCCAACGGGATGGTGGTCCCCACCAACACTACTGCGATGGTCAACATGTGGGCCATCACCCATGACGGGACGATATGGGAAAACCCTAATGAGTTTATGCCTGAGAGGTTTTTGACCGAGATGGGTGGAACTGAGGTCGACGTGAGAGGTGGTGATATGCGGCTTGCCCCATTTGGGGCAGGGCGTAGAGTCTGTCCCGGGAAAAATTTGGGCATGGTTACCGTCGCCCTATGGGTGGCTAAGTTGGTGCAGCATTTTGAATGGGAGGCCAATGGGAAGGTAGACTTGACGGAGCTCTTAAAGCTCTCGTGCGAGATGAAGTTCCCATTATCTGCCATTGCTACCAAGGCTAGGGATGTGCCAATTTAATGAAGATGGTGATTTGGTGACAAAAGGAAATTTTTGGGGTTGATTTATGTGTGTTGTTTTCTTTTCTAAAGTGAGGGTTTCGATTGAAGTCCTATTTTTCATGGAGTCTTATCCATGATAAAATTTATAATAATATCAAAAATTTCCTTTTTATCTCAAGTTTTTTCTTGATTGTTATGGGCTGTTTACACGCATTATAACATATATATTTATATAATAAGTAAACCTTTCATGTATAAAAAATATAATTTTTCATCTACACGCACTACTAGAAGAGATGAATATTATGGATGTAACAATCCATTTAATTATTCTACGGTTTATAAAGTAAGCTGAATAATTTATTGGTATATTTCGAAGGTGAGTGGACTCATTTTTTTATATAAACAAGTACATAACAATTATGTTGGATGTGAATTATATCATTCCGCTATGAATTATATGATTTCGGTAAAATAAATATTGTTCAATTAAAAAGTTAAAACATAAATTATAATTAATTAAGTGAATTGTTAATTATTAAATAAATTATGATCAATACATAAAAGAATTAAGTTTATTACAAATGCGACCTAGAAAATAATGTAAACAATTAAACTCATATAAAAAATTAGGTTCTCTTTTGTTCATTTTCTTATATTTTTATTGAATTTTATGTTCTTTTCTCTTGTAAAGTTCTTTATGTACATGGTTTTATTATAGTTCATAAACGGATATCTATATGTAAACCTTTTTTTTTTGTGTGTTTCTTTTGGCTTTTCTATTATTTAAAACAATCGTCAAATGTCTTTTCTCATTATTATTATTATTATTATTGTGTCTCCATATGGAGTCTAAATTCCATATTTAGTAAAGTCACAATATATTGATAACAATGCTTTCATTTTTATGTGCGTTGCTACTATTGAATGTATATTTTCATTGAATAGAATATCTTAAGGAAAATATAAGTGGAATAGAAACTATGTATGTCACACGTAGAATTTTAATGTGCAATACAGAAAATAATAAACACAATAAATTATATTTTTTATACTTATATATTTAAAGGTCATGATCATCGTATATAGGATTCAATTCTTAATATAAATAAAGAGCTAATCATATTTCAAGAAATGATCTTCTACTAAAATTACTGGATTAATCTTATAAAAGCAAATTATTAAATTTATAAGTTTTTTGGAATCATTGCAAAACTATAAATAATTGAGAGAATATTTAAATAATTGAGGAGATAAAATGAAAAACCTCTATTATATAATCTTTTTTAAATAACATACACAAAGAATTGTATTATTCGTCATTAAAGAATTTGACTCATAGTTTAACCTAGTAAATTGGCTCTAAATACATTAAAATTGTTTTCGCTGTTGTAACTTCTATTGATTGATCTTGATAGCTCATATTGACTATTTAACTTTGTTTGGTATAAGATACTTTTTTTAAATACTGTTTTGTTTTTATATTTATAATTTATATATTTTTATCTTTCAATATACAATTATAAGTGTTGTCTTATTCTTCTCCTCTTAATTAAATTGATTTTTTATATATACAAATAAAATTATAAAGAAAAGATATCAATATTTTATGATACTATTTTCTGTATATTGATTTTATTATTATTTTTAAATATCCCATATGCCAATTTTTAAATCAAAACTTACTATTGGTAAAAACGTTATCATTTTCAATTTAGTTTTGTTAGTTTGTGAATTGTTAGGGCTCTTTTAAGTTATTTTCTTCAAATTTCTTGATTTTATCTACTATAAAATAATAGCTATGTCATTTGTGAATGTTTTGTTAGATGAGTTTGGAAATTATATCAATAAAAATGATTTTGCTTTTTTGGCAAAAAAAATTCTCCATTAAATTTTCTTCATCATTTTCCCACAAATTTGCAAAGTAAAGATATTTTAAGTATAGGAAAACACTTATTTTTATAATTTATATTCTCTAAAAGCTATTATTATTATTATTATTATTATTTATTGCATAATTATGATGTCATTGGTTCAACCGGTAGTTGAAATGGTGACTCGTGACCTGGTCAATTTTTCAGTTAGATGAACGTATTGAGTTTAATAATATTAGTTTTCAACTTTTATTATTTTAGTTTCCATTAGATTTTTGGTCCAATTGAACTAAATTTACTTTGAACCCAATTAACCAAAAAATCCGACCCAATCAACCAAATCGCAAGCCAATTATCTAATTATAAAATTCTCAAACCACGTTTTAGTAAATAATTTTGGAACAAATCAAAAGGCTTGATTTATTTCTTGACTTAAATTGTTCCATTAATTCCACATTGTGAACAAGAAAATTCAACTTGAAAAGTCATATATGTGGTTTATGAAGATATTAATCAATCATTTCTTTTGCCTTTTTCTCATTTAATATACTCTACCACATTTCATTCATTTTTCCCTCAAAGTGAAAATAATAAAATATTGCCATTTAAAAATCAAACAAATAATTATTAATTCACAATTTGCATGATCATTGATAAGTTTAATATTATCGTTTCTCACACTAATAAATCCTATATATCACTAATAAATCACATTATTTGAAAATAAAATCAAACCACATCATGACTGTAAGAAGAAATAATATATACCAACACAAGATATATTATTAATAACCTCATAATTGTCTCAGTCATGTCTTAAATATTATCAAATTATTTATTCAAAAACATTATACGATAAGATTTGGACATCTTCCCCCATACTAATTATCATATTATAATGATTAATAAAAGTTCACATTAAAGTCTTCAAGTATATTGACACAAGTAATTAGTTGGATGTTGTTAATTTTATAGTAAAATCTCAATTATTGGTTCAATCAAGTTTTAATGATATCTTGATTTTTGTGGTTTGAGTTGGATAAGTTTGAATATATTTTAGTAATTAGATTAATAAGCACTTATTAAAATTTAATAATCATGTGATCGGATTCTCATGAATTTCAAGATATGGATTGCAAAACCATCACAGTACTGTTTTGCATAAATTTTGCTCCTGTCCTTTAGTCAATTGTTCCAAATTTTATGTTACGCACTTATATATATAACATGCATATTGTAATGACTATTCGATAAATGTATATATGAGTAGTTTCAGTATAGAACAAAACGTAATTATACATATATATTATCGATAATATTATTCTATGGTGAATTCAGTCGATTGGATCCATAGTTCCATCTATATAGCATGCACTAATCGTAAGGGATTGATGATCAAATTAAGCACTCACTTAACACTGGTTGTTGGTAATTAATCGACAATAAAATGACATTTGTTAGTGTAACAAGGGATTTTATACAACTATATAACAAAGAATTTCAGCAGTCTCAAAACAATTCAAATCCTCCATTAATTAACGATTATTTTGTGATGCAACAGCACGTAAATCAACAAGAAATTAGTACAATAGTAGTTAATATGTGGACAAAAGAAAATTATTTTTTTTTCTTAATATGCTAACTTACAATATATATATATATATATAAATTTAACACATGTAACAAAAAACATATTATATTATTATATAACCAAAAATTTGTAGTAGCTCGGAAAGATGGTCGGTTTGGTTTGAAAAGTTGAATCAATGTGCATTTGAAAAGAAGTCAACTGGTCAACACTTACTATTTGTTTTCCATATTGAATATAATAGAACTATTGAAAGTAAAATACAATTTGCACCTCACAATTATTAATTTATCGTATTTAAATTCTTAATCTATCTAAATTAATAATATATTCCCTGAAAACAAATTATAACAAGTCATAAAAAAATTAGATTAAGGAATTATTTTGTCAACTTAAATAGTTTAGAGACATAAAATACGATAAAGTTAAATCTAGGAGCACAAATGTATTTTGCCCTAATAATAGTAATAGACAAGCTATTAGTGATGGTAGTATTATTAAAATAAATATCATGACTTAATAAACCCAAGTTGATACTTTTTTTTTTTTTTTTTTATAACAAGGGAACCCGCAGCCGCTATCGTTAGGTGCGCACTGGGTAAACCCCGCTCTTGTGCAATAGCCTGCAAACCACACAAGAGAGGTAAACCAGCCTAGGTTGCCCATAGCTGACAGGCTCATGGTAGAGAAGGCAATTAAGCATTCCCACAATGGGATTCGAACCCGTGACCTAAGCCACAAGTTCAAATGCCCTTACCAACTCTACCAGGGGTTGCCCCCAGTTGATACTTTTTTAAACACTGGAATCGAGCCAAAACTTTCCACATAAAAATTGAAAATTTATATCGAGACTTTGATAGTGACTGCGTTATTTTATACGTGCATGATTAAGGCTTTATTAATTATTTTCTTATTTCTTATCAATTCAGAAAGTATTAAATGATCATAAAATCATCTCAAAATAATTTGTTCATTTGTTGTTGTAATTATCTACTAGAACCTCGAGAGATCACAAATTACTTAAAGACTAACCAAACATATAACAAATTAACTTAAATTAATTAAATACCTTGAAACAAATAAATAAAACTCCAGATCCAGCTCCCACAAATCATTCATATATTAAAAAGATATAACACAGTACATAATAAAGTTGAAAATTTGAAAAGTCTGGAAATCTTTACACAATAGATATGAAATTATATTAAAATAAAATGGGAAATATGGGCAAGAAATTAAATAATTAAATATCTGAGTAAGCTGTCTGGCCACCAGGAGGTGGCTTTTTCCCTGAAGTGGTTGCACCTCTTGCCTGGATTTGTATTTTTCTCTGTGTATATAAATTATAACACAACAAATTAATACAAATTAATTCTATGAGCTTCAGGGTTTAATTTATATATATATAATTAATTCTAATTTATTTTAAAAAAAATTAATATTGTACCTCAACTCTCAGATGTGGTTCTCCTTCATTTTCATTTGCTAAATTAAATGAAAAAAATTTATGTTATATATCTAAAATGAGGAGAAGATGAAAAAAAATAAAATAAAATAAATAGTGCAAAAAAAATTAATTCATACCTCCAGAAGAACATTTACCATAAGACTTAACTGATTCAACAAGATCTCGAAAGCTTTTCTTCATATTTTCGACTACTTTTGCCATTTTATTTTTATTCTCTCTTTCTTTGAGCTCGAGCTTCTCAAGTGAAAGAGATGATGATATTTTATATACAACCAAATGTGTGTTATTATATTGACAACCATGTGACTGAATATACTTTTCTATTTGATTTTAGTTGCAATTAAATAAAGGGAAAGTTCTTTTTTATTTCCTCGTGATTTCACTAGAGTTTAATTTTAGTCTATTTATTATGAATTTGTTTTAGTTCTATAACTTTTAATATATTATACAATTAGTTTTATCGTTCAAATTTGACATCATCAACTCTATTAGTTAACACTTTAATCATTTTTTTTTTTTGAAAAAATTCATGCGTGAATAAACTTATATACGAATTATATTCAATAATAAGATATTTTTATTTAATATTACATAAAAATCTTTTCAAATCAAAGTGTTAATTAATAGAGTTGACCTAGTTTTTTAACGGTAGTGACTAAATATGAGACATTTTATAAGTCATGAGATTAAATCTGAAAAATTTAGAAATCAACATGACTAAAAAAATTGAACTTGAGTAAGTTAACGGCAAAAAATTATATGGCTATGTTTGTTTATGTTTTTGAGTAAAAATTTTAAAATTTTCTCGAGAATTGCGTACTACCAAAATTCGTGCGAAAATTGTAGATGTTTGTTTATGTTTTTAAAAATAGGTTGAAAGTTGTGAAATGTGTCAAATCAATATTGATAGGTTGATGGATGATGTGTAGAATGCTTATTTTGATTGTGTATATAATGATTATGTGAATAGAAAGTAAAGAATTTAAATAAAATATTGTAAAATATGAAAGAGAAAGTGAAATAATGATTGATTTGATTGGTAAATGTGTGAAATGTTGTATATATGATTGATATGTAGTTATATTGGAGATTGGAAAAATAAAATTAAAAAAGAGTAAATTTGGATGAAAATTTGGTGTGTTAAGTTTATTTGGAATTTTGGAATTTAAAAACTTGAAAATGAAATTTGAAAACATAAACAAACAATATTTTTCCTAAAATATGTATTGTTTCTTTAAATCACTTTTGTACATGTACCCTCAAATTGTGTTTTTATTATATTATAGAAAATTTCGTATATAATTTTGAGTAATGATATATACCACCGTTTTCATACTACCGATTTTTCACTCCTTTTATTATTAGTAAATATTTATTTGGATTTAATTAATTCAATTGAATTCAATATATTCACACTTTCTAAATCAAGTGGAGGTGAAAAAACGGTGGTATGAAAACGGTGGTATATAGCATTACTCTATAATTTTATTGGTGACAAAAAGTTTATATATAATCTACACGAAAGAGTAAATCATTATTGGAGAAGATTGATCTTTTTGTCTAATATAAGGTTGTTTGAAGATCTTAACAAAATCTCACCATTTTTAAATCATTGCCCATTTGATTTACAATTTTACATACTTAGATATTGGAGTCCTTTGGTTATAAATAATCAAGTAAATGTCATGTGATCGTTAATTTTGCTGATATGATATTAAAAACTTATTCGAAAAATACTTGAACGTAGAACTCAAAGTGACCATTTTGAGTAATTAGTTTTTTTCCCATAAATTATTGATATTCTTTTTATGCTCTTATCCATAAGATTTTCCTACTAATAGAATTGACATAACAAAAGGCCATGTGATATATATTATAAATATATAATATATATATTTACATAAATATCTTATTAGAAATTAGTGGTAGGACCATATATTATTCCATAATTCATAAAGTTGGGACCAAAATTTGGTAAAATTTCTAATCAATGGGATAAAAACGATGTATGCAATTTTGTCACCATCTTATCGTCTTTTCTTTCTATTTTATTTTTTAATTCTTCGATCGCAGAAATTATGCTCTGATCTAGGTGGAGGGTACTTATCTTGATTCAATTTTGGAATTGGTGTCCAATAATTATAAATTGGCCTAATTCAATTGGACTATTACAAAGTTAAAAGTTTTATTAAGAAAATGTGAATAACATGTGAGTAGACTTTTCAACATTTATGTAAAACTTTTGACTTTTACTGTACAAATTATAAAGAGCTTGATCAAGTGTTTATCAGTGCAGCTAATTATACATATATATATATATATATATATTTAATAAATATAAATTACTTACTCGTATTTGATGTTACGTCTTGTATTTTATCGTATAAATTCACATCAAATGTACATATAATTAGATTATTATATATATAACGATGTTTGGCGTGTATATTTAGTACATAAATTATAAGATGCAATGTAAAATTAAATAATACAGAGTGGACTTATTTTTTTGAATATTTAATCAATAATGTTTGAAGTTCTTAAGTTCAACTAAACTTTTCCTAGGGTATCTCCTCAAGCATTAAATGTGGGTGGGCCATATTAACGGGCCAGCCCGGTCAAGGCCCATGTAAGTTTTCTAGTGGGCCTATGTCGACCACCAGCCCAGTTGACCAAAACTTTTTCAATGGTAGGTCCTCAAGTATTATATCTGATATGACTATATTTATAATTTATATGTGAGGACCATCTTAATGGGCCGGCCCATTTCCATCCATTTACACTTTTATGGTAAATGTGAAAACAATTTTATACACTATTTACACAAGGTGGTAATAATTGAAAGAGAATAAATTATGTACCCGTCGATAAGAATTAGGATATAAACGAGTCAAATTTGAGTTGAGGTTAGTGATTTCGCCAGGTTCGAGCACGCGAGCCTGGTTACACAATTTTAAGCTTGAGATTGTCGAGCCTGGTTTCGAAGACTCGTAAACTTTGCTAACAGTTTGACTCGAGCTCGACTTGCTTTTTATATTATTTTACAAAAAAATTGTAATTTTTGTTTATTTTTTCCTTATAAATGTCTTCAAAACAAAGGAAGAAAAATCAAGAAGACTAAAGAAAACTCAGATAGAATAAATGAAAAATCAAAAAATTAGAGCGTACACATAAAAGTTCCATCAATTCTTCAAACTTTTAATGTGAGATGTATAGTGCTTCATTTTCTTTTACATTCTCATATATTCTCCAACTATATGAAGATCTAAAAAATTTTGAATCTAAGCAAAAATTTTCAAAGAACTACCAATATATTCCTTATCTTTTCCATGTATACCTTATAATCTTTTGAACAAGTTTGACATTATATTAAATATGTTTCTAATATACACACCATGATTATATACACTTCAAAATGCATAGTGTAAAATTGTATGTATATGATTAAGACGTCAAAAAGTAATATAATCACAGTTTTACAGAGAAGATACTTAAATATCTAGTGAATAAATTGTTTACTTACTCATACTATCTATATATACTTTAGTATTGATGATATGCATATAAGAAAGACAAAAAAAAACTACCAAAGTATCATCATATCCCTGCATTAAAAAAAAAATACTCCAATATCAGTTGAACAAAATGTCAATTTTACTCGTATTATATACAGTAGAAGTAATTATTTACATTTAACATGTGTATATATTATCAAATACAAAATCAAACACAAATTACAAAACTACCAAAATATCATCATCATCATCATCATCATCATCATCATCATCATCATCATATTCTTACAAAGAAAATACTCAAATCAGGTCCATTATGCCCATCGGGACTCACCATGTAAAACGACTCAGAGTCCTTGGACCCCACCATCCTCTCAAAATGTGCCCGCATATACGCCATCTCTCCGTCGGCCCCCTCCTCCTCCGTCCGCAGCGGCAACACCCCCGCCCCCATTGACACCGCCTTCAAAACCTCCATCACATGCAGATCCTCCTCCGTCGCCTCCCTATTGACGCCGTATCCATTCTTCTTCCCGTTGCAAAACAACGTCCAAACAGGCTCGTCCAGCAGGTTCATCTTCTCCTTCTCCGGCGACTTTTCGCATTCCAGGGCGATTCTCAACATTCCGGCGCTCAGTTCCTTCTGAAAAACAAGGGTCTGCATTGCCAGCTCCACCACGAGGGTGGGTAGGGTTCGAGGGTTTTCTTGGATCGAGAAGCTGACCCGGCCCTTTCGGTATCCGAATAGGGTTCCGGTGATGCGGGAGGTGGTGGTGCCGGTGACGGCGTCGGGGAGGCGGCCGCCGGGGAGGGAGGGGAGTTTACAGACAGGGGTCATGATAGGGAGCGTTCGGAAGACGTTTCGGAATACGCGGAATACTTTTGTGGGCTTGTGCTTCTTTTTCGCGGAGGGTTGAATTAGGGTTAGTGGCTTCTGAGACGGCGGCGGTGGGGGCGGAGGCGCGGCGGAAGAGAGTGGTGGATGTGGCCGTTTTGACTCCCCCATCACCGGAATCAGCAACGGGAGGTTGATTTAATTTGTTTGTTTGCTGTACGTGTTTATGAGAGGGAATAGGATTTGTTTTTGACGGCGAACGGCGGCCGGGATTGAGGACGGCGAACGGCGGCCGGGATTGAGGACGGCGAACGGCGGCCGGGATTGAGGACGGCGGAGGAATGTGGTGGTGGAATTTGTGAAATGGTTAAAGCAAAATGAGAAATAGAAAGAAAAAAAATTAATTAGAACGAAGAAAATGGAGAAATATGCTTTGAGGTTCCATTGATATCTCAGCTTTTTTCACCCTTTAATTTTTGTATAGGTTTCCAAGATCATCGGAACTGAAATTGTGGCACTAGGATTATCATCATTTATAATTATATTATAATATAATCCTAGAAATGTTACATGTATTTATTTATTTGATTACTTATAAAACAAATATAATGATATATTATCATACGGACTTCGAATAAACGAAATAGTTTAAAATATTATCGTAAGATTGTAAGAAACAATATGACTCTAACACGGCTACTTAAAAAATTAGAAGTACAATCATGTAAATATGATGTATGGAGATAATTGGTAGACTAGCTATTTAAAGAAATGTCAATATAAATTTAAAGAGAAGAAATCTCATATTATGTATGTTCTAATTTGATTTGTGGACTATAACTTTTGCAATGAAAATGGAATCATGCAACCAAGTTTTGTACAATGTTTTTTAATAAGTTGTAGAAATAATATACACCAATTTATTAATTGAAATTGCGCGAAAAAGAAGAATCATAGAAAGAATCAAGAGAAGTATGTCAATTTATTGTAAGTACATAAAACGTATATACTAAACGATACATTTTTTCGTATTTATTTTCTCTTTGATTCGATAATTTCGACCTCTTTAAGTTTATAGTTTCAAAGATGAGAAAAAACTAATCCCATAGTGGGATGGCAATGGGACGGGTTTTACAGTACTTGAGACCAGTCTCGCTCAGAATTCTCAGTACCCGGACCCGTTCGGACCATCGTGATCTCTATCCAAAGGCTTAAGCAAGCTATATGTGACGGCCATCGAAATCCACCCTCCGACCAATACTCTCATGGCCGAAACCCTAACCGGTAAACCCCCGAGACGAGCTCCGGCTACTCCGAATACTATCAACGCTATAGAGGTCACAATGACTATAGTCACCACTCTTACTTTACTTTGAGACGAGACGAATGCCGACAGTAGTGGAACTAGCGATCCACACAAGAACGCGACGCCCGATGCACACGCGGCCTTATATGGATTCGGCAACACCTCCTCGTCTACGCTACCCTCTCGTCTCGACTCGCTTGCTATGACTTTCATGAAAGGCGATCGAGCCGGAGGCGTGGCCGGAGATGCGGCTGGATGTCGTTGTACGGGCTCGACAAAAGTAGTATTCAGCGCGACTGGGGGCGTCGTTGATTCTCGACCGTTGATCGCACCGTCGTCATGATTAAGATTGTCGTTATCAACGCTCATGATCGTGTCGTGACGTTCTTCGATAGTTGCGTCTTGTTGGATGTCCCTTTGAATGGAGACGGAGACGAATTCTCCGACGGCCATGCTGCATGCTCCGGCAAGGGCTCCGGCTAGGCCGGAGACGATCATGAGCCGTTGATCGTCTTTAGCGGCGGATACACCGAGCATGAGGGACGTAGTGGAGAGCAAGCCGTCGTTTGCTCCGAGAACGGCTGCTCTGAGCCATTGAGACCGTTGGATCATTTTGTGAACCTTTTTCTCGTCTTCATGATCATCGTCCGTTACGCTGATCTTGATTTCATTACAAGATTCAGTTGACATGATTGAATCTTATTTGTTTAAGGGATTTAATTTTTGGGAGTGTGGATTTGATCTTGAGACACGATCAATGCTCGTGGATGTTAAAAACATTTTTCTTAGGTGGCGTCGAAGAGAACAAAATCGAAACGTTTAAATCTAAGACATTATTTTAGTTAATTTTCCAAATTTATCGAATGTGCCGAAGAAACTATTGTAATTAAATTTGATTTGTTAAATTTAGATGCATTATTTTGTAGAGTTGCTAATAATTTATTCCAGTCCAGACGGAATAATCCCAAGATTAAAATTGTACGGCTGAGATTAATGTATTTTCCAAAACTTGGTGGTCGGCTGTTGCCTGGTGGCATTAATTAATTATTGGATTTATTAAGTAAAATAATAATTCAGTAGTAGGAAACATTTATTTAATAATAAAAGAACATTAAATAACCCTCAAATAAACACACAGCTAAATTTAGTAATAAAATTTAAAGGGTTAGTAAAGTTTAAAGATATCGATAAAGCTACACTTTTCATCCAATAACTTGGTCCTGTGTTTCACATGTAGAATCATATCTTAGGGTGCTTGATTAAGTTTAAAATTTTGAAATGAATTGATAAAAATGTGAACTTTCTTCAATATTTCATACAGTTTACAGATATCCATCTCTCCTGTCTTGTTCCTCAGCTTCTTTATTAGCAATCTGAACTGATTTGAACCAAAGAAATGCCTGGATTTGAAAGTAAAAAAGAGAGAGTTCAATTTAGTAAAAATGTAGCCTTTTTCGTTTTTATTTAGAAAGACAGAAAAAAAGTAGAAAAAGATGGGTTTTTTGATGAAATGAAACGAAGATCATGGCTAAACAAAATGTAGATTATAAAGAACGATAATATTATTTGACCATCAATCCCCAATGAAGAACGAAAGGACTTACAGATGAAGGGATGCCGGTGAATGCAAAGAACCCAAGCAAAGGAGCATAAAACATACTGTCTGAGTTCAAAACTCCAAAAACAGGCTTTTCATTCACATACTCAAAAATTGAACCAATCTGCACAAACAAACAATCAACACATATCAATGATGAGACCCGAAAAGAACTTCAGATAATCATGGCGTTGTAGCTAAATCTATAGCAGTGTTGGGATCTAAAAGCTATAGCTTATCAGTAATAATATCGGCCTGTGTCGCAATATCATCTGCTAATATATATATATATATATATATAAATTCGAAGAAGAATAAATATCGTTCAAAGGGTCGATCTAAATATGTATTAGCCTGTGTCAATGCCATATAAACTCTGCTAAAGATAAACATCATTCCAGTTGTAATTGGATATAGGCCAATGCATTGAACTATGAAACCCTTTTCCAATCGTAAATTGATTCATTTGTACATTCGAAATTCCTAATCTTCAACACAAATTCCAATCACAAGATGGAACAGCCCTTAAAGAAAATGTACTCTCACAAGGACATAAAGAAGATGAACTAGCAGATAATAGAAAGTTAAGAAATGAATATATACCGCAGCAATGGCAGTGATAGCAGATGCAATCAAGTAAACATAGAAGGGAACTTCAAAGGTAGATGAAGAATCTTTCTGAGATTCTTGACGGGCCCAAGGAGGAGGCTCATCTGAACCGGGTTTAGCCCATGAAGGAATCTTTGAAGGATCTTCTTCTTCATCTTCGTCTTTACCGTTATCTTTAGGCTTTTTAGCCGCCATGACTCTAAGACCACGATTACTGTAAATTGAGTTGAAATTGTGCTTGTTTGGATAAGCCCTTGCACAGAACAGTAACCCACAAAAGGATGAGGGATTTATATGGGATTTGGGTAAATGGAGTGGAGAAAGAGAAGAGGTTAATGTCGCCATTGCCATCTATGTTCAGCTTCAGTGATGAGAGGGAAGGAGAAAGGGATTTTTTTTTTTTTTTCAGATTTTTTCCATTTAATATTGATGGCTCAGAAAGATTCACTTCCACTCACAATATTATTAGTTTTTCTTGATATCTATCAAGTGTTATTTTTTTTGAAAAAAAACATTACCATAACTTAATAAATATATATATATATATTAAGTTATTAAATATATAAATTAGATTTTTCTCTTCAATTTCGATATAATTTATCCTGCAAGAGTGATTCTACATTAGTAAAATCTGTACTCTCTCATAATAAAGAGGATGTTTTGGTGTAATCAAAATTTATGGCCTATTATTTATCATTTTACTAGTAACTATAATAATTTGAAATTAGAAAATTTCAGTCACATTGAATAAAAAGGTGAGAAGAACATAGAAACTGCAAAAAATATAAAAAAATCAATGTGATTAAAGGAAAAATTAAAGAAAAAGATAAATATAATGGAAAATAATGTGTGGAAAAAGATTTATTCAATTCACCACAAATAATTCCATTTCTTAAGAATTGGAACTAAAGAAACTTCACTCTACTAATGTACCAAAAATACATGAATATCTAGTCTAATTCGAACCGTCTAAACGCGCATCAATCAATCATATAACGAGTGTAAATCTATCTATCATATAATCATCATATAAATCTCCAAATCGAAATTTTAACTTCTAAACTCCTTTATATATATTTCAAAAGTTATACCCACGACCCAAACCCGACCCTACGGCCCGTACAACCAGAGGAATTGTAACCCGAGTCCTTTTATTCCTCCACGACAATGACCCGAAAACATAGTCTTTCACAGGACCCGTTATCTCAAATTTCACCGTAAAATTGATCTTTTGGCCATATCGACTAAAAACGAGTCTTTTAGGTACTACAGTAACATCGATACCTTTAGGAGCAAAAATCACAGCTTTATATATACTTGTTGGGCTCCCAACGTTTGTCACTGTTCTCGAGACGTAAAATGATTTCTTCAGATTTGGAACCGTTATGGACGGGTAGTTTAGACCCGTTGGTGTTGTGAATGTTCGATTACACGTGCTGTTATCTCTCGTTATCAGCCTCAATGATCTCTCGTTATAACCGAGTGAGCATAGAAAAGCTTTGTAATCAGAGGCTGTTGCGTCGTATATTAGACCCGGATCCAGGACCCGTTTTGGGTTCACGAAACCCGAGCCCATGTCGAACGGGTTCGCCTTTCGCCCGTCGGGACCCGCTCTGATTGGTTTCCGGTGCTTGTCCAATGTAGTAGCTGCATCAAACATCAGAACTTCATAAAGTTAGATTCTTTAGTATCATGAGCCTATGAGGTTTTCAAATTACCCGAAAAACAGGGGTCAAAGTGTAATATGCTTTTACTGATGAGGGAAGTTTTTGTAATTTTTCAACTAGGGGTGGCAATTCGGGTCCATACATATATTTGGACCCAAACCAAACTAAGTTTTCAATGGGTTGGGTCCTGGCATTTTAGCATTTTAGTTCCAACTGGGGTAGCTTTTAATAATATTTGGGTCCAATTGGGTCTTAAATTGTGCCCAATTTGGATCCAATTGGGTCTAAATTGGTCCAACCTATTCTCCACTCTGAGTAAATAATCTACATATACACTCAACAACAACCTTTTACACCACTTTGATTCATATGGATCCTTATTGGGTCCACTTCGGATCCTTGTTGGGTCCAACTATATTGCGTATTTTTTGGACCCAACTCACTTTAATCCCAACCCAAATGGACCCGACCCAAACTCAACCCGTTCAACCCAATTGCCACCCCTACTTTCAACCATATATGAATAGATACATTGTTTACCAGATGTCATAATTGCAGATTTAATGGCAGATGGAGACCAAGATGAATGTACGGCTTTTATCAAGGCTACAATTCCGGTTACATGTGGACAAGCCATGGACGTTCCAGAGAGAACGTTGAAATTCAGATTTGCCGTTGAAGGTGACCATGCGGCCAGGATATTCAGGCCAGGCGCTAAAACGTCAGGCTACAAATGATTTAATACCAAATTATGTGTTAAAAATGAATATTTACTTCAAGAAAAAGATAAACAAATTCCCATTGTTTTTCGAAATTGTTACCTTAAGAATTTCGGGAGTTAATGCATTTGGCCCTTGTGAAGAAAATGGCGCTACTCGTGGTGCAGCTTGGGACCCCAAAACAGTCTTGGCTGACAGAATCATTGATGTAGGATTGCTGTTTATTTATATACAAGCCAGTGAAAAGGAAGGCGTAAAAAATCCAAGTAAACCATAAGGGTGTGTTTGGATTGAAGGATTTGAAATCTATGGATTTCAAATTCGTCAACAAATCATGTTTGGATGTATCCAAGTTATAAGGGATTTCAAATCCATTAGCATTCAATTTGAGCTATTTTCTCCATAGCCATGGTGGATTTGAAATGACTCCATTTTAGTGTCATTTCAAATTCTTCGTCCAAATCCAAATCACTTGATCCAAACACACCCTAAGAAGGATTGATGGAGACCATTGAATAGAGAACGAACCGTGTATTGTTGATGTAAGATAGGATCTTATAGCCCGTCTTTTTTCCAATAATTGCAGCCGGGATTGTAAACGGAATGGCGATACCTTTATCCGCTTCATCGATAAGAATCATTCCAACTCCACCAGCTTCTTTAACAACTGTACTTTTTGCAAGCTTGGACTCGGTTGAGCTCCCAGCATGCTTGCAAACAAGTACTTTGTCTTTTGCCTTTGTGATATTCAAAGAACTCTCCAAACAGTAACTAGTGTGTGAACATGAAAAAAACTAAAATAACTTGAGATTTAAATCATATGTAAACAGAATATACACACTACCTTTTGCTTCACCTGGATTGGTACGGCGTGAAATACCCTGCATAAGCTTCAGAAGCAGGCATTATTCTAGCCGAGGTTTTCATCTTCATAACACTTAGACTTTCGCCCTGTAAAATTTTGAGTTGTATTTACATCTTCGTGTAAGTAAGGAACAAGAATTTACTAGACAAAATTAAGGTTGTGTTTGGATTTAAGGATTTGAAATCTATGGATTTCAGATTCATCAACAAATCCAGGAAGTTCGTTTGGATGTATCCAAGTTATAATGGATTTCAAATCACTCAGACATTCACTTTGAGCTATTTTCTCCATAACTACTTATGGATTTCAAATGACTCCATTTTAGGTGTCTTTTCAAATCCTTCCTCCAAATCCCCTCTCCAAATCCAAATCACTCAATCCAAACACACCCTAAAAGTTTCAGAAGATTAAGTAGAATTACCGAAAAACGGGCTCCATTTCCAAGAACGATATCAGATGTAAAATCTCGATCCGTCGAGCTAGCCCCAACCGTGATTATCCAAGGCGCGATATTTGTAGCGGACCCCGGGTTGCCTTCGTTTCCAACCGAAGCAATAACAACTATCCCACGGCTAACCGCGTGGAACGAGCCCACCGAAATGGCGTCACTGAAATAGTCTCCCTGTGGTGCATCAGAGCCCAACGACAGCGAAATAACGTGGACCCCATCTCTAATAGCGTCGTCAAAAGCAGCCAATAAATCGACGTCATAACAAGCCGAGCCCCAACAGGTCTTGTAAACCGCAATCCTAGTCATGGGTGCACCTCCTCGGGCCCCACCAGATGCCAACCCTTTGTAGTTCATGTTATTAACATAACGGCCCGAAGCAGTTGAAGCTGTGTGGCTGCCATGGCCAGCACTGTCCCTTGCGGATCGATAGGATATAGTTTTCTCAGATTCTGATTCTGATTCATAGCCATTCAGGTAGTATCTTGCACCAATTATCTTCCTGTATAGATTGAAATCTGGTTCAGTTATGAACCAAAATTGGTGAAATTTGTTGAAAAGTATATATAAACCTGTTGCATGTTGAGTAATTGAAGGCTTCCCCTGTTTGACATTTTCCTTTCCAACCAGATGGCACTGGGGGCATATTGACATCACTAAAACTTGGCGATTCGGGCCAAATTCCTGTGATTATTTAAGTTCAAACGATTTAAGACAGAATGCAGAAATCCAAATAGGAATTTGACAAAAAAAAATATCATGGACTGCAATCAAGAAAATTATTCAATGAAGACAAATGACAGCTGATTTCCCAAATATTAAAGTTGTCAATTATTATGAAACCATAAAGAGACAATCCTACTTATTTGTATCTACGGACAAACAGACACACAGCCTTAAAAAAACCATCTACCTTATTCCACAATGAAACTTCATTTTCCAATCATTGACAAGAATTAATTGGGAAAGCATTTAAGTAGTTTTTACCTGTATCAATAAAACCGACGATGACATTAACTTGGTTCTTGGTGGAATAACCCGGGATTTCCATAGTTTCTTCACCGATAAGGCCCATGAAATCCCAAGAATGAGTAGTGTGAAGGCTCCTTCTACTGTTGGGAAACACCGATACAACCCCTGGCATTTCTGGGTTGCATTTATCCAATCCAAACACATTCAGATTACTATAGAGTTTAAACAAATATTTACTTCAAAGCAAGAAATGATATATGTATATTTGTATAAGGTTGATAGATCTCAAACATAAGTAGCATTTAATGGTTAATGAATAGTGATTACCTGCCACTTCAGAAGCTTGTTCTTCTGTTAAATTTGCTGCAAAGCCTCTAAAACTATGTCTATAACTATACACATGAGAAGCCTTGGCCTGTTCCACACTGCATCCATAATAACACATCATTAAGTAAGATTAAAAGCAAAACAATCAATTAATCAGAAAAGTTAAATAAAACCCAATAAATCAGCAACCTTCCTCTATGAAGAACAGTGAGCATTTCATGGTTTTGCCTTAAAATCTCATCTGGGCCATCACTACCACTGCTGCCCATGTACACCACATACAACTGAAAAAAAAAAGGAATAAAAATCAGTTTCTTATCTCTCATATATACATATTTATTTCATATATAAACATTATTACTACCTTGGAAGAATAGGATGGGGTAATGAGAGCAAGAAAAATAGATAGTGAAATATATAGATAAAGATCACTCTTTCTATCATTTCTAGATGAACCCATTTCCTGTTTCCCTTGTTGAAGATGAAATTTGAAATGAAAAAGGAGATGGGATTACAATACGGTTGAAAACCCACTTAAATAAAAAGGTAAAAAAAGAATGAAACGTGAAGAGTAGATGAAGAAGAAGAAGGTGGCCTTTGCTTTGCTTTGCTTTAAACTGAACCAAACTTTTTAATCACGAGACCCTCCACTCCCCTTTCCCCACGCCGCAATTCAACACTGTGTTGTTGATACTGATAAAGTAGAATATATTCGATTTATTTATGAATCTATTTTATTATTAATCCTTGTTTTCTGAAAAAACTGTCATATGGTTTCTGGTGAAAGTGAAAAACAGGGGAATGTGGGTGGGGGGGTTGATGTCTCATGTCTCACCGTATTTTCAAATATTTTTGGCTTTCATTATTATATAACAAATTTTATAATTCAATGAGTTCAATTTGTTATAAATTATTGATAATAATTCATATCTAATTATTTATGTAAATCGACTTTATTATAATTAATTAAAAAATTATTATTTTAACAATAAATTATAACAGATCAGATTTATTGGACCCCATATAAAAAATATATTAGGATTGCTCAATTCTTATCAACAACCTTTATAGTTTTTACCACCATACCCACAAAATAATTATATATATTAATTGCCTCATTAGTCAGTACAAGCACTCATGTTGTGCCCTTATATTCCTTGATTTATGTTCTTGGTTGTTATGATGGCTTAGCAATTATATAATTAATTACTAATCAAAGGGGAATGGGATAATTATTCATCCTTAACTATGCCAATAATTAGAAATGTCAACGTCCGTGAAAATATAATTAATTGAATAGATAATTGATTTTCGACAAAAATCTTAATTATCACATGATAAAATCTGAAATGTGAAACTTACGACTTCAAAATCCTTACGCCAAACACTATACCCTAAAAACATGCTTAAAAGTTGGATGCTTTTGCTAAACGTCTTAATACTGTACATAATTGGGTCCTTCATAGAATTCTTGATTAGGTCCTTGTTGAGTTCATGATTGGGTCCTTGTTGAGTTCATGATTGGATCCTTGTTGGATCCAATTTGGATCTTTATTGGGTCCAACAATAATGCATGTGTTTTGTCATTGAACCCAACCCAAACCAGACCCCATCAACCCAATTGCCACCCCTATACAGTATAAGCATTATGCTATAATCCCCATAAAAAAATATACCAAACTTCATTAGAAATCAAGCCAATTATAAATCACTCATACAAGATACAATCTAAATCTAAATGATACAATGTGGCAATTTTTTGCTAGAAATTTTCAAAAAGTGCAGTTAGAAGAGTAAGATTACAACACACATTCAAAACATCAATCACACAAAAATAAGATTCCTTTCAAGCAGAAGTAGATTCACTCGAATTACCTTGACTAGATTCCGATTCTTGGCTCGGGAACACCTCAGACTGTAGAGCCGGAAACACCTTATTCACATGCAACCACGTTTGTTCCCACACGTTATCTCCTCCCAGAGTACTACTCGGGACGAGCACTCCTTTTGTCTTCATAACAACAAGTATATTCTTGAGAAGCTCAGGGACTAACTCCTGTAGCTTTTCGCCTTTTTTCACTTTCAGCTTCATATACTTCTCCATCCGGCCAATCACATTGCGCCACAGCTTGCAAAAGCTCGATAACTGTGCTAGTTCACTGAGCAAATGTAAGAACACTTTTGCAAGCAGTTTCAAGGCAAGAACAAGAGTACCCTCTATGTTTCTGTATTCTTTTTGTGTTTGAGGGTTACCCTGTGCGATTTCGGCCAGGTCATCGAGCATTGTGAATATCACCATTTCAAAACACTGGGGCCACAACCCGAGCGGAAGGTGAATTTCGTCCACTCCCGTTAAGCACATTTGTAACGATAAAAGAGCGTGGTTTCTAACTTCTTCTCTCTGGTCCAAACAGATCTTTCTCAATCCCTGGACAAGCCTCAGCCACATATCACCGATATCTTGACACAATTTAGCAGCTTCCGATTCCGCCATGGCTTCACGAGCATCCTGGGCCCACTTCACCAAACAAGCAACAGATCCTGCCATGAGATCGATGGCGTGGATCGATCTGTCAGTCTGGCCTACACGAGATTCCGCAAATTGCCTCGCTGAATCTACACAGAGCACAAAATTAGCTGGTGACAAGTGGGCCCCATCTGCCATTATAAACGACAGGGCTTCGAATCCCGACTCGGAAGCATCCGGGTGACGGGCCGTTATAGAAAGCAAAGAAGCAATAGTTCGCCACCCCATTGGGGATCGAATAAGAGTCGCGTTTGCTTTGACCAAGCGGTTGACTTCCTGAGTGATCTGTTCACAGTATTGATCAGCCACTCGAGCATCGAGCTTGAGAACAAGTTGTAATGATCTCAAAAGTTCATCAGCCAAGTTCTCCTTATATGGAAGCAGTCGCTGGCAAATACGAAGCAGTCCAAAAACTGCTTTCTCAACTAAGGCACAAGCGACAACAGTTGATTGTACTATATTAGCAATGTGCTCATAAACACCCTGCCAAAGAAGTCCAATTCGGTCCCGGTTGTTCAGCGTTATCGCAATTAGCAATTCCAAGCAAAAGACAGCAGTGTCCTCATCCTCGGGTGAGGTATTGCCCTTCTGCGGACGCCCAGCAGCCCATATGAGTGCCCTTGCAAGCTGTAATAACGAATCAGCGTGTAGAAACTTGCTTTCTGTAAAAATACTGTCGATATGACACTTTTGGATAGTCTGAAGTGTGCGTTGATGAGCAGCTAGTTGTTGTTCAGTAGGCTGAGACCTTGGCTCTTCAGTATCTAGAGAGAGAAGCTGACTGAATCGACCCATTAGGCCAGAAGATCGCCTTGGAGTACCAATTGATTGCATTTGAGCAGCAGTGAGTGAGTTGTTGTTCGTAGGAGGTTTTCCATGGCCAGGATCGGATGACATCTCTGAATCATCAGCCGCATCACTAGCCACCCTAGCGGGTAGGAGGCCAAGCTTGTGTAATCTTAGTATACAATCCAAAATATTTCTCCAGCCAGTACGGATGAAATCTCCATACCTATTTGCAATAGTGAAAACAGTAACAGTAGCCATTCTAGCTTTAGCATCATCACCAAAGGCTAAAACAGGCTCCTCGACAGATGACGGATTCAACAGTGTTGTAAACTTACATAGAGATACTACAAGATCATCCAAAACATCTTCAAGATGATGACACGCGGATATCTTCGCAACAGCCAAGAATCCGTCAATACATGTTTGGTAAACATCTTCATACTCTGCATGATCAAATACGACAGAGATGGCAGCAATTGTTGGGCCAGACATGATAGCAAACATGTCATGGTCAAGGTAAGCTCTGGAATCAGGAACAATGTATGGAGAAGTTTTTTTAGACTTATGCAACAGATCAATCCAACGGCTAGGAGTCATTTCAGCAAAACCAGCTGGTTGTTCAGGTGTGGTACGAATCTCATTCTTGCAGATCGAGTAATACAGCTCCGCAAGGAACTCGCGAGGGAGATCATTACCTCCATTAATGTGGCGGTTATTCCTGATGAAATCCTCTTCGGTCATTTTTTTCTTCACTTGTACGTTATGCTGATCCGTGTTAAGCATTATGATGGAATAAGACAACAAGAGAGCAGCATCTTTGTTAGCTAAAATCAGTGGTGATTGCTCATAGTATCTCTCTGAGAATGCCTCAAGCACCCTCTGTATCTTCTGCGATTCTCCAGGCAGTCTAAAAGTCTCTAGAAACAGCCTTAATGCAGTATCGAGATTCATGTCTTGGAAATCAAAAGTTCCAGCAAATTCATGTAGTACTTGAACGCAAAATTCATCATGATTTCCAAGAAAATCTCCGACGAGATTCTTATCTAGTCCAGCAGTATAGCGGAAGAAGCAAGCAACGCTTTGTGGATCAAGTTTCTCAGGCAGCAGATGTGTTCCTTGAAGAAATTCTAGCCCTTTTTTAGGATCCCGGTTGAAGTGATCAGCTCCAATCATCAATCTTCTTTTGATGTACTTTCTTCTGCGAACAAAAGGGACCCAATGATCAGGATCACCATAGTTCTCGCATTTTACCATCCAGAATGGAATATACTCCACAAGATTTACAGGAGTAGGTTCAGAAACCAATCCATTTCCTATCCTCTCAGCCATTCCTTGAATCACTGCAATCAGGCCATCTAAGGCAAGAATATGCATCGAGGACAAAGGGCAATTTACTGGAAAAGCACTCTTAGACAACAAATTTGCTAAATCTTCAAACACATTACTACAGGTTATATCACAATCTAAATTCGCATACATTTCTACCATGAAGGTTTTCTGCCTACAGAAATCTACTAGAGCCTCCATTGCAACCTCCTGCTGCTGGTAAGAAGCTCCAAAACGACTTTGTGCAAGTCTCAAGACCACACAGGAAAAGAAAGCTTCAAGCTGAAGCTTCAGTTCCATTCGCAAATGCTGATATAGGTTAAGAACAATGCTACAGACCATAGAGAGGATCAAAGGGCTCATTGACAAACCAAACTGCATGAGGTTACGAAACAGTTCGTCCTGTACCAAACTCAATAATCTAGGATGATGGCGGATAGCAGGGCCACCTAATTCAATTGCTGAGTTAATCAAACCCAAGGCAAAAAGGGGTACATCTTCATCGAATGTTATAGAATTTGCTCTGGGACCCATCCCCGTGTGTTCAACAACATTTAGCAATGAGCAAAGAAAATGAAATATTTCAACCATGCAGGGTACACCATATGGTTCTGTCATCAAATGCAAGTCATATGGAACTGCATCCTTCCCATTATCAATCCTGCCAATACTTTCATCCATCACACCGCTGATGAGGCCAGAGAAGGTATTAAAAACGCTAGATGAGAGTTGAACATCATATTCAGAAGTTCCACTGCCATTTTCTGATTTGCTGTTTAAGTTATAATCTGTTTCAAGGCCAGCAGTCTGCAGTAAAGGAAAACGTGTAAAACGGCAGACCGTAAATAATCAATGAACAAACATAAGTAATCCAACTAACGAAGATAAACATAAAACCTCAAAGAGTCATCACTAAGCTTTCTTTTCCCTTTGTACTACTAACAAAAAGAATGAGAAGATAGACCTTACAGAAAAATCGAAATCAAAACAAGAATGAAACAGATGTTGTGTACCTCACTCTTTATAGAACTGCCACCTTTAACCAAAGAACGTTCTGTGTTGTCAACATGTGGAAGATGTGAAAAAATGCACCTAACAAGCTCATGCATTGTGTGCCGAGCTATCCGCTGTAATAGTTCACCTTTAGTTCCAGCTTGATGAACTACTCGGAAGCAGGTGTTGACGATGGTACAAACATGTTGATTACTCAACATAACTGATGCTTTACTTTTCATGCAAGCCAAAAGAACCTGAAGTATCTTAGTCAACACAACTTCTTCAGATGCAGGGTCAGTTACCTCGAATCTGCAGCTAGTAACAGCATCAACTATCGAGTGCATAGCATCTTCAATGTTCATAGTATTCATGTCCAGTACATCAAGAGTCAAAATCTTGTAAACAGATGACAATGCAACACCAGTAATAGGTGCACCTGTTTCATCAGATCGAATGACATCAAGAAATGGCTGAAGATACAGTGAAGGGTTGACAGATTGCCACTCATTTTTCCATGAAAATATTTGTCTTCTCAATCCTTTAAGAGATTGAATGAGGGAGTGCTCCAACTGATCATCACCAGACACATAGCGACCTCCCCATCTCACGTTTCTCCTCATGACAGCCAGTACAGCTCCTATCTCTGAGTTGACCATACATTCCAATGCAGCCTTACTGGAAGAGGTAACCTCACAGTCTTCTGGTTCCTCTTCAATCGCTTTGATGCTAGATTGTAGCCTCAAACGTCCCATGACTTTCTAATTTAAACAAAGTTGCAACTTCAACAAGTAATCTGAAACTTCACTGACAGGACTGACTGGAAACAAACCAAGGCATGCAACTCCGGGTCTACAAGAAAAACCATACAAGGTAAAAATATTAGAATTTATATTGTGCAGATTCTAGAGTATATATATATCACCCTTTTCTGCAAGGAAGGGGTGCATAAAGTTTTAATAAAGGCATTGGTTGATTTTCAAACAGGCATGCTGACATTTATTCATAAAGTACAATAAGCTATTAAAAGCTCTGGAGAAAAATGTTTCAAACTGACCTAATACAAGCAATGCTTCTTCAATTCTCCATCATCAAGACTTCAATGGTTCGCACTGCAACATGGGGCCCCAATATATATTGATACCATCTGCTTCACTGCAGCTAAATCTAATGCACTTTGCCAGAGAGTCCACTAAGACACTTCAAGGAATTGTATACCTGCAACCGTTTATGATAAATAGCAAACAGCAAGCAATCATTCCACCAATTGCATACTTCAAAAATCACTCCATATATATATATTAAGAAATGAACTAGTCCTTCACATCTCCCAATAGACATTAATGCGGGATGGTAGATTAGTACCGGTCATAGTAGATAATTTGAGAGAACTAATTGAAAACTATTCCAGTATGCATCATTGGTACAGGTGTTCAGGGTGAACTCGTACATCGAACAGCTATTTATTTTGTTTAGCATGAATAACACTACAGCCACAAATGCAGTTTTCTAGTGACATTCTATTGCCATGGCACAGTTAGAAAGATTCATATACCTCAGATCATTACTTTTATGCAGACAATGCTCCCAAACATTGCCAAGAAAATCCGTCCAAGAATTCTCATTGTGAAACTAAAACAACTGAGGATATAGTGAAGTCATACAAGAAATTTTCAGGAAACTTAAGAAACAAAGGCCCTGCACATGGACTTTTGATTATGTGAAAGCATTATACATTAATCAAACATTGTATCCAAAAATAACCTGAACGAACAAGTCACAGTGGCATTAAATAAACCCCTGCCCTAACCATTCAACGACTTGGAAACAAGAAAGTAAAAAGCATTGACTCAAAATTTAGTTCAATTGATTCGGATTCACGTCAAATGAACTTGTTGTTCAGTACAGTATTAACAATTTTGTAAGCGAAATAGATGATTAAAAGCGTCAAACTGACCTCAACTTTAGCAAGTAAAATGCAGCACAGTCCGCGAACGATCAAGAAAAATCTGGTAATTCTTGTCCCTTGTCGCGGATACCTGACGATCCCTACGTTTAATCGAATCACATTACGGACTCAATGTTGAATTTTGAGTACGAAATGGAGGGGATTCTTGAAAAGGGGAATTAGGGTTTTGGGGAGAAGAAATATGATCATGGATCTGACAGCATAAGAAGAGATGGCGAGGGTATAACAGTAAATGGCATATGAATTCTTGGGGCAAGTTGGGTATTTCTCTCGTGTGTCTTAATGGTCTCCAAGAAGGGATTATTAGTTTAATAATGATCTAGAAGAATATGAATGAAATCGTGTTAGTAAAAGATTGAAGTATTTAACGAGGTTGATATGTTGGTCTTGTTTGCTTTAAATTATAGGGAGACGTTACGTTAAGTTTTGACTTTTGAGATCTCAAAAAATGTATAGAAAAAAAATTTAAATAATTTATTAAAAATTAAGTATTTTGTTTATTACTTTTGATGTCACGGTGGTGGTCGTTTGGCGTGGCAGCATTCATCGCTACTATTTCATCATATCATTGGTCGAACTTATAACTCATATTTCTCAAAAATATTATTTTTTAGATGATTCAAATCGATATCTAAAACTATAACATAGTTATACAACTTTAAGAAGAAAAATACAATTCTCATTCAACCCTAGAAACATTAACAACTTATTGGAATATGATAGTTATGTCTATCACTCATCCTTTTTCATTCCATGCTTTTATCCTACAAAATAAAATAAGTACCAATCAAATAATATATGTAATAGAAGTGATTAAAGTACCTAATGAAACCATAATGAACAAGGCATATAAAAATATAAAATGTGGTCTTATCAACTATTTTCTAATCGAGTTTGGACTATTTCGATAAACTCATTTAACAATAAATATAATTTTAAGTCGAGATTCTATACAAAATCCGAGCCACCACATGTCTTAATAATCTAACACCACCATAACATAAAAGATAATCGAAAAATCAACAAAAATTAGCATTTCTCTATTATTTCTCCTAATTTCGCATTGCGTCTTCTATATTCGAAGTAAAAAAAAAAAAAAAAACCACCTAAACTCTTTATCTTTCGATTTCTTGTTTAAGACCAACATAACGTGGCAGATGAGATTATGTTACATCGAGTTTAATTCCTCCTATTAAATCCCATTAAATCCAATAAGATATATAACTATAAGCAAAGGCATATTAGCATATTATATATGTATTCCTTGTATGAAAAATCATATTTTCACTCATTGAATCATTTGGAGCCACACGTTTATCTTCTTCACCAAATGAAATAGAAAAACAAACAAAGCCAAATAACACAAACCATATCAACATGGCTTCTTCCACAACCAGACTTTCCTTCACATTCTTCAACTTCTCCACACCCCAAAGATCACTACACCTCAAACCCCACCTCACATTCTTCCCCAATTCCTTTCACCCACCCAAATCCCTCACCACTTCGATTAGATCCATCGACGTCGACAAACAAGAACAACCCATTTCCCCTTCTCCGTCTTCAGAACAAGAAGATGCCGATCAATTTTCCGACCAGAAATTGGACAAGAAAAGGCCGGAGGAGAAGTTTGCGGTGGTGAACACCGGGATTTACGAGTGTAGATCTTGTGGGTATAAGTATAACGAGTCGACTGGGGACCCATCGTACCCAATCCCGCCGGGGCTGCCCTTCGACAAGCTGCCGGACGATTGGCGGTGCCCCACTTGCGGCGCGTCGCAGAGCTTCTTCGAGAGTAAGAGTATGGAGATTGCTGGGTTTGCGCAGAATCAGCAGTTTGGATTGGGGGGTAACACGCTTACCTCTGGCCAAAAGGCTCTGCTTATCTATGGTGGATTGCTTTTAGGCTTTGCTCTGTTTTTGTCTGGTTATTTTCTGCAATAATACCTCTCGTTTTCAATGTACTGTAAAGTTTGATGTTTTTTTTCCTGAATTTTGAATATGAGATACTATTGATTAATCCATGCTTCTGTACTTATTATAGATATCAATTATCAGGCCTGTGAAAAGTTTAGATTAAGCTTCTGTAAAGTTGGAGATAAGGCTTAATGAGTCGAGTTAAACAAGTTGTCGTAATTGAACCTGGTTTGATTTTAACCGAGCCCAGTTCAAACGAGATTTAGTATAGGTTGAGGTTGAATAATTCGACTTTTTTTGCTCACATATGATCATTTTTTCGTAATTGAGTCGATCTTTTATTGATTCTTTAGCCACCATTGCAATTGACATTTCCAGTAGGGTTGAGATTGATGTTTCTTCAGTTTTCAACAGTAACTGTATCTATGTGGTTGATACAATTTGCATTCAACAAGAGTCCAGATTCTACTCTGTTTTTCTCATTCTGCGTAATGAGAACTCACTGTGTTTAACCTTTCTTCCCCAAAAAAACTGCCGAAAATCGCCGCAGAAAATTGCTACAAATCATAGGTGCATAAGTAGCATTCAAATAAGAATATGACGAAAAATGAAAGAAGAAAAAAGTGATTATAATAAATGATTTGGTAAGCGTGTGAAATGATGTATATATGATTGATATGTAGTCAGTGGCGGAGCCAGGAATCGAAAGTGGGGGGGGGCGAAATGTTAAATTTTTTAAAATATACTTATGTTAAAAATTTGGGGGGGGCGAAATGTTAAATTTTTTAAAATATATACATGTAAAAAAAAAATTTATACACGCATGTTAAAAAATTTAAAATTTGGGGGGGGCGGTGGCCCCCCCACGCCCCCCTAGCTCCGCCTCTGTATGTAGTTATATAGAAGATTGAAAAAGCAAAGTTGAAAAAAGTAGAATTTTGATGTGAATTTGGTGTATTCGCTTATTTAAAATTTTGTAATTTAAAAATTTGAAAATAGAATTTGAAAACATAAATAAATAAATAAATAAATAAATAAATAAATAAATAAATAAGGCCTAACTTTTTTTCCAATGAATTTATGGTAATATCATCTCCGGTCCACCATAGCGTGTACCTAAACCTATTAACTGTTTAAATGGGTTATTCATTCACATGTAAAACTAGGGAACTAATTAGAAAAATATTGCACTTTTCGTCCTATACTTACCTCAAATTCATTTTTAATTTAATTATTTATTAATTTCTCACTGTTAGTCTTATAACTTTCAAAATGTCTCTCACGTTCAATTCACCATCCAAAATTTAAGAGTGCAATCTGTTAATCAACACTTTAACCTATCTTATTTGGTATAATTCATGCATCAATACACTTATACATAAATTATATTCAATATTTTAATATTTTTTTTTTATGACAAGGGAACCCGCAACCGCTACCGTTAGGTGCGCACTGGGTAAACCCCGCTCTTGTGTAATAGCCTGCAAACCACACAAGAGAGGTAAACCAGCCTAGGTTGCCCATAACTGGGTAAACCCCGCTCTTGTGTAATAGTCTGCAAACCACACAAAAGAGGTAAACCAGCCTAGGTTGTCCATAACTGACAGGCTCACAGTAGAGAAGGCAAATAGGCATTCCCTCATCAGGATTCGAACCCGTGACCAAAGCCACAACATTCACATGCCCTTAACAACTCTACCAGGGGTTGCCCCCAAATGGTAAATTGAAAATATTTTAATATTTTTACTCAACATAATGTGTCTCATTTGACCAAGTCTGATCAAATAATTGACTAATATAGTTGATCGTTAAATTTTGGACGATAAAACTAAATGTAAAATATTTTGAAAATAACGGCACTGCATACAAAAATTTAATTAAATTACAAAAGGAAAATATAATTTAATTTAATTGAACTAATTAGCTATGGTAGGTGTCCTAGCTAGCTGTGTTGGGTGAAAATTCATGTGATGGGGCGATATAAATTATAATCAATGAGTTCATTAATTATTTATATATTAATAATCTGAAACTTGGTAGAACTCATTAGCTACCTCACGTGTCCCACTCCCAGGGCCAGCTGCATCCAGAAAGTGCTTTGCTCCAAAATCAACAACATATAAATGGCGCTGATTTCAACTCTCCTTTAAAACCCTCGCTGCATTTATTTCAATCCAATCCAATTCGATTCTCAGCTCAGTCGGTGATGGCGATCGGAGATATCAGCCACCGAAATGAGGCGGCGGCGGAGTTCGAAGGTGCTCCTAGACCGCTCATACACACTATATTGGCGCTTATAGTGTGGCTAGGTGCTGTCCATTTCAACGTCATAGTCGTCCTGTTTTCGTTCATCTTCCTTCCTTTTCACAAAGCGCTCCTGTTCGTATTTTCATTTATTTTATATTTGTGATTCTGTGTTTTTGTTTGTTTGTTATGTTGGTGAGGTGTTTTTTGTTTTGTTTTTTTAATATTTCAGAGTTATAGGATTGCTTGTGGTGCTTATGGTGGTTCCGATTGATGATAGGAGCAAGTATGGTGGGATGTTATCCAGGTTCGATTGTGCGAATTATCTCTTTTTTTTTTAATTATAGGAATGTTTTGCTGTGTTCATGAATAATGAGCTATTGATCATCAGTCTGTGTTTGTGGACTAAAATGTTGGTACATGATTTATCAGGTATATATGTAAGCACGCGGTTGGTTATTTTCCTCTGCATTTGTATGTGGAGGACATCAAAGCCTTTGATCCTAATGAGGCCTATGGTAAAGTTAGTTTCTTTGTTCATTATCGGTTCTATGAGCACGCTTTCTTTATTATTTTGTGTCCATTTACTGGTCACTACTGCAAATCTTTCTGTCTTTCCATTTCAATTGTATAACTTTGATCCATTATAGACTTCCAAATCCGTTTCGGAGTCATTGGAATAGACATTTATACCTTTTCATATTTGAAACTGAATGTCATAAAAATCTTTTATTTCCTAATTTTTGCATTTAGCTTCTTCATGTGAATATCATTTTTCAATTAGATAGTTCAGTTTGTTCGCATAGTGCTGTTTTTAGTATACAAAGTTAGGTTACAGTGAATTTGCTTTTTGTAATGTTATATGGATTGGGAAGTGACAAGCGGTTCCTTGCTCATCCATGTTAGTTTATTAGATGTCTTGCTTATTCAGTGTAGTCAAAAAAGATTTAGTCAAGGAAATTGTTGTCTTACGGCAGTTTTTAAACGTTGTACTTGCAGTATTTGGTTATGAGCCTCATTCAGTTTGGCCGATTGGAGTTGTTGCTTTAGCTGACCACACAGGTTTCATGCCTCTCCCAAAAATCAGGGTCCTTGCCAGTACAGCTGTAAGAATGGCAAGCTTGTACAAATTTTGGAGTTGATCTTGTATGCATGAGTATATCTAATTATGAAAAAATTTTGGGCAGGTGTTCTACACTCCATTCCTGAGACATATATGGTCGTGGTTGGGACTTTCACCTGCCACAAGGAAAAATTTTAGTTCTCTTTTGGCATCTGGTTATAGCTGTGTCATAGTTCCAGGGGGCGTGCAAGAGGCCTTTTATATGGAACCTGGCTCGGAGGTACACCATTTGCGACTCGGTTTGAGGACTTGTAAAACATATGTGCATTGCACGTAAAGTATATGACCCCTTTTCAACATATTGTCGTATTTTCAATTTTGATTTCAAATTTATTTCGGCAATACTCTAGCATAGTCAAAAGCATTAATACTTGAAGGCATGGAATTTGGGAACTTTCCAAAAGCTCTAAGAGAACTATGCACATAAATATTCTTGTGGAAAAAGTGGTTGTCCTGTATGCTTATTATTTTATTTTTTCTAATTAATTAGTCAAATCGCTTTTTTCCTCATCAAAATTATTTCTATGCACATGAATGTTTCTCGTGGAAAATTTGGTTGTTTTTGTGCATACCACTTAATTTTCTTGTGAATTACCAATAATTTTTTTCTTCATCAAAATTTTTGTTTATTGTTTTCTCACTATTATCAATATGGATCTTAATCCGTTGTCTATGTACGATATAATTTTTCTTGTAATTCTTTATGGAAAATTGCATTTTCAGTACGTCCTCCACGTTTCAAAATCTATGAGCAGATCTTACTAGCTGGTCGAAAGAAAAGAGTATTTAATATTTTATGCATCTCCTTTTTTTTATAAGGTGGATCGGCCTTGTTCTATTGAGGGTATGAGGGACATAGTATATCAAGTTAGAGGAGTTGATAAGTGTATACTGTTACTATCTAGTTGATACCTTCTGGTGGCTAATTTTTCTTCTGCGTCGTACACAGGTTGCATTTCTTCAAAGAAGAAAAGGATTTGTACGTATTGCTGTGGAAATGGGCAAACCTCTGGTTCCTGTTTTCTGCTTTGGTCAGGTGTAAATTTTTTTATTTCCTTTCTCTTGTTTTTGGTATGAAAATGATTTCAAAATGTTCGCCAGAATAGCTCATAAACCACTTCTTAAACTCAATTTTTTAAACGTGTTTGTTTATACCTAGAACTGCAAGCACGCTTTCTGGATTGGAGACCCCTATTACTTTTTGTCGGTATTTTAGACACAAATTTGCCCGTGAGGGAACTTCTTAATCCTTTACGTGCTTTATATATTAGTAACATACATCATTAAAAATGACTAATTCTAAAGAATAGGTTTGAATTTATACCTAACTTTTAAGGCGCTTGCTTAGTACACGATATCTCTTTCTCCGATGTCCCATTTGAATTCCCTGGCCAATGAAATGCTAGGAAGATGTGAAAGGATCTAAAATCATTTTTAAGGGTATAATAAAATCTGACTAGAAACAGAAAAGAAAGACGGAAATTTGGAACAAAAATTAGAAACTGACTTCACATTCGAGTGCAAATTTACGAGTACACTTTGCCCGCGCCAGTATTTTCAGTTACTTGATGGCAGTTTATACATGAATCTCATGCTTCTATATTCTATGAAGATTACACAGGTTACCTCTTTGTTATAAAATTGTTGCTACGTTATGACTATTGTTTCAATAATTCTGCAGTCTGATGTATACAAATGGTGGAAGCCTAGCGGGAAGCTTTACTTGGAATTTTCTAGAGCAATTAAGTTTACACCAATACTATTCTGGGGTGTACTAGGGTATGTTCAAGTTTAGAAGATTGTCTCTTTTGAATATAGCTGCTATGCCTGTATTTGCAACAAATTAGCAGATGACATGATTGTTCAAAGTATCACTAATTTTTCTTATAAATTTGTTAGCATATGCTGCATCTATCCATTTAGGGTTTGAAAGGATCACGGAATACAAGAGTGGAAAACAAATAAGATTATAGAATTACTTATGCTGAACAAATGAAAGAAAAAGAGAAGGAATTTGAGGAAGGCAGTGTACAACTTCTGTTCCCCCTCATATCGTTTAAATAATTTCGAGCCTCTTCTTCTATTTCCTAAAGATCTGGCTCAATCTTTTCGTGTGAAGCACCGTGAAGGCATAGTTCAAAAATTACATGTTTCACTATAAGATGTGATTTATGAAAAACATAGACATTTTCAGAGGGCCTTGATAATATAAAGCCTCGCACTTGACCTTGGATATAGTGTGCCTCAGAACAAAATCCTCACACTGCATAGAAGGCTAATAGCTGATCGGAATTTAAGTTCGACTGAACAGACGCTTTGATGTGTTTATGAATGGAAAGGGCACTCCAATTCTTGCATGTGTTTCTTTCATTGATGATTTTTTATCCTTAATTTGGAAAAAGTCAGAGTTTTAGTTTGCTTATCTATACTGAACTTTCCATTATAATGGTTCTTTTGCAGTTCACCTCTACCTTTGAGGCGTCCGATGCATGTTGTGGTTGGTCGACCAATTATGGTCAAGAAAAATCCGCAACCTACTGTGGAAGAGGTATGGCTGTATACAGTACTTTTGAATATGAACTTGATTTTGTCGATTTCAAATGGTATAAAGTACATTACCTTCTGTGTTTTAGACTATGCTGCAAGTCATTCTAGACTTCATTTACTACCGACTGAATAAACGGCAATAGTAGCTATTGAATAAATAGCAACAAACTAGGAGTCTATAAAAGGTGTATTAGAGATTCTCCTAAGACCCAGTCACTAATATGAAATCATTTCAACAAATGCTGCATTCAACAAGGGGGGAATGAGTATCTCTTAAATCCTTTTCAGTATATATATATATATATATATATTTTCAAATTTTCTGGCAAATTTATCGAATTCTGCATGAACTTGAGATTAGGGGTGTTTGGATAAATCTGGCTTTCGATATTTTGTATGGTGTTATCTGGTAAGCAAGAATCGAACCGAGTTGAATCTCACAGTTTTCGTTGTTATTTGGCTTGGAATTCATGAAATAAAGGTTGATGAAGTGCATGGGAAATTCGTTGAGGCGCTTAAGGATCTGTTTGAAAGGCACAAGGAGAGGGTTGGCCACAGTGACACACCCCTCAGGGTTCTCTAGTAATATCATATCAATGTCACTGGTATAATTTCACCATTTATCTTTGTATAATTGATTTTTATTTATTATTTATACTATCTATTTCTATCTATCCTAGTCCTTTCCCCCCCCTTCAATTTCTTCTCTTTTTTTGTGGTACGAGCAAAGAACCATAAGAGAAAACAAACTCATGAAAGCTTTTTTATTAAAACTAATTCTAACAGATAGTTATAGCAATCAAAATACTGAAATATTTTATATAAACTCAAATAGGAGTGTTCACGAGTCGAGCCAGCTCACGAGCCGGCTCGTCGGCTCGAAAATAGCTTGATTCGAGCTCGAGTCAAGCTTTTCAATCGAGCAGAGCTCGAGCCTAAAAACGCGAGCTGGAATAAAAAATAATTTTTAATTAATATATTTAAAAAATAATATTTATTCATATATTTTTATATAATATGATATATTATAATAATATATGTATAAATAATAATATTTTTGATATTAATTATTACTATATTTAATAATATATGAATAAATATAAAATTATTAATATATATTTTTTATAAAAAATTATTATTTTATAAAAAAATTTATTTTTTTAAGCTCGAGTTCGGCTCGGCGGCTCGGCTCGGTTCGAGTCAGGCTCGAACTCACTATCCTGCAGCTCGTCGAGTTTGAATTTTTGGCCCAGCTCGGCTCGAGCTCGACTCGTGAACACCCCTAAACTCAAATATGTATTTTCCTTTTGTGTAGTTCTCTAATTATATATTTAACGGTCTTAAAACGACTTCTAATAAATTGGTAGTTTTTTTTATTTTTTTATGAACAAACAAAAGTTGGTATCTTTAAAGATCACATCATTGCTTATTCTAATAAGTAAAATATGAAATTGATATATTTTTCAACCCCTCTCGAAGAAAAACAATATAACATCTCTTTTATATTCTAAAATTAGAGGCGTCAAAATTGGTGAATTAGTTGGATTGGATTGGATTGAAATCATAATTTGGGAACTATACTGACACCTATGCCTAAAAACCATAGAAATGAATACATAAATCTCAATAAAACTGCAATCGGCAGAATGGTAATGTGATGTACAAGGAGTTAATAAACTGCCCTGTTCACAACATCCCAATATTACTCTACACTCAAAAAGGGCAGTATGCATATTTGCAACAAAAAGCCTCTTGCAATAAATACTTATAATACACACAATTAAAGAAAAAAAAGAAAATAAATCATATACTCAACTTCAGATGGTAAACAAAATGCCTCTTCAGAAGGATGATGGTTCACTCAAGAATCTGCAGCCATTGATACCAAGTCCAATTCTTCATCAGAGTCGATTACATCTTCGAAATCATAATATGGATTTACCTGCAACAGAATTTAAACCAATGTTATAACATCAATACAATTTTGTTCGGCTTCAAAATATAATTTTCGTATGAAATGGGACAAATATCAACCTTTCGATATGATACCCTAACATGTGAATTCCTATTTCCCAATATTTTATCTTCTTTCAATTGCGATTTACATTTTTTTCGAAATAATTTCTCTGGATAGTAGGAAAAGTTCACCTTCGGCCTTGGAGTGATAGCTTCGAAGCTATGGAAACTAGGTGTATCAAAATGTGGGGGCTCCAAGACAATATATGCTCCTTTATTCCTGTACCTCTCTTCTGTTGCCTGCGAAGTAGACAAGAAACGAAGAAATATTCAGCTTCTTATAATATAACGAACTCTACTATTCTACTTCCATTATGAAGGCTTTTGAACGAGACATTAAAACACGAGCGATGAAAAAAAGAAGCCAATATTATTAGAGGAAATTTTACCCTAAATACAACTTATAAGAGTAATTACATAAGAAAAAACAAATACAGAGAGCATTAACCTACCTGAAATTGAGGATAATCGGGAGCACTAAATATCGTGATAAGCTTTCCCGAATCTACAATATGGTCTATAGTATACCCTACATCCATTCCCCCAAGATCCTGTCTCTTATCCCTTGCATCAGGACCTTCATGTGACCTGATGATCAACTGCAATTTCACCATCAATTCCAAGCATGAAATTACACTAAAAACTGGCACTCAAATGATAAAACTGAATTACCTTTAAATTAAACTTCTTTAAAAATTCTTCGGTACAATCTGGGCCCCACAAGAGACCAATGCCCCTCTCTGTATTTGGCGAAAGCCCGGGTGCCATTGATGGATCTGACCACAACACATCACCAGGTATCAGATTTGGACCTTCCCATGGAGGGTCAAGAACAGATCTTCTAGCTTTTCCCAACTCTTCAAAAGAACCAAGAATTAAAGATTTCACCTCAGGGTTATGAACAACTTTTCTATTCTTCTTTTTAGACCTTTTCGATGGGGTGGCAATCGTGCCACGAAAAAGGCCTCCGTGTGCAGTGTAAACTTGCCCGGCTATGATGGAGGCAAGAGGAAGCCCTTCGAAACAGCCTAAACACTTTCTGTATACGTGTTTACCATTGTCTCCGTATTTTGTTAACACTTCCTGCTCAAACCCGTATACGGATGTACAATACTTAGACTCGTGATTCCCACGAAGCATAAACACCCTGTGAGGCATAAGAACCTATGCAAGATATTAGCCCCATTGTGAGTATCAGCATAGAGTTATTGACAAATCGATGTGTTATAAAGGATTGCACATAATTACAGCAACCCACATCTTACATAGTTATTGACAATTACATAAGGAATGAGAATTATAGCAACAATGCAACTCAAGTTAACATATTTGAACAAACAAAATCACACTTCACAAAAAAGCTAACAAATTTGAACTTCAATCACTAAAATCTTCCCATTTCCTCTATTACACTGCAATAAAGATGATTCATAAAGATGAAGATCAGTCAAAATTAGGTCAACAAAAAAAGCATAACCTTCCATGCCAATAGAATCAGAAAGACCTCAAGCCCCCAGGCACCTCTGTCCACATAATCACCATTAAAGACGAAAATCCGATCATCGCCCGGAAACCCAGCATCTCTCAGCAGAAACAACACATCGTGAAGCTGGCCGTGCACATCTCCGACCACCACAACTCGCGAATCGGAACTCAATTCGTCGATGTGGACGCAATTAGGCTCCTTGTGCAAAATCTTCGATGCGGTGAGCACGAGCTTGTCGAAGACTGCGACGGGGAGCACGGACGGGAATTCCGACGGCGGTAGGGATCTGGAGGACCAATCGAAGGCGTGCATGAGATTTGTGACCCAAGCTAGGGTTAGGGTGGCGTTGTCCGGCCATGCGATAGGGATCTGAGGGAGGATAGAGGGAGAATCGGAGGAAGTAGAAGCGGCGGAGAAAAAATCATCGTCTGAGGAGGATGGCGCTAGTGGCGCCGGCGGTGATCGTGGCGCCACAGGCGGCGGGGAAGATGACATGCTTTATTGTCAACTCAGCTTTTTGAAATTATTATTATTACTATTATTAATTGAACGTTGGGACTTGGGATATAGCATAGATTGGGAAATAGTCAAAACTCAAAAGGCACTAATTTCAAACTAAACAGCATATATACATATATATTTTTAATTATCTAGAACAATAGGATGGAAATATCATGTTAGGTTTTATTTTGGGCCTCTTTTGGCCCAAAATTCTGGCCCAATATTGTTTGGCTTACATAATTTGGGTCAGAAAAAAGCCCAAAATTTTGGTCCAAAAAACCCACTTTATTTTCTATGGCCCACATGCGATTTTTATCTCTCTCATTTTTTCCATGGCCCACGTGCCAATACTTTCTTGAGTTGTATGTGTGTTGTTTGCAAGTGCATCCTCAAATATTTCTCTTTCTGTTTAATTTGTGTCAATGTGAATGAAATTTTTTACATTAATAAAATGATTTATGCTGTAATTGAATTTAATTGTTGAATTAATATTTTTTTATCATGAAATGATTTATGCACATAATAATTGATAAATGTTGTCATAATGAAGAGTGGAGAGAGTTGTAGATATATTGGCATGTGATTTGATGAGTCTCAAAGTATGAACCATTCCAACACCCTAAAACGGTTATACAGTGACAAAGAGCAGCTACATTTCCACCTCTTTTCATTTATTATATCATTTCTATTCTCCCCTCAATACACCCCAAACTCATATTACAAATTATTTAATATTTTAAATAAAATTCATATTATTGTTTAACATTTGTAATTTGTTAAACAACAGGTTCGGTTGAAATATATTAATTGATCAATTATTATAAATGAGTAATTTAATTCAAAATGTCTGTTAATCCTATCTTTTTTGGTTCTTTTAGAATAAAAAATTTGTATAATGAATTTATAGGAGTGAAAACTTTCCATGATTTTTTTTGATATAAAAATTATTTTAAGAGATTTTTAATAGTTTTAATTTCTCTAAAACATATAAGAAAATGTTGATCCCCTCATTTGTTGTACATTATAAAAACCCTCCAACATTTTCAAAAATCACATGAAATCTCCCTCTACTAAGTCATGTCTCACAATTACACCAATTATATAATTGAAATTTCAATTTTATTCATCGAAAATCTTACCATTTGGACCCTTGACGAGGTGTATTAGTAATTTTTAATTAAGTGAAATAGATTTTTATAATTAACTAATAAGTGCGAGGACATATAATTTTCCTTAAAAAACTAATATAACTCTAAGTTTTCTCACTGCATGGGAAGTTCAAGAAAATAAAAGACAGATGAAATTATTCCGCTAATTTCATGCAAAAATATATTGTTCTTGAGTAGATTTCTTTTCATTTTTCTGTTCATAAGAATCCCAGGTGAGATTAGCTCAAAGAATTTGAAGAAAAATGATGTTGATGTCAGTAGACGACGTCGTATCAGAGGTAATGAAGATCCACAAATCACTAACTACCACCACGTCCTGGAATAGACGAAGTTGAAGCAGCTAAAACTCTGATCCGAAAAGTTGAAACCGAAGATCAATCGAAACTCGAATCAATCGCAAATCAAATGAAGAGCAAATATGTCCCAGAAGAACTGTTCAAAATACTGCAAGACATGCAGAAGAATATGATCCATTTATAGAGCAAGGAGCAGAAGAAAGAAGCTTTAAAACTGTTAAATCTCGAAAACGCACACCTGGTGTTCGACGATTTGATTCTGAGAGCTTCGAAATGTGTGGCCTCTTTGTCTCCGAGTGGCTCTTCAATGGAAGCCACTGCTTCTTTTTCGAAGAACTCTAGTTTGAAATTATCGATCACTTCATCTTCTTCATCGAGTTTTTGTAGTGAGAAGGAGAGTTTGAAAGCTTCGGAGATGATATTGTTTTCAAAAGACGACATGTATTTGAAGAAGCCGAAGGCGGCCTTTTATCGCGATGTTTTGGCCGTGCTGCAAGTTGTAGATCCCACTCTTAAACCAGCCATTGCATCTGCAGGTGAGTCTTTTACATGATTAACTATGTATATATATATATATATATATATATATATATATATATATATATATATATATATATATATATATATATATATTAGTAGTTTTGATTTGTTTGTGGTTCAAAGTCGTGGTTTTCACACTGTCGATACTATTGGGCGACGTTAAATAAATTCATTAATTTAGGATGCTAAAAGTTCTAATTTTTTTTTTTGTAAAGTTGTAGAAAGTATAATTAAATTAAGTTCCCGTTAATTTGTCCAGTGTTAGAAATATTTGAAGTAGGTTTAAGTAAATTTAAGCATAATAACATGTGAGATGCCCGTTAATAACATTATATATATTGGCGATATTATCCGATATTGGTGATCTATATAAACTCGGAGAATAATAGATGTTACGCGATCTCGATACATATGTACCAATACTTTGAACTATGTGTATATATATGATTCACATTTTCATGTCTTACACCGAAACAATTGTTCTTTTGCAGGGCAAGATGGGGAGAAACTAAGTCTAATAAAACTGGCTAGTCTCATAGAAGTGTCGGTAAAGAAAGGAACATGAGAGCTTAATCTCCAGGGTAAATTAACCGATCAAATCGAACATATTCCTGATTCTATTGCCAAGCTCTCAAGTTTAATCACATTGGATTTATCAGAAAATCTTCATGTTACCACGCTCTATAGGCGGATTTTCCTCATTAAAAACCCTAAATTTGCACGGAAACAAAATCAACGAATTACCAGAATCCATAGGGAATTTGCTTACCTTGCTTCGTCTCAATTTAAGAGGAAACCATTTAAACTCGATGCCATCAACCATTACTAATCTAATTCATCTCCAAGATCTCGATATAAGCTCTAACGCCTTCTCAGTGCTTCCAGATTCAATAGGATCACTTATCAATCTCAAGAGATTAAACGTTGAAACCAACGATATGGATGAAATCCCTCATGCTATTGGTCGATGTACTTCGCTCAAAGAGCTTCATGCAGACTATAACCGCCTCAAAGCACTTCCCGAGGCACTAGGAAGAATCGGGACTTTAGAGATTCTAACAGTTCGTTATAATAATATCAAACAATTGCCCACAACTATGGCATGTTTGACGAGATTAAGAGAGCTTGTTGTTAGTTTCAACGAGCTTGAATTTGTTCCCGAGAGCTTGTGCTTTGCTACAACACTTGTGAAAATGGATATAAGCAATAATTTCGCCGATTTGCAGTCTTTGCCACGGTCCATAGGGAATCTCGAGATGTTGGAAGAGTTGATGATTAGTAATAATAAAGTAAGAGTTCTTCCAGACTCTTTTGGGATGCTAACTCAGCTTAGGGTTTTGAATGTTGAAGGCAATCTCTATCAGTACTACCGCCTAGTAATGTCGTTGAGAAAGGAGCTCAGGTGATATGACTTAATTCTTTTTTTTGAAATTTAAAGTTGAGTTTGTTTACAAAACTTGCTGAAAGGCAGACGAAATAGATGAAATAGGTAGAAGTTTCCATAAACATGCGTTTATTTTTAGGGTTTTTTCAATTTTTTTTTTCTAGACAAACAAAAGCATAATTAGTTAAACCAAACTATAAAAAGGCAACTTAAATTAAACTAAGAATTCAAAAGCACTTCTTTCGAGTTTTAGGAAACACTGTAACTAACTGCTACAATCTCTCTCTCTCTCTCTCTCTCTCTCTCTCTCTCTCTCTTTAAAATTAGGTTAAGTCTAAATGAGTTCTTTTTGTCCCTCAGGCTGTTGTTCAGTACATGGCTGATCTTGTTGCTCAGAGGAAATCACAGCCGTCCAAGCAAAAGAAGTCTTGGGCTCCGAAATGGTTCTTTTCAAAATCTAACAAACGCCAAAGATATGGCGTGGAATATCTTAAAGCCTAGCATGCAAGTGCCTTTTGAAAATCATAAAATTAATCTACTTTTGATTACATTGTTGTTGAACGTTTAAAAGCTCAGCAGTTTATCTGTATCTGAAGGTAACTAAATGTTTCCTTTATTTGTTGGTTAATGGCCATGTAAATTATACTAGCAGTGGCTTCTTATTGTGAATCATAATGTTTTTTCAACCTGGAAGTGATGTTTGTATCTACATGCTTAGTGAAAAGAAAGGATGCTAGGTGTAATTAATTTCCATAACCCCTCAAAAGAAATGAGGTGTAAGAAAGTTTAGGTAGGGTCGACTCTGGTCACGTACTTACCAAGATCAGGGCATACTTTGGAACCTTATGTCGCTTACAAAGGTACTTCCAGATCACTCTCCAACACAACTCTTGTATCGGCAAAGGAGATCTTTTTAATAGTTTTTGACCATTTTTCCCCGACGATAAATGTAAGCCTCGTTAACATGGGTAGAGGTATTCATACATTTGGGAAATTAGTAAAATGGATGTGCATTTGTACGTAAAAATATTTTTTATATAAAGTAAAATATAATTATGGAATAACACAATGCTTATGTAAAAAGTTATTTAGTATATATTTAATATATTGTCAAGCTTGTTTAATTTATTTATTTCAAGAAGAAAGTTATATTAATTACTCTCTTTTTTCTTGTCTGATTAGTCTATAATTACTCTAGAACTACATTAAATATCATTCACGTTCTAAATAGAAATTATGTATAGTTTACAAACATAGACATTTTTTCAGTTTATGTCATTGATTCTATATTATTTTAGAAAAAAATAGATTAGTTTCTACTTTCTGCGCATATAGAAAATTTTATTTGTATTTTATAAACTATACATAGGAGCTTTCAACGTATAGAAAATTTTATTTATATTTTATAAACTATACATAGGAGCATTCAACGAACTTTCAGGTTAAACCTTATCATAAATAATTTTATATATATCCATGTACAAAAAATTAAAAATGAAATTATAAAAAAGGCTCAAGCGAAGATTCTGCTCGTGAGCGTATTAGATGTGAAAAAAACGTTCAAAGTTTTTTACAACACTAAAAAAATCAAATTAACAAGGTTGGATAGTTGAAAATGATTATTGCAATATTAAAACAATTTGGAGCGAGTATGCAACTTTTCACTATGTTCTCTAAATAGAAATATATAATATTGATATTGTAACTTTTAAAATATACTGGCAAGATGTACGTGCTTTGCATATGAACACCTAATTTTTAATGCTACGTTTGGATCTTAAGGAGAAAAAGTATACATAAAATATTTTTCTTCCTTAAAGTTATTTTTTTATTTAGTAATTGAATGTTATGCTTTAATCTTCTCTAATTTTCAGTTGTGTCTTCCATCTCACATAATAATTCATGTTGGTGTTGTTTTCACTCTTTTTATGATAAATTGTCCATAATTGAATTGAAAGAACTTAATGAAAAATACTTTAAATATTTTCTTACATTTTTTGTCCTTTTTAAATTGACATGTAAGTTTTTTTAAAGACATTAAACTATTAAATCTTTAACAATTAAAAATAACTGTAAAGATTTAAGATCCTAAAATTAAAAAAACACGGAATTAACATGCTCATATAAAATTTTATAAATAGATAATTAATGGAAGTCGCACAAAATACACTTTTATTTTACTTTAAGTTAATATAATTTCATAGAAAAAAGAATTTTATATATACTACTAAATTTGAGATTGTAATAAGAATATAAACATGAAATTCTTATAAAAAGCGTTTATGAATTTATGATGAATGAAGCAAATTATTTAGCAATACATGGTTGCATACATACTCATACCTCAATAAGTAATTTAATTTTAAATAATGGACAACATGTGTATATACTTTATAGTAAATATTAAATTCAAAAAAAGAAAAATTTACATAAAGGATGTTTGTACTTGTCATAATATTTGATTTTCAAATGAAAATTTGGTTTTTCATATTTCACGTCAACTTAGACACAAAAAAATAATAATTAGAAATTAGTTCACGTACCCAAATGTGTCTAAATCTTAATTTCACACGTCAAATGAAAAATATTATCTTAATAATTCTCCTCTATATAATGAAATATGTGTTGCATATGTTTAAACTAAAAGTTAATAGATCATAATATGAATATACATTACTAATAACTTGATCGAATTAATACCAAATTCGTTGTTAAGAAGAATTCATATAATATACAGTACAAATCATATACAAGTAATTACGAAAAATATAGAATTAAACAATTTCGTAAGAATTCTCTGTCTTATAATGAACACATACGCATTAGTTAATTATCAAAAAGATAAATTTAAAATTATTGTAAGGATTGTTGAGAAATGATGAGAATTTGAAGTAAAAACTCAAAAAAATGTGTAAAAACAAGGAAACTTTTATGTTAGAACAAGTTCAATTCTCATATCTCAAGACAGTAAGACGTATTGTATGTGGTTCCACATATATTTATACAAAAGAGTTAAAACAAAAAATGTATACCTTTTTGAAAAGTAGGTGGCGAGGGCTAAATGTGCATTAATTGAACATGCGAGTAAAGATGACTTGTAAAATCTCACTGATGGAGTAAATGCAGTTGAAAATTGTTGTTCTTATGAGAAAGTGAAAAAAAAAAAAAGGATACACATAACATTTGATTATTGATTATCATTTTGTATTTTGAAAGGTGCTTATACATAATTTGAGTGTATTATATATTGATTTTTTTCCAAGTTGTATTATATCATTTTGTATTTTGAAAGATGCTTATACATAATTTGAGTGCATTATAGATTGATTTTTTTCCAGGTTGTATTGAAATGAATAAATAATGGTAAGCATTGCCATTCTGAATTTCCTTTTCACAAGCAAGAACCTATATACACTCACATACATGTACATTAGGTTAAATTTAACACTTCTTTATGAAGAATAATTTAAATATATTTTGATTAATGAAAATAACTTTGACAATTATTACAAACTCAAAACAATCAAGAAGTGACAAATTAATTAAGTCTAAACCAACCATCCCAAAACCAACCCTAACAAACTAAAATGATAGAGAGAGAGAGGGAGAGAGAGCATGGAAATTAAATCAAATCTGATAAGAAATTATAAAAGTTAAATAAAAACTTGAGAGAAATGCTTACTGATGTTCTTCTTTAGTCCATGGAATTGGCATTTTGCGTTGTTTCCCTGCACTAGTTGACATATTTTTTGTTGCTTAGATCGCTCCTCATCATCCTCCATGAATTGCTCTTTTTTCTCTTGAGTTTGGTAATCTGGAATTAGAACTTGACCATTTTCAATCATCTCCACATCATGAATCAGTGCTTCATAATGTCTTTTGATATCCTCAATTGTTTTCCAGGGAATTTTTGAAGCAATATATTCAAAGAAGCCTGGAGAATCTGATTCAATTTCAATCTCAATATTTTGTTCTCTTCAAATCTCCACTTTGTTCTCTCCATTTGCACTGGTGATGATAAGAGAGCATACAAAGACTCTTCAATTAATGTAGGATACTCAAAATCAGATCATTCCATAGTGTGTGTTCTCTCTCTTAATAGAGTGGAAATGACTCGTATTTATAAAAAAAAGAAGTAATTGTTTTTTCAGGAATTTAATTCCTAAAAAGTGAAAATAAAAGTTAATTTGTGAGGTAGTACATCTTTTTTCTACAATGATTCTCCTGTATAGAGGCGGAGTTAGGGTGTGGCGAGGCGGGCTCCACCCAAAAACATTAACATATGTATATTTTTAAAATTTTAATATTTAGATATACCCAATTTTGTAATCATATATAATCATATTTTGGTCATACCTATTTTTAATTTTTGATTGCGCCACCGCTTTTGTACATTTAATTTGACAGGATCATATCACAGTTGTATGTACAATGTGTTGTATAAGTTACAATCACTTATGGGTTTTTTTTCATGTCTCTTATTCTTCATCTGTGTGTGTCTTAGCAGGGTAGAAATGGCCCATCTATGAAAAAAAACCTGATTTCCATGACTTTAATTCCCCATAGAAAAATGAAAAATTACAAAATTAATTGGTGAGGTATTACATTTTCTATTAAAAATCTAGGATTGTAGAGATGTTATATTCAATTAGTGAAATTCTTTCAAAGGACACACCACAGAACTGAACAGTCACATTATTCTTATACTAATAAATAACACATTTGTTAAACAAGAAAAATATGATCTTGTTAAAATAATTCACATAAGTAATTATTGTTCTTAAAAATGTCATTAATTAGTCCAAAATTGATATAAAAATTTAACTAAATGAACTATTTAATAAGTTAATTATTTGATAAACTTAATATTGGTTGACATGAAAGAACCAACCAATTCTTCAAATAAAAGTTAATTAAAAAGTGAAACATAAATAGTAATGTAGCTAAATAAACTTTTATGTAAATGTAAACTTCATTTTTGCCCATGTTTGATTTTGAGAAATTAAATATACTCAAACTCTTGAATTAAATACTTCAAAAAAACTACGTTATTAAACATTCGAAATCAAAACAATAATTTAACTACGTAAATACTTACTAAATATATTCTAAGTCATGAGCTCGTAAAATAATTCAATTATATATATACTTTCTAATTTTATAATATTATATATTCAAAACTTAAAGAATTAGTTTAAGCGATTTTATCATTCAATAAATTGTTATATATTGAAGATAATTATAAATAAAGAATAATTATGAATAATATATATTGAAGATAATTTAATAATTTTAAAATACGTAGCAATCATCAAGAAATAATTTTTTAATTAATCTAATACTAAATCATCATATCCTATTAAATAAGATAACTATTAATCAAAATCCAAGAGTCACCAGTTCTTAATCTATCAATTTATATCTAATCTCTATCTACACTAATTGATTTAGTAATGTTTAGAAAATTAACAATATACATAATTTAGTAAATTATAATATAATTTACCCATTATACAATTGTTATTTTATAGTACCTCACCTGTCTATTGAAAATAAAAATAATAATAATAATATAATTCATTTAGTAAACATAAAATTCACTACTTTCCTCAAAGATTAACCATACTTCAAATTAATATCCACTTATAAGAGTTAAAATTTGTCAAAATTATAACTTTCAACAGAAATATAAATGTTCAATATTTTTTAAATATACAATTTTCAAATTATTACGAAAAATATATCTTAATTAATGAGAACTAAATGTTAGGATTAGTGTGTCTAAATGGACGAGGATATATTAATTAGGATATAGGTAGCAAAGTGAGAACGTGTGTCTGTGTGTGCACGCACAATTCTCATAGCTAATCTAAATACTATCTATATTTATTTCATAAAATAGGTTCATAGCTACATTAAACAGTTTAACATGACAATATCTTCCTTAAAGCATAATACAAATCGAAATATAAGATAGACAAAGCACATAGATCTATACGCCGTTCAAGCCCACTTCTGGTTCCCAAAAGACGAAGCAAAACACGCCGGAGAACAACCAACGGAACTAGAACTCTGATTGAAGATCATCGGATCAGCAGTTGTAAAAGCAGTGTAGCTCATGGGCAAAAACATAGAACTAGGGTTTTGCTCCATGTTACCACCATTAAAATTGCCATTAATCATTGGATTATTGAACCCATAAGAGGAAGCAAATAGCATTGCCCCATTGTTGTTTATGCTAACATTTTCACCCCTTTGGGGCACTGAGATAAAGTTTGAAGGGTTCACAGTTTGAATATCATGAATGCTGGGCCGACGCCTGTCCAATGGAGTCGAGCTTGTTTGACGCCGATAAAATTTTTGTGCATGACTGGCAACCTGAGTCGGGGTTTTGGTGACAACATAGTACCTCGAGATACTCCTCCAGTCTCCTTTACCATATTGTTCGAGTCCCTTAAGAAATAACCTAGGATTTTGAAGTCAACAACGTGATGAAATGAGCTACAGTTAAAGGTGGTGATGAAATGCGAGGAAAAAGAATAAAATGACGTGAAAAATCCGAGTTACGAAGTAATTGTGATTGAAAAAATTATGGGTTTTTAGGGGAGAGTGAAAAAAGAAAAAATGAGTAACGTTTGTTCACTTTTTGAATTTTTGAAAAAGTGAGTAGAGAGACGTATGTTGGAGTATTTATTTATTTATTTATTATTCTTTTCTGGTTCCATTGAACTGAAAAAGTGTTCATGATTCCTGTCTCAAAAAACAAACACCACTGAGATGTTAATCAGGTAAGTTTTTATAAATAGATTTAATTACTAATAGATGGAACAAACATTGAATATAATTGCAATTGTAAATTCTAAAAAAAGCAAGTTATATACAAAAAGATTGAAATAAAATTGAGAAAATTCCTGTATACATCAAATTTTGGACTATATTTCATAAAATCGTCTGTAAATAGGTCATCTCCACCAAAAACGAAAAGGGAAAGAAGAAAACAAAGGGGAAAGGCTAGATCATAAGATTGAACATGCATGCAAACTTAATTCCCCAATTGGGTTTATATATAAAGTAAAATTAAACACATCAAAAAAAAAAAAAAAAAAGGAAGTTAAGAGTTTTGAAAGAAATACTGATGTTCGTTTTCAGTCCATGGAACCCCTCTTTTGCGCTGCTGGCCACTGTTCTTCGTCTTAACTGAGCGAGATGAAGATCCCTCGTCTTTTTTATTGGTCACAGTAAGTGGCTTTCTTCGATTATCGGCCTGGTTTTCGTAATCTGGAACTGGAATATGGCCGGTTTCAATCATCTCAACATCTCGAACCAATGCTTCATAATGGGTTTTAATATCTTGAATCGATTTTCCTGGAATTTTTGAAGCAACATTTCCGAAGAAATTTGGAGAATCATAATTAGTTTCAGCTAAAATATTCTCAAATAACTTGTTTTCTTCAAAAGACCACTCAGTATTCTTTTCAATTTGGAACTGGCCATGGTCTGGTGATGACAAAAAATCAGACAATAAAGACTCATCCAATGGAGACAACTCAAAATCAGACCACTCCATTGTTGTTGTTCTGTGTTTTTTTTTTTTTTTTCTTCTTTTGTGTGTCTTAGCAGGCTAGAAATGGCTGATATTTATATCAGAAAACCCTGATTTCCATGACTTTAATTCCCTATAAAAAGTGAAAACAAAAGTCAATTGTGTGAGGTATTATATATTTAATTAAAAATCTAGAATGATTCCCCTAGATATTTAATTTGGCAGGATTATGGAGATGCCATGTACAATTGGTGAAAATCCAGGGAAAAAAACTCACCATGCAACTGATTAGTACTCACAGATTTTTCTTATACTATAAGAATTATTTTGGGGAAAATTATAGTACTTTTAGATATGAAATAATATATACTTAAATAATTAAATATGTCACATTTTTTTTCTAAGATTTTGTTGACTATATACTTGTAGAGGGCATTAGGTCAATTTTTTTTTATTAATTAAAATGAGATTCGGCCGAAAATAAGAAGAGAAAAGATCCGGCAATATTGATTGTACTATTATCTAGATATTGTGGGACCGAGAATCATGATTTATGGTCGGGTCCCATTATATTCAAACCGTTGTTATTATAACGGACTTTAGAATGTCGGAATTGAAAAGACATTTGGTTTGTATATAAATCAAATAACGGCTGTCCACACTTGGCGTTGACGCAGCGAACCAATTGAAAACAAGTAAACGTATACTTTAAAAAAAAATGATTCGGGTGTAAATTACACTTGTCTAATATGCGGCTAAATTAAACGTGGGTTAAAAATATTCATTCACTCAAATGATTCTCCGACAATTTATATCTTAATTAAATTGACTCATCAAATTATGATTATTATAATTTTTTCACTTTAAATAGAATTAAATCGTTAGAAGTTAGATATGAAGAAGTGAAAACATGTCTATAGACTATAATGGAGAAGAATCTATGAATACTAAACCACTCATCACACTAAAAATTTAATCTTACTTGCCATGCTTTCATGACTGCAATTCTTTGTCAACACAAAGGGACATTTTGTAATAAATTGCTAATACCTACCAAACTGAAGCATCTTTTCACTAATTTTCATGCAATCTAACACTTGTCTCCATGAATCAAATGACTTTTTGAAGAAATTCCTTCGAAAAAAATACATAAAATTTAACAGAATTTGAAAGGTTGAACACTTTTTCCTCTTCATCAACTCTCTAACCTGTAATATTAAATGTATTCTATCAATGGACTAACATCAAATGAATAATTTAATTTTTAGACCATTAGGGACTAACTATATTTGTTTTTGAATAATATTAAACAACTTGTTATTAAGCCAGACCAACTATTAAAAGAGGAAGTTGAGCGTTGTAATTAGATGATTGTTTTAACTAAAAAAAACTTATTTAATAATCGAGTTCATTATTATTATATTGTCATAACATAATGTCACGATTAATGAAGTTCATATACAAAATGTATATTACTAAAATGGGATTACATTCAAATTGTATAGTTATTCATATACACTCCAAAATTTATATACACTCCTAAAACGGGAATACATAAAATACTAAAAAGGGAATAAGCTTTTAAGTTTGTTTACTTTTTCATAGACAAAAGAAAGTCATATACACTCCAAAATTTGATATGGTTATGTTAATATGAACTTGATGAAATTCGTAGGAATAATGATATGATTAATTAATATAAGTTATATTATCAAATATTCCTTCATAATTCAACATAGTTATGAAAAATACTTGTTTTTAGTAAGAGAGGCGTGTTATGAAATAAACATTTATCTTATATGTAATATGCTTAATAGATTTAAAAGTTCATATAAAAACAAATATTCTTTTAACTCAATAAGCACATTATTTTCCTTTTATCTGCATCTGGTATTTATTCATGATAATCATTTGTGTAGAATGATTTTAATCCTAATTTTTCTAAGTAATCATAAGTATCAAATTTAAACATCATACTCAACTTAAGCATGTAGTTCTTTTGAAAAGATTGTCATAAACAAATAAAGACTAGTAGAATTATATTAATTAATATTTGTGAAAGTATATTCAAAACCAATTGATGTTTCCTTAACATGTATATCAAATTTAAAATTAAGGCCGATGAAAAATTAGAAGTTTACTCATGCAATTGCCTGTAGGTGAAATGAAGTTTTATTTTCTACATACTAAATATATATATATATGTTTTAGAATTATTGAACTACCAAAAATATTTTTTCTCAATTACTTTTTGCATCCACACTAAAATTTGCAAAAATTAATTAACCAAGCACATTACCATTCCTAAATTAAATTTCACAAAACATTTTTCCAGATTACTTGTCAATATATATTCCCCAAAACAATTCGAAAGAAAACCAAACAAAACATTAAGATCCCAAATTTCAAAAAATAAATTGTACTCAATGAAAATAAAAACCATTTTGCTCAATGGTATCATTGTTATAGTTCTGATTGGGCAATGGAATGAGATCACCAGGAGGACTAGCCAAAGGGATTGCAGCCGCAGGTTCTTCAACGTTTGTGATAATTAATGGATTCACAGTGTGAATATCATTGATGCTTGGCCGACGCTTGACAAAAGGAGTCGAGCATGTTTGTCGTCGAAAGTATTTTTGTGCATGACTCGCAACTTGTGTCGGGTTTTTGGTAAGCACACAATGCCTTGAGATATTCCTCCAATCTCCTTTTCCATATCTGTTCAATCCCAGAAGGAACAGCCTGCACGGTAAAGGATTTTGAAGTAAAAAAGTCAAAACAAAAGTGGAAAATATAAGGATACTTTTTATGTTAGAACAAGTTCAATGCCAATTTCTTAGACAGTAAAATGTATAGTATGTGGTTCCCACATTATATAAAAGAATTAAACACAAAATGTAAACCCTTTTTTTGAAAAATAGGTGGCAAGGGTTAAATGTGCATTAATTGAACATGCGAGTAAAGATGACCTGTAAAATCCCACTCATAAAATCCCACTCATGGAGTAAATGCAATTGAAAATTATTGTTATCTTATGAGAAAGTGATAGTAGGAAAAAAAAAAGATACATATATAACATTTGATTATTGATTCTCATTTTGTATTTTGATTAATGAAAATAACATATTACAAATTTATTAAGTCTAGCATCTCCCCATCCCTAAACCAACCCTAACAAACTAAAAGGACAAAACAAAGGCCTGGAGAGAGAGGGATATATATATATATATATATATGAATAGAGAGAGAGAGAGAGTGACATATAGAGAGAGAGTCTAGAGAGAGAGCAAGCAAACCAAATCTGATAAGAAATTAAAGAAGTTGAATAAAAGTTAGAAAGAAATGCTTACTGGTGTTCTTCTTCAGTCCATGGCACTGCCCTTTTGCGTTGTTTACTTACAGTAATCGACGTGCTTTTGGTTGTTTCAGATCCGCCCTCATCGTCCTCCATGGATTGCTCTTGTTTCTCTTGAGTTCGATAATCTGGAATTGAAACTTGACCATTTTCAATCATCTCCACATCTTGAACCAATGCTTCATAGTGGCTTTTGATATCCGGAATTGATTTCCAAGGAATTTTTACACCAATATATTCAAAGAAACCTGGAAAATTAGGTTGAATTTCTGCCAAAGCATTCTCAAATATTTTGTTATCTTCAAAACTCCACTCTGTTCTCTCCTTTTGCAATGGAGTTGATAAGAGAGCAAACAAAGACTCTTGAGAGCACTCAAAATCAAGCATCTCCATTGTGTGTGTTTTCTGTGTTTTCTCTCTCTCTCTCTCTTTTTCTCTTTCTCTCCTAATTTTGTGTCTCTCTCTCTCTCTTTTTCTCTTTCTCTCCTAATTTTGTGTCTCTCTCTCTCTCCTAATTTTTTGTCTGTGCCTCAATAGGGTGGAAATAGCTGGTATTTATAGGGAGGAAAAAATTATTTTTTCATGAATTTAATTCCTCAAAAGTGAAAATAAAAATCAATTTGTGAGGTATATATATATTACATCTTCTTCTAGAATGACTCTACTGTCTATTTAATTCGGCAGTTTCATATATATATATATATTGCATGGAATTGGTGATATGTTGGAGACAACTTTAGTGAATATTCACTTAAACTTTTTTATATATTTGGGATTTTAGAGAAAATGATAATCGTGTAAGTTATAACAAGAATAAAAATTATTTGGAAAATAATCATATTTCTTAAGGCTTATATCAACGGGAGATTTGAATTGAACAACAAGAAGAAAAATCCGATAATGTTGATTGGATTATTATTATTAGGAAGTCGTGAATGAGGATCAAATATTTATTGTTATACTGGAAGAAGGGAATTGTAAAGACAATTAGTGAATACACGCATGAAACTTAAATATTATGTGGCTAAAGCAGAGTACAGGGCGGACGAGAAGGCCCTAGGCCCGGATGGAACACTTGATGTGATGCTTTTGAGTTTTAAGAGTGACTTAACAAAGAAAACTTTTTTTAAGATATTTTGATTTATTAACTTTAAGTAACAAAGAAATTATAACCTAATATTTCTAAAGTGATTATATATTTTATTTTTAGACATATAACTTATTTTTATTGCTTAGTATTTGAGTTTTTGTCATTCAAAATAGAAATATATAAGGACATATTGGGTAGATCAAAAGTTCAAAGAGCCAATGATTTTATAATAGAGTAGATTATAAGAATTATTTCGTGGTTAATTATAGATAGTACTTTTAATTATACCAAGAATAAAATAATTTATAAAAAATAATTAAATCGATCACATTACTTTTTCCTAAGATTTTGTTGAATATATTATTAGTCGAGCATTAAGTCCAATTTGTTTTTTATTAATTAACATGAGATTCGACCGAAAACAAGAGTTAAAAGAACCCGATAATATTGATTGGATTACAATTCAGATTTTGTATTTTGTGGGAGAATTATGTCCTTTCTTTACGTGTCCATGATACTCAAACCATTGTTATTATAACGAAATGTAGAGTGTACGTCAACAAAAAATCTAACATACTGAAAGGACATTTGTTAATATACAAATCAAATAACCATCATCCACAGTTGGCATTGGCACATATCAAACTAAATGAAAGCGAATAATAGTATACTAACAAAAAAAATTGATTCGAACGTAAATTACACGCGTCTTTTGTGCGGCTAAAGTGAATGTGGGTTGCAAATATTCATTTACTTAAGAGATTACGTGGCAATATTTATATCTTAAATTGACTCGTCAAATTATGATTATTAGTATTTTCTTAAAATAGAATTAAATCATTAGAAGTTGATGGAAAGAAGTGAAAACATGTCTAAAATGAATAAGAATCCAGAATACCAAACCACCTTGGAAAATCACTAATCAACACAAAGTGACACTTGTGCACTAAGCCCTTCAAAACAATACATAAAATTTCACACAATTAGTAGGCAACAAATGTTAAGTATAAATTAAATGTATTCTATATCAATATGGACTAACATCAAATGCATAATTTAATTTAAGGTTCAACGGTGATAACACTTTCCCCTCTTCATCAACTCTATAGTTTCTAATATTGTAAGTGTACATAAATTAAATGTATTCTATATCAATAAGGACTAACATCAAATGCATAATTTAATTTTTAGTTTTACCTTTGAATTATCTGGACCAACTATATTTGTTTCTTAATATATAATATAAAATAACTTGTTATTAAGATAGACCAACTATAAATAGAGGAAGTTGAGCGTTGTATTCTAATTAAAAAATAACATTCTCTTATTGAAATTTATGAACAATTAGAAGCTTTTGAATTTTTATGTACCTTTTTAGTTTATTTATTTTTGTGGACAAAAGAAATTCATATAACACTTAAATTTGATATAATTATATTGATATGAACTTGAAATTCGCAAGAATAATATGGGTAATTAATATGAATCATAGCATCAAATATTGATTCAGAATTCAACATAGTGATGAAAAAGACATGTTCTTAGTAATAGAGACGCATTATACAATAAAGATTTATAATTAAGTAAAGTGCTTAATAAATTTAAAAGATTGTGGAAGACAAAAATATTTCTTTTAACTATATAAGCAACTTATTCTACTATTACTTTTTTTGTTATTTATTCTTAAATCATTTGTGTCGAATGATTTTGATTCTAGTATTTCTACTATATCATAAGTATTAAATTTAAAATCAATATACTTAACTTTAACATAAATATTTTTAAGAATATAATTATGAGTAACAAAGCATCGAATCACATTAATTAATAATTAAGAATGTAGATAAAATTTAAAAAATAATTAAGATAGATGAAAAATTAGAAGTTTGTTCATGAAACTGCCTTTAGGTGAAAATGAAGTTTTATTTTCTACGTATTAAACATATAAATCTTTAATTATTGAGCTACAAAATTATTTTTTTCTCAATTACTTTTTGGCATCCACACTAAATCATTGTTTTTGCAAAACTTAACCAAGCATAATATCATTCTTATAACAAATTTCACAATAAAGTTTTCCAGAATACTTGCCCACAAAATTGATTTCCTGAAAACCCTTCCAAATAAAACCAAACATAGCATAAATATCCCAAAATACCAACAATAAATTCTACTCAGTGAAAATAAAAACCATTTTGCTCAATGATATCACTGTTATCGTTGTGATTGACCATTGGGATGAGATCAGCATGAGGACTAAGGAAAGGGATTGCAGCATCAGGTTCGCCAATGTTTGTGAGAACATTTCCATGCCTTTGGGCCATGGAGTTGAACATGAATGGATTCACAGTGTGAATGTCATTAATGCTATGGCGGCGCTTGTCCACCGGAGTCGAGCATGTTTGTCGTCGGAAGTATTTTTGTGCATGACTCGCAACTTGTGCCGCGGTTTTTGTAATAACACAATGCCTTGAGATGTTCCTCCAATCTCCTTTTCCATATGTGTTCAATCCCACAAGAAACAACCTGCACGGTAAAGGATTTTGAACTAAAAACTCAAAACAAAAGTGGAAAAAATAAGGAAACTTTTATGTTAAAACAAGTTCAATGCCCATTTCTCAGACATTAAAATGTATTGTATGTGGTTCCCATGCACATTTATATAAAAGAGGTAAATACAAAATGTATACCTTTTTTTGAAAAATAGGTGGCGAGGGTTAAATGTGCATTAATTGAACATGCGAGTAAAGATGACCTGGAAACTCTCACTCGTGGAGTAAATGCAATTAAAAATTGTTGTTATCTTATGAGAAAGTGATAGAAAAAAGAAGGATACATATAACATTTGATTATTGATTCTCATTTTGTAATTTGAAAGATGCTTGTACATAATTTGAGTGTATTATATATATATATATATATATTTTATGAATTTCATTGAAATGAAAAAATGTTGGTAAGCATTGTCTTTTTGAATTTCTTTTTCACAAGCAAGAACCTATATATACTCACATACATGTACAGTAGGTTAAATTTAACATTTTTTTATGAAATATATTTTGATTAATGAAAATAACAATTTTACAAATTAATTAAGTCTAGCATCTCCTCCATCATTTAACCAACCCTAACAAATTAAATTGACAAAAGGAAGGCATGGAGAGAGAGAGAGAGGGATATATGTATAGAGAGAGGGGCATATATATATAGAGAGAGAGTCTAGAGAGAAAGAGAACAAGCAAACTAAATCTCATAACAAATTAAATAAGTTGAATAAAAGTTAAAAAAAAATGCTTACTGATGTTCTTCTCTAGTCCATGGAACGGCCCTTTTGCGTTGGTTCCCTACAGTAGTCGACGTGCGTTTGGTTGCTTCAGATCGGCCCTCATCATCCTCCATGGATTCCTCTTGTTTCTTTTGAGTTTGGTAATCTGGAATTGGAACTTGACCATTTTCAATCATCTCCACATCTTGAACTAATGCTTCATACTGGCTTTTGATATCCTGAATTGATTTCCAAGGAATTTTTGAACCAATATATTCAAAGAAACCTGGAGAATCAGGTTGAATTTCAGCCAAAGCATTCTCAAATATTTTATTCTCTTCAAAACTCACTCAGTTCTCTCTTTTTGCAATGGAGCTGATAAGAGAGCAAACAAAGACTCTTGGGAGCACTCAAAATCAGGCAATTCCATTGTGTGTGTTTTTCTGTGTTTTTTTTCTCTCTCTCTCTCTCCCCTAATTTTTTGTCTGTGTCTCAGTAGGGTGGAAATAGCTGGTATTTATAGGTAAGAAAAATTTATTTTTTAATGAAATTAATCCCTAAAAAGTGAAAATAAAAATCAATTTGTGAGGTATATATTACATCTTCTTCTAGAATGATCTGTTGTCTATTTAATTCGGCAATTTTACATATATATATATTGCATGGAATTGGTGATAAGTTGGAGACGACTTTAGCAAATATTCACTTAACCTTTTTTTATATTTGGGATTTTAGAGAAAATGATAGTTGTGTATAAGTTATAACAAGAACAAAAAGTATTTGGAAATTAATCAAATTTCTTATGGCTTATATCAACGGGAGAATTGAATTGACCAACAACAAGAAGAAAATCCGATAATGTTGATTGGGTTATTATTATTAGGAGGTCGTGAATGAGGATATACAAATATTTGTTGCTATACTGGAATGTAGAGAGAAAGAAGGGAATTGTATAGACAATTAGTTAATACACGCATGAGACTTAAATATTATATGGCTAAAGCAGCGTACAGGGCGGACGAAAACCCCAGGCCCGGATGGAACGCTCGATGTGATGCTTTTGAGTTTTAAGAGTGACTTAACAAAGAAAACTTTTTTTAAAATATTTTTATTTATTAACTTTAAGTAACAAAGAAATTATAACCTAATATTATAATAAAAACCGTGTAATTGCATGTTAAACTAAGTATATTTTATTAAGAATTAGTATTTATCATAAAGTTCTAATGTCATATTTTTAAAATTGTATATATATATATACACACATTATTTTAATTATTTGACTCTTTTACTTTAAAAAAGTAGATTACATATCATATAGTTTTAAAGTGATTATATATTTTATTTTAGATATATAACTTATTTTTATTATTTAGTATTTGAGTTTTTGTCATTCAAAATAGAAATATATAAGGACATATTGGATAGATCAAAAGTTCAAAGAGTCATGATTTTATAATAGAGTAGATTATAAGAATTATTTCGTGGAAAATTATAGATAGTACTTTTAATTATATCAAGAATAAAATAATTTATAAAAAAAAATTAAATCGATCACATTTCTTTTTCCTAAGATTTTGTCGAATATATGATTAGTCGAGCATTAGGTCCAATTTGTTTTTTATTAATTAACATGAGATTCGATCGAAAACAAAAGTTAAAAGAACCCGATAATATTGATTGGATTACAATTCAGATTGAATATCATGAATGCTTGGGCGACGCCTATCCAGTGGAGTCAGGCTTGTTTGACGCCGATAAAATTTTTGTGCATGACTTGCAACTTGAGTCGGGGTTTTTGTAACAACATAGTAACTCGAGATGCTCCTCCAGTCTCCTTTACCATATTGTTCAAGTCCCTTAAGAAATAACCTAAGATTTTTTGAAGTCAACAACGTGATGAAATGAGCTACAGTTAAAGGTGATGAAATGCGAGAAAAAAAATAAAAATGACGTGAACAATCCGACTTAAGAAAGTAATTGTGATTGAAAAATTTATGGGTCTTTTAGGGGGAAAGTGAAAAAAGAAAAAATGAGTAACGTTTGTTCATTAAGTTCACTTTTTGAATTTTTGAAAAAGTGAGTAGAAGAGAGACGTATGTTGGATGTATTTATTTATTATTCTTTTCTGGTTCCATTGAACTGAAAAAGTGTTCATGATTCCTGTCTCAAAAAACAAACACCACAGACATGTTAAGTTTTCATAAATAGATTTAACTACTAATAGATGGAACAAACATTGAATATAATTGCAATTGTAAATTTTAAAAAAGCAAGTTATATACAAAAACATTGACATAAAATTAAGAAAATTACTGTACACATCAGATTTTGGGCTATTTGGTTTATATTCAAGCGTATATAAGAATTTTTCATAAAATCGTCTGTAGAAACCTCACTCACACCAAAAAAGAAAAGGGAAAGAAGAAAACAAAGGGGAAAGGCTAGATCAAAAGATTTTAACATGCATGCAAACTTAATTCCCCAAATGGGTTTATAAAGTAAAATTAAACACATCAAAAAAAGAATTGGTTTAAAGTTTCGAAAGAAATACTGATGTTCATTTTCAGTCCATGGAACCCCTCTTTTGCGCTGTTGGCCACTGTTCTTCGTCTTAACTGTTTGAGATGAAGATCCCTCGTCTTTTTTATTGGTCACAGTAAGTGGCTTCCTTTGATTATCAGCCTGGTTTTCATAATCTGGAATTTGAACATGGCCCGTTTCGATCATCTCAACATCTCGAACCAATGCTTCATAATGGGTTTTGATATCTTGAATCGATTTTCCTGGAATTTTTGAAGCAACATTTTTGAAGAAATTTGGAGAATCATAATTAGTTTCAGCTAAAATATTCTCAAATAATTTATTTTCTTCGAAAGACCACTCAGTATTCTTTTCAATTTGGAACTGGATATGGTCTGGTGATGATAAAAAATCACCCAATAGAGACTCATCCAATGGAGACAACTCAAAATCAGACCACTCCATTGTTGTTGTTCTGTGTTTTTTTTTTCTTCTTCTTTTGTGTGTGTCTTAGCAGGGTAGAAATGGCTGATATTTATATCAGAAAACCCTGATTTCCATGACTTTAATTCCCTATAAAAAGTGAAAAAAAAAAAGTCAATTGGTAAGGTATTATATCTTTAATTAAAAATCTAGAATGATTCCCCTAGATTTTTAATTTTGCAGGATTATGGAGATGCCATGTACAATTGGTGAAAATCCACGGATAAAAACTCACCATGCAACTGATTAGTACTCACAGATTTTTCTTATATTTTATAAGAATTATTTTGGGGAAAATTATAGTACTTTTAGATATGAAATAATATATATATACTTAAATAATTAAATCTGTCACATGTCTTTTTTCTAAGATTTTGTTGAATATATACTTGTAGAGAGCATTAGGTCAAATTTATTTTTTATTAATTAAAATGAGATTCGACCGAAAACAAGAAGAAAAAAAAAATCCGGCAATATTGATTGACCTATAATCTAGATATTGTGGGACCGAGAATCAAGATTTATGGTTGGGTCCCATTAGACTCAAACCGTTGTTTATTATAACGGACTTTAGAATGTCGGAATTGAAAAGACATTTGGTTGGTATATAAATCAAATAACGGCTGTCCACAGTTGGCGTTGACGCAGCGAACCAATTGAAAATAAGTAAACGTATACTTAAAAAAAAAAGATTCGGGTGTAAATTACACTCGTCTAATATGCGGTTAAACTAAATGTGAGTTAAAAATATTCATTCACTCAATTGATTCTGCGACAATATTTATATCTTAAATTGACACGTCAAACTATGATTATTATAATTTTTTCATTTTAAATAGAATTAACATGTCTATAATGGAGAAGAATCTATGAATACTAAACCACTCATCACACTAAAAATTTAATTTTACTTGCCATGCTTTCATGACTGCAATTGTTTGTCAACACAAAGGGACATTTTGTAATAAATTGCTAATACCTACCAAACTGGAGCATCTTTTTTCACTAATTTTCATGCAATCTAACACTTGTCTCCATGAATCAAATGACTTTTTGAAGAAACTCCTTCGAAAAAAATACATAAAAATTTAACAGAATTTAAAAAGTTTAACACTTTCTCCTCTTCATCAACTCTCTGACCTGTAATATTAAATGTATTCTATCAATGGACTAACATCAAATGAATAATTTAATTTTTAGTTCTACCATTAGGGACTAACAATATTAAGCTAGACCAACTATTAAAAGAGGAAGTTGAACGTTGTAATAAGACGACTGTTTTAACTAAAAAATAGAGTTCATTATTATTATATTGTCATAACATAATGTCACGATTAATGAAGTTCATGTACAAAATGTATATTACCAAAATGAGATTACTTTCAAATGTTATAGTTATTCAGATACACTCCAAAATTCATATACACTCCTAAAATACATAAAATACTAAAATGGGAATTATAATCTTTTAAGTTTGTTTACTTTTTCATAGACAAAAGAAAGTCATATACACTCCTAAATGTTATATGGTTATGTCAATATGAACTTGATGAAATTCGTAGGAATAATAATATGATTAATTAATATGAGTTATATTATCAAATTTCCGTTCATAATTCAACATAGTTATGAAAATTACATCTTTTTAGTAAGAGAGGTGTGTTCCGAAATAAAGATTTATCTTATATGTAATGTGCTTAATAGATTTAAAAGATCATATAAAAACAAATATTCTTTTAACTCAATAAGCACATTAATTATTTCCTTTTTATCTGTATCTAGTATTTATTCATAATCATTTGTGTAGAATGATTTTAATCCTAATTTTTCTAATTAATCATAAGTATCAAATTTAAAATCATCATACTCAACTTAAGCATGTAGTTTTTTTGAAAAGATTATCACAAACAAATAAAGCCTAGAATTATATTAATTAATATTTGCGAAAGTATATTCAACACCAATTAATGTTTCCTTAACATGTATATCAAATTTAAAATTAAGAACAATGAAAAATTAGAAGTTTATAAGCAATTGACTTTAGGTGAAATGAATTTTTATATTATACATACTAAATATATATATATATATATATATGTTTTAGAATTATTGAACTAGCGAAAATATATTTTCTCAATTACTTTTTGCATCCACACTAAAATTTGCAAAAATTAATAAACCTAGCACATTACCATTCCTAAATTAAATTTCACAATTTGTCCAATATATATTCCTCAAAACAATTCGAAACAAAACCTAACAAAACATTAAGATCCCAAATTTCAAACAATAAATTCTACTCAATGAAAATAAAAACTATTTTGCTCAATGGTATCAATGTTATCGTTGTGATCGGGAAATGGCATGAGATCAGAAGGAGGACTAGCCAAAGGGATTGCAGCTGCAGGTTCTTCAACGTTTGTGATAATATTTTCACGCCTTTGGGCCAAAGAGTCAAAAATTAATGGATTCACAGTGTGAATGTCATTGATGCTTGGCCGACGCTTTTCAAAAGAAGTCGAGCATGTTTGTCGTCGAAAGTATTTTTGTGCATGACTCGCGACTTGTGTAGGGTTTTTGGTAAGAACACAATGCCTTGAGATATTCCTCCAATCTCCTCTTCCATATCTGTTCAATCCCAAAAGGAACAACCTGCACGGTAAAGGATTTTGAAGTAAAAACTCGAAACAAAAAAGGAAAAAATAAGGATACTTTTTATGTTAGAACAAGTTCAATGCCCATTTCTAAGACATAAAATGTATTGTATGTGGTTCCCACATACATTTATGTAAAAGAGTTAAACACAAAATGTATAATCTTTTTTGAAAAATAGGTGACGATGGTTAAATGTGCATTAATTGAACAGCGAGTAAAGATGACCTGTAAAATCCTACTCATGGAATAAATGCAATTGAAAATTGTTGTTATCTTATGAGAAAGTGATAGAAAAAAACATTTGAGTATTTATTCTCATTTAGTAATTTGAAAGATGCTTGTACATAATTTGAGTGTATTATATATTGATTTATTTTTACAGATTTCACAAGCAAGAACCTATATACACTCACATCAATACATGTACAGTAGGTTAAATTTAAAACTTTTTTATGAAATTTATTTTGATTAATGAAAATAACAATTTTACAAATTAATTAAGTCTAGCATCTCCCCCATCCCTAAACAAACCCTAACAAACTAAATTGACAAAAGGAAGGAATGGAGAGAGAGAGAGTCTAGAGAGAGAGCAAGCAAATCAAATCTGACAAGAAATTAAAGAAGTTAAATAAAAATGCTTACTGATGTTCTTCTCCAGTCCATGGAACTGTCTTTCTGCGTTGTTTCCCTGCAGTAGTCGACGTGCTTTTGGTTGCTTCAGATCGGCCCTCATCATCCTCCATGGATTGCTCGTAATCTGGAATTGGAACTTGACCATTTTCAATCATGTCCACATCTTGAACCAATGCTTCATACTGGCTTTTGATGTCCGGAATTGATTTCCAAGGAATTTTTGAACCAATATATTCAAAGAAACCTGGAGAATCGGGTTGAATTTCAGCCAAAGTGTTCTCAAATAGTTTATTCTCTTCAAAGCTCCACTCTGTTCTCTCCTTTTGCAATGGAGCTGATAAGAGAGCAAACAAAGACTCTTGAGAGCAGTCTAAATCAGGCAATTCCATTGTATGTGTTTTTCTCTCACTCACTCACTCTCTCTCTCCTAATTCTCTCACTCACTCACTCACAGACTCTCTCTCTCTCTCCTAATTTTTTGTCTCTCTCTCCTAATATTTTGTTTGTGTCTCAGTAGGGTGGAAATAGCTGGCATATATAGGGAGGAAAAAATTATTTTTTCTTAATTTAATTCCTCAAATGTGAATAAAAATCAATTTGTGAGGTATATATTACGTCTTCTTCTAGAATGATCCTGTTGTCTATTTAATTCAGCAGTTATATATATATATATATATATTGATGGAATTGGTGATATATATATATATATATATATTGCATGGAATTGGTGTTAAGTTGGAGACGACTTTAGTGAATATTCACTTAACCTTTTTTATATATTTGGAATTTTAGAGAAAATGATAGTTGTATAAGTTATAACAAGAATAAAAGGTATTTGGAAAATAATCAAATTTCTTAAGGCTTATATCAACGGGATATTTGAATTGATCAACAACAAGAAGAAAAATACGATAATGTTGATTGAATTATTATTATTAGGAGGTCGTTAATGAGGATATACAAATATTTATTGTTATACTGGAATGTAGAGAGAAAGAAGGGAATTGTAAAGACAATTAGTTAATACACGCATGAGACTTAAATATTATATGGCTGAAGAAGAGTACAGTGCGGACGAGAAGGCCCCAGGCCTGGATGGAACGCTCGATGTGATGCTTTTGAGTTTTAAGAGTGATTTAACAAATTTTTTAAAATATTTTTGATTTATTTACTTTAAGTAACAAAGAAATTATAACCTAGTATTATAATAAAAATCGTGTAATTGCATGTTAAACTAAGTATTTTTAATTAAGAATTAGTATCTATCGTAAAGCTCTAATGTAAGATATTTAAAATTGTACATATATACACATTATTTTAATTATTTGACTCTTTTACTTTAAAAAAGTGAATTACATATCAAAGAGTTTTAAAGTGATTATATATTTTATTTTTAGATATATAACTTATTTTTATTATTTAGTATTTGAGTTTTTGTCATTCAAAATATAAATATATAAGGACATATTGGATAGATCAAAAGTTCAAAGAGCCATGATTTTATAATAGAGTAGATTATAAGAATTATTTCGTGGAAAATTATAGATAGTACTTTTAAATATACCAAGCATACAATAATTTATAAAAATAAATAAAATATGTCACATTTTAATTAAATGAATCACATTTCTTTTTCCTAAGATTTTGTTGAATATATGATTAGTCGAGCATTAGGTCCAATTTGTTTTTTTATTAATTAACATGAGATTCGACCGAAAACAAGAGTTAAAAGAACCCAATAATATTGATTGGATTACAGATTTTGTATTTTGTGGGAGAATTATGTCCTTTCTTTACGTGTCCATTATACTCGAACCATTGTTATTATAACGAAATGTAGAGTGTCAAACGGAAAATCTAACATACCGATACGACATTTGTTAATATACAAATCAAATAACCACCATCCACAGTTGGCATTGGCACATCAAACTAAATGAAAACGAGTAATAGTATACTGACAAAAAAATTGATTCGGACGTAAATTACACGCGTCTTTTGTGCGGCTAAAGTGAATGTGGGTTGGAAATATCATTCACTTAAGAGATTACGTGGCAATATTTATATCTAAAATTGAATAGTCAAATTATGATTATTAGTATTTTCTTAAAATAGAATTAAATCATTAGAAGTTGATATTGGAAAGAATTGAAAACATGTCTAAAATGACGAAGAATCCAGAATATCAAACCACCTTGGAAAATCACTCATCAACACAAAGGGACACTTGTGCACTAAGCCCTTCAAAACAATACATAAAATTTCACACACTTAGTAGGCAACAAATATAAAGTATAAACGGTGATAACACTTTCCCCTCTTCATCAACTCTATGATTTCTAATATTATAAGTGTACATAAATTAAATGTATTCTATATCAATATGGACTAACATCAAATGCATAATTTAATTTTTAGTTTTACCATTCAATTCTGTGGATTAACCATATTTGTTTCTTAATATATAATATAAAATAACTTGTTATTAAGATGGACCAACTATAAACTGAGGAAGTTGAGCGTTGTATTCTAATTAAAAAATAATAATCTTATTGAAATACTTGAACAATTAGAAGCTATATATTGAATTTTTATGTACCTTTTTAGTTTATTTATTTTGTGGACAAAAGAAATTCATATAACACTTAAATTTGATATAATTATATTAATATGAACTTGAAATTCGCAAGAATAATATGGGTAATTAATATGAATCATATTATAAAATATTCATTCAGAATTCAACATAGTGATGAAAAAGACATGTTCTTAGTAAGTGGGGCGCGTTATAAAATAAAGATTTATCATTATGTTATGTGCTTAATAAATTTAAAAGATTGTAGAAGACAAAAATATTTTTTAACTATATAAGCAACTTATTTTACTATTACTTTTTTGTTATTTATTCTTAAATCATTTGTGTCGCATGATTTTGATTCTATAGTATTTCTACTATATCATGAGTATCAAATTTAAAATCAATATACTTAACTCTAACATAAATATTTTTAAGAATATAATTATAAGTAACAAAGCATCGAATTACATTAATTAATAATTAAGAATGTAGATAAAATTTAAAAAATAATTAAGATAGATGAAAAATTAGAAGTTTGTTCGTAAAACTGCCTTTAGCTGAAAATGAAGTTTTATTTTCTACGTATTAAACATATAAATCTTTAATTATTGAGCTACAAAATTATTTTTTTCTCAATTACTTTTTGGCATCCACACTAAATCATTGTTTTTGCAAAACTTAACCAAGCATATTATCATTCTCATAACAAATTTCACAATAAAGTTTTCTAGAATACTTGTCCACAAAATTTATTTCCTGAAAACCCTTCCAAATAAAACCAAACATAGCATAAACATCCCAAAATACCAACAGTAAATTCTACTCAGTGAAAATAAAAACCATTTTGCTCAATGATATCACTGTTATCGTTGTGATTGACCATTGGAAAGAGATCAGCAGGAGGACTAGGTAAAGGGATTGCAGCATCAGGTTCGCTAATGTTTGTGAGAACATTTCCATCCCTTTGAGCCATGGAGTTGAACATGAATGGATTCACAGTCTGAATGTCATTGATGCTATGGCGGCGCTTGTCCACCGGAGTCGAGCATGTTTGTCGTCGGAAGTATTTTTGTGAATGACTTGCAACTTGTGCCGCGGTTTTTGTAATAACACAATGCCTTGAGATGTTCCTCCAATCTCCTTTTCCATATGTGTTCAATCCCACAAGGAACAGCCTGCACGGTAAAGGATTTTGAAGTAAAAAAGTGTGAAAAATAAGAAAACTTTTATTTTGGAACAAGTTCAATGCCTATTTCTCAGACAGTAAAATGAATTGTATGTGGTTCCCACATATATTTATATAAAAGAGTTTAACACAAAATATATACCCTTTTTTGAAAAATAGGTGGTTAGGGTTAAATGTGCATTAATTGAACATGCGAGTAAAGATGACCTGTAAAATCCCACTCATGGAGTAAATGCAATTAAAAATTGTTGTTATCTTATGAGAAAGTGATAGAAAAAAAAAGGATACATATAACATTTGATTATTGATTCACATTTTGTAATTTGAAAGATGCTTGTATGTAATTTGAGTGTATTGTATATTGATTTTTTGTTTTTTTACAGATTTCATTGAAATGAAAAAATGTTGGTAAGCATTGTCTTTTTGAATTTCCTTTTCACAAGCAAGAACCTATATACACTCACATACATGTACAGTAGGTTAAATTTAACACTTTTTTATGAAATATATTTAATGAAAATAACAATTTTACAAATTAATTAAGTCTAGCATCTCCCCCATCATTAAACCAACCCTAACAAACTAAATTGACAAAAGGAAGGCATGGAGAGAGAGAGAGATTAGAGAGAGGAACATATATATAGAGAGAGAGAGTCCAGAGAGAGAGCAAGCAAACTAAATCTGATAAGATTTTAAATAAGTTGAATAAAAGTTAGAAAAAAATGCTTACTGATGTTCTTCTCTAGTCCATGGAACGGCCCTTTTGCGTTGGTTCTCTACAGTGCTTTTGGTTGCTTCAGATTGGCCCTCATCATCCTCCATGGATTGCTCTTGTTTCTCTTGAGATTGGTAATTTGGAATTGAAACTTGTCCATTTTCAATCATCTCCACATCTTGAACCAATGCTTCATACTGGCTTTTGATATCCTGAATTGATTTCCAAGGAATTTTTGAACCAATATATTCAAAGAAACCTGGAGCATCAGGTTGAATTTCAGCCAAAGCATTCTCAAATATTTTGTTCTCTTCAAAACTCCACTCCGTTCTCTCCTTTTGCAATGGAGCTGATAAGAGAGCAAATAAAGACTCTTGAGAGCACTCAAAATCAAGCAATTCCATTTTGTGTGTTTTTCTGTGTTTTCTCTCTCTCTCCTAATTTTTTGTCTGTGTCTCAATAGGGTGGAAATAGCTGGTATTTAAAGGGAGGAAACATTTATTTTTTTCATGAATTTAATTCCTCAAAAATGAAAATAAAAATCAATTAGTGAGGTATATATTACATCTTCTTCTAGAATGATCCTGGTGTTTATTTAATTCGGCAGTTATATGTATATATATATATATTGCATGAAATTGGTGATAAGTTGGAGACGACTTTAGTGAATATACACTTAATGTTTTTTTTATATATTTGGGATTTCAGAGAAAATGATAGTTGTATAAGTTATAACAAGAATAATAAATATTTGGAAAATCGTCAAATTTCTTGAGGCTTATATCAACCGGAGATTTGAATTGAACAACAACAAGAAGAAAATTTGATAACGTTGATTTGATTATTATTATTATTAGGCATTTATTGTTATACTAGAATGTAGAGAGAAAGAAGGGAATTGTAAAGACAATTAGTACTCAATACACGCATGAAAGTTAAATATTATATGGCTGAATAAAAATTGTGTAATTGCATGTTAAACTAAGTATTTTTAATTAAAAATTAGTATCTGTCGTAAAGTTCTAATGTAATATATTTAAAATTGTATATATATATATACATATTATTTTAATTATTTGACTCTTTTACTTTATAAAAGAGAATTACATATCATAGAGTTTTAAAGTGATTATATATTTTATTTTTAGATATATATAACTTATTTTTATTGTTTAGTATTTGAGTTTTTGTCAAAATAGAAATATATAAAGACATATTGGATAGATCAAAAATTTAAAAGGCCATGATTTCATAATAGATTAAATTATAAGAATTATTTCATGGAAAATTATATATAGTACTTTTAATTATACTAAGAATAAAATAATTTATAAAAAGTAATTAAATTTGTCGCATTTTAATTAAATTGATCACATTTCTTTTTCCTAAGATTTTGTTGAATATATGATTAGTCGAGCATTAAGTCCAACTTGTTTTTTATTAATTAACATGATATTCGACCGAAACAAGAGTTGAAAGAACCCGATAATATTGATTGGATTACAATTCAGATTTTGTATTTTGTGGGAGAATTATGTCCTTTCTTTACGTGTCCATTATACTCAAACCATTATTACAACGAAATGTAGAGTGTCAACAGAAAATCTAACATAATGAAAGGACATTTCTTAATATACAAATCAAATAATTGCCATCCACAGTTGGCATTGGCACATCAAACTAAATGAAAACGAGTAATAGTATACTGACAAAAAGTTGATTCGGACACGTAAATTACACGCATCTTTTGTGCGGCTAAAGTGAATGAGGGTTGGAAATATTCATTCACTTAAAAGATCTTACGTGGCATTATTTATATCTTAAATTGACTCGTCAAATATGATTATCAGTATTTTCTTAAAATGGATTTAAATCATTAGAAGTTTATGGAAAGAAGTGAAAGCATGTCTAAAATGACGAAGAATCCCGGATACCAAACCACCTTGGAAAATCACTCATCAACACAAAGGGACACTTGTGCACTAAGCCCTTCAAAACAATACATACAATTTCACACAATTAGTAGGCAACAAGCGTTAAGTATAAACGTAATAACACTTTCCCCTCTTCATCAACTCAATGACTTCTAATATTATAAGTGTACATAAATTAAATGTATTCTATATCAATATGGACTAACATCAAATGCATAATTTAATTTTTAGTTTTACCATTAAATTATGTGGACTAAATATATTTGTATCATAATATATAATATAAAATAACTTGTTAGTAAAATAAAATAGACCAACTATAATATAAAATAACTTGTTAGTAAAATAGACCAACTATAAACAGAGGAAGTTGAGCATTGTATTCTAATTAAAAAATAATACTTTTTGAAATACTTGAACAATTAGAAGCTACTGAATTTTTATGTACCTTTTTAGTTTATTTATATTTTGTGGACAAAAGAAATTCATATAACACTTAAATTTAATATAATTATATTGATATGAACTTGAAATTAGCAAGAATAATATGGGTAATTAATATGAATCATATTATCAAATATTCATTCAATTCAACATAGTGATGAAAGACATGTTCTTAGTAAGTGAGGCGCGTTATACAATAAAGATTTATCATTAAGCTATGTGCTTAATAAATTTGAAAGAACGTTGAAGACAGAAATATTTTTTTAACTATATAAGCAACTTATTTTACTATTACATTTTTTTTATTCTTAAATCATTTGTGTCGAATGATTTTGATTCTAGTATTTCCACCATATCATGAGTATCAAATTTAAAATCAATATACTTAAACATAAATATTCTTAAAAAGATTATTATGAGTAATAAGGCGTCGAATTACATTAATTAATAATTAAGAATGTAGATAAAATTTGAAAAATAATTAAGATAGATGAAAAATTAGAAGTTTGCTCGCCTTTAGATGAAAATGAAGTTTTAGTTTCTACGTATTAAACATATAAATCTTTAATTATTGAGCTACAAAATTATTTTTTTTTTCTCAATTACTTTTTGGCATCCACACTAAATCATTGTGTTTGCAAAATTTAACCAAGCATATTATCATTCTTATAACAAATTTCACAATAAAGTTTTCCAGAATACTTGTCCACAAATTTATTTCCCGAAAACAATTCAAATTAAAACAAAACAAAGCTTTAAGATCCCAAAATTCCAACAATAAATTCTACTCAATGAAACAATATCTATCGTTGTGATTGAGCATTGGAATGAGATCACAAAGAGGAGTAGCGAAAGGGATTGCGGCATCAGGTTCGCCAATGTCCTTTTTTTAAAAATAGGTGGCGAGGGTTAAATGTGCATTAATTGTTAGCATGTAAGTAAAGATGACCTATAAAATCTCACTCATAAAATAAATGCAGTTGAAAACTATTGTTCTCTTATGAGAAAGTGAAAGAAAAAAAAAAGTATACATATTAACATTTGATTATTGATTCTCATTTTTTATTTTGAAAGATGCTTATAGATAATTTAAGTGTATTATATATATATATAATTTATTTTTTTTGGTTTCATTGAAATGAAAAAAGGTTGGTAAGTATTGTCTTTCTGATTTTTCTTTTTCACAAGCAAGAATCTATATACACTCACATTAGGTCAAATTTAACACTTCTTTATGAAAAATAATTTGAATATATTTTGATTAATGAAAATAACTTTGACAACTATTACAAACTTTAAACAAGACAAACCCTAACAAACTAAGAGAGAGATAGAGAGAGAGAGAGAGAGAGAGAGAGTTTCATATTGCTCCTCATTATCCTCCATGAATTGCTCTTTCTTCTATTGAGTTTGGTAATCTGAACTGGAACTCTACCATTTTCAATCATCTTCACATCCTGAACCAATGCTTCATAATGGCTTTTGATATCCTCAATTGTTTTCCAGAGTATTTTTAAAGCAACATATATATTCAAAGAAACCTGAAGAATCACGTTCAATTTCGGCCAAATCATTCTCAAATACTTTGTTCTCTTCAAAACTCCACTTTGTCCTCTCCACCCGCAATGGTGATGATAAGAGAGCATACAAAAACTCTTCCATTATTGGAGGATACTCAAAATCAGGTCATTCCGTGTTTTTGTGTTTTCTCTCTCACCCTCTTAATTGTTTTTGTCTCAGTATGGTGGAAATAGCTGGTAGTTTTAGGGAGGAAATTTTTGTTTTTTCATGAATTTAATTTCTGAAATTAAAAATCAATTTGTGAGGTATTATTTATTTATTTTTTTTAAATGATGCTCCTGCATATTTAGAGATATTGCATGTAAAATTGGCGATATGTTGGAGAGGACTTCAGTGAGTAAAAATGAACAAAATACTAGGCCGCGTTTGGAACAACTTTTCAAATATGAAGTTGACTTTATTGGATGGATTTTTCGAAACGTAAATTTTAATAAGTGGTTTTAGAAACATCTAAAAATCACTTCATGTAGAAGTGCAGGATAAGATGCATTTAAGTTACTTCCTGTAGAAATGAAGAAAAAAAATGGTCAAATATTACTAGTATCAACTTTTTAGAAATTAATTTTTAGAGATAGTAAAGTTTACAAACACACTTCCATTTCCAAGAGCCCATATATAGTCGGGCCCATTGGAAGAAATGAGAACCACAACTCGAGGCCCAAAGAAAACAACTACGAACCAGATTGGGTTGAGCCCAATGAAATCTCTTTTCACATTTTGGCCCAAAACTATTGGGCTAGTAGACTAGTAGTCTTTGAACCATTATTGCGTGATGAAAGAAGATGAATGATGTTCAATCGGCCCAATTAGAAGCCATGTCCATTATTACAATTACGTTAATGTAATTAACCATTAGATTTCGGTTGATATGTGGTGTCATAAAACCCAAATCATGCTAAGATACTTACTATTATTACACTTTCCGCCAAATTATTATTACAATTTTACTCCTTGTTAATAAAAATAGACCCCTTAATTGATGTGCTGATAATTTTAAATAAGTGAGGCAGTTTTAATTTCTAATAATTACATGATAAGTTATAAAATCTTTACGCAATTTTCCCTGATATACAAAATATGTTATGAATCAGCAACTAACGCTCTTCCAAATATATAAGAAAATTTGCATTTTTCGTCAACACTGGTTTAATCTTTGTCTCAGAGTTTTTCCCATTAGTCTCATAACTTTCAAAATATCTCATATTTAGTTGGGGACATCCGAAATCTGACTGTTAATTACCTTAGTCAAAAAAAAATCACCAGATGTTTTGGAAGATTTTGTACATAAAAGATACAGCGATATTGAATATAATATGTGTGTGAGTATATTCACAATTGAATTCTTGCAAGGAAATCGATCAAAACTAATGAAGTTCGTCGTCAGATTTTAAATGGTAAGATTAAATATGAGAAATTTATGATAAATGTGGCTAAAATGAATATTGAGCAACTTACAGGACAAAAAATTTAATTTTCCATATATGTTACATATATATATATAATGAATGGATCTTTTGTGTTAGAAGGTGCATTCTCCACCGTCCCTTCCGATGATACTGAAACATAATAAATATATGAATGAACTGTAATTGGACAGTAGAGCTCACGTTATAAACTTGTCAGGCATGTGAATATTTTGACGACAATTGTTGGATTCTTCTAATTATCATGAATTGTATATATTATGAACTAAATTAAATAAATAAATATACTCTTTCGATTTCTACAAGTACAGTCAGTCCTTCTACAAAATGGGATATAAAAGGAAAGGGTATTGAAAAATATTATTGTTCAATAAATAGCCAAATCAGAGACAAATTTTAAGAGCAAAAACAATAATTTATAGAGATATATATATAAGTTTGTTTATGTATTGGACTTCTCAATATAAAAACGAAAATGAATATTTGAAAAGGCGATTTATTTCAAAAATAAATATGGGAGATAAGTGATTTTTCAAAACACGAGGGTGCATCATAATTTAGCATTTTGTGATGGAATTTATGATATTGATATAACAAAAATCCATTCAAAATCAACTTTGAAATTCTTTTTCTAAACTTAGTTAAATAAGTCACTGGATAAACTAATTAAATTAATAATTCAGGTTTGATAAAAAAAAATGTAAACCAAAGCGTGCAAAATTACGTATGACTATTATGTGTAGATACTTATTAAATAATTTAAATTATGTATTTGGATTGTGACATTGAACTTATCTTCCACGATTGATATTAAACGTTATGGCAACAAACTTTTGCTGATTGTTTTACAACTCGGCTGTGACAAATGAGCACGATATCATGTATCAATAATGTATATAATTAATTGTATAATCATGCAAATGGCTCAAAATATATTTTTTTTTTCTTAACTATATAAATATTCTATTTCTGTACTAATTAAATACTAATATCGGTTCATTAATACCTTTTTTGACAAAGAATTATAGTTAGGAAAATAGAAACAGAAATCTGTAAATATAAAAAAGCTGCACGATACATTATTTAAAGTGAAAAAATATTGTTTTTAGTAACATTTTTAGAGAAAACGACTCAAATCAATATTATCTCGAAAAAAATAAGGATGGGTACGAAAAATGAAAATGAAAAATTGTAGTGTATATTTTCATATATTCCTACACGATCCATATATAAAAGAAATATTTTTCTTAGTTTTTTAAATCAAATCCAAGATTCAATCTGAGTCTATGCACGTCTATTAGTAAGGTGACTGTCGCTAATAATTCATTTAATTATTAAATTAATTGTATTAGTATATAATATCCACGCAATGGTCACGTATCTATTAGTTTATTTTGGATTAAAATTAACCAAATTTAAGTTACAACCAAAGCATGACATGTTTATTAACATTTATAACTAATGCACATTGGTCTGCAGCTAAAATGAAATTAATTGATATTAACTAATGAAGATTAATTGATCCCAAAAATAATTGTTCTTTTGTGCTATCTATTAAGAAAAAATTTAATTTTAATATCATTGCCAAGCTATCAAATTAATCTTTTTTAAATATATGGTATTGTAGATTTTTTTTTAATCTCAACTCTAACATATATTTTAATAACACTCAAGTACATGTTTAAGTAAATTAATCTTATATTTTCAAATATTAACACTGTAAAATTCAAACTTATACATATTTGTGACAGCAAAAAAACCCACATGCATTAGTGGCAATAAAAGAAAAAATTTATATATATATATATAGAAAAAAGTTATTTAAGGTAGATACTATTTACAACATAAAATAATAATAATGAAAAGAATCTTACAGATGAGCAATGCACGTTCCTTCTTGGATCACGCCAACACATCATCATTTTGAACTGGTTTTTCGATCCCATTTCAAATACCAATCTACCTGTCTCCTAATCACGTTTTGCCAGGTCTACTATTCACCAATTTTACGATAAATTGAATTCAATAAAATCGATTTATTATAATTCGTTTTTTGAATCCGATATATTATAAAATTTATCGTATTTTTCTGTCTAAATCAACAACATTGCATCTGGCTAATAATATAACAACAAATGGGGGCAACCCCTGGTAGAGTTGGTAAGGGCATTTGAACTTGTGGCCTAGGTCACGGGTTCGAATCCCACTGTGGGAATGCCTATTGCCTTCTCTACTGTGAGCCTGTCATCAAGAGACAAGAGCGGGGTTTACCCAGTGCGCACCTATCGGTAGCGGCTGCGGGTTCCCTTGTCATCAAAAAAATAATATAACAAACAAACACCCCTGTCTCTCTGTCTGTCTTTTCACATCTCAACTATATATAAAAAGGTTGCCTTTTTGTGCCATTTATAACGATCTCTATTTTATTCCATGTGATATATATATACACATAAATGTTCAAGGAGGGCATTATTAAAATAGCTCAAATCAATTAGGGCCCTTCCCATTTCAAGGTATTTTTGTTGAATTTGCAGACCCATCTTCTTGTTGCATTGATTTTGAATCCTGCGTATAATGATATATATAATGTGAATGAATTATTGTGTTTCTTTCTGTGATTTGAATAAAGATCCACCATTTTTTGTCTGTTTTGGATCTATAGTTACCAAATAATTAGGGCCTTTGGTGACATTTTGATTGGAAGAATTCGACATTTTTTGTGTAAGAGGGATAATTCAGCAACGATGAGGGGTGCGGTGTTAGTCGCCATTGCAGCCGCCATTGGCAACATGTTGCAAGGATGGGACAATGCTACTATAGCTGGTAATAATAATCAATTTCTCCTAAGAGATTATTGTGTTTTTATCGAAATCTTTTACATTTTTTCTCATTATCTTCATTAGTACAACATTATTTAAGCCTCATGATTTCAAATCTGTGGTAACTGGTAAGATTAATCTTTAGCCAACCAATGTTATATATCACCGTTTTTTAGCAACTAGTGACTTTTATGGATCTATAACATCAAAGCTTGCATTTTAATGCAATTCAACAAGCCTGTTTAATTGTAAGATCTTGAACCAACAATGGAAATCATTTCAGGATCCGTTCTATACATCAAACGGGAATTCGATCTACAAAGCCAGCCCAGAATAGAAGGCCTTATCGTCGCTATGTCCCTTATCGGTGCAACAGTAATCACAACATTTTCCGGCCCAGTTTCCGATTCCCTTGGACGCCGTCCAATGCTTATAATCTCATCTGTTTTATACTTTCTAAGTGGACTTGTAATGTTATGGGCTCCAAATGTGTATGTGCTTTTGTTAGCAAGGCTTTTGGACGGTTTTGGAATAGGTCTAGCGGTCACTCTCGTTCCCGTTTATATATCTGAAACAGCTCCACCGGAAATAAGAGGATCACTAAATACACTTCCACAGTTTACTGGCTCTGCTGGCATGTTTTTGGCATACTGCATGGTTTTTGGGATGTCTTTGATGGAGTCACCTAGTTGGAGATTAATGCTTGGTGTTCTATCTATTCCTTCGATCATATACTTTGTTTTGGCTGTGTTTTTCTTGCCTGAATCTCCTAGATGGCTTGTCAGTAAAGGGAAAATGAAAGAGGCGAAGAAAGTTCTACAAATGTTACGTGGAAGGGAAGATGTCTCAGGTATATTTTGCTGGTTCGTTTTTGGTTTTTCGATAAGTTGGTATATTTGCTAAGTTAGATAGTTCAACTTGTTAGGAGTATGATGTCAATGATGAAAATAACTCGTAAGAAAAACAATAAAAGAACACGAATTTGACTACGTCTGGGGGGCGCTGCCAAGCCAGGATTTTCACTATATTTCTCGTAAGATGTTACAATCAGAATTAAGGCTGTTTATAATACAAGATACGTAACCCTCATAGGAGAAGAATTACGTAAAGACTAAAATACCCCTCAAATATATTTCGCCATAAGACAATTCTGTGGCCCGGTTTTACAACAGTCCTTCAGGCTCCATAACTCAACACAACTTTACTATCTAACCTGTGTTCTGAAAACATTTTGGCCAAGTTATCAAAATGCGGGATCTAATGCAGTCAATTCAATTTTTGTATATCTAGTTTGAATTACGAGTGTCTCTGTTTCCAACAGGTGAAATGGCTTTGTTACTCGAGGGTTTAGACGTTGGAGGCGAAACATCCATCGAAGAGTACATAATCGGTCCCGATAACGACCTCTCGGACCACCAAGAACACGCAGTCGAGAAAGAACGCATCAAACTATACGGGGCCGAAGAGGGCCAATCCTGGATAGCCAAGCCCGTCACAGGCCAAAGCACCCTCGGCATGGTTTCCCGTCAGGGCAGCACAGCCACCCAGAGCCTGATGGACCCAATGGTCACTCTCTTCGGCAGCGTCCACGAAAAACTGCCCGAGATGGGCAGCATGAGAAGCATGCTGTTCTCGAATTTCGGCAGCATGTTCAACGTGGCCGAGCATCATCAAACAGCTAAAAACGAGCAGTGGGACGAAGAAAGCCTGCAAAGGGATGGTGATGATGAATCCGACGGTTCCGGGGCGGAATCTGACGACAATTTGAGGAGCCCGTTATTGTCCCGACAGGCTACGAATGCTGACAAGGACAACCTCGGTGAACACGTCAGCGGTATGGGGATCGGGGGCGGGTGGCAGCTGGCGTATAGAAAAGACGAGAAAAGCTCAGATGGACTTAAGAGGATATACTTGCACCAGGAGGGTGGGCCCGGGTCGAGACGGGGCTCGATCCTTTCGTTACCTGGCGGAGATGTACATGGGGACGGTGAATTTGTTCATGCTGCTGCTCTTGTGAGCCAGTCTGTTCTTCGTGTACAGGATATTACGAGCCAGCATATGACCGAGAAAAAACCTGAATCGGCTGCTAAAGGGCCGAGCTGGAGGGAACTGTTTGAACCAGGGGTTAAACATGCTCTGGTTGTTGGAGTGGGACTTCAAATTCTTCAACAGGTAATGAAAACTTGTAAAAGCTTATATTTTTTTTTTTTCGAAAACTTATATTCGTACACGTATATATTTATATATTACACAGTTTTCTGGGATCAATGGTGTTCTATACTACACTCCTCAAATCCTCGAACAAGCCGGTGTGGGCGTTCTCCTTTCGAATCTAGGCCTCGGTTCTGAATCTGCTTCACTTCTCATCAGTGGTTTAACGACATTGTTGATGCTCCCAAGTATCGGGATTGCAATGCGACTCATGGATATTGCTGGCAGAAGGTAATAAATAAAATAACACTCATAATCCATTTCCAATGCTATCAAATTCTTACAAAACATAATAACATAATCACTTCGATTTTTTTTACCAGATGGCTTCTACTTTCGACCCTGCCCGTTTTGATATCGACCCTCGTCATGCTAGTCCTTGGTAACGTTATCGATTTAGGCACTGTAATGCACGCAGTGATCTCAACCGTTAGTGTGATCGTTTACTTTTGCTGCTTCGTGATGGGATTTGGGCCGATCCCTAACATCCTCTGTTCTGAAATATTCCCAACTCGTGTTCGTGGGATATGCATCGCGATTTGTGCACTTACATTCTGGATTGGGGACATCATAGTCACGTACTCGTTACCTGTAATGCTTAACTCGATAGGCCTTGCTGGGGTTTTCTCGATTTACGCAGTTGTCTGTATCATAGCATGGATCTTTGTGTTCCTTAAAGTTCCAGAAACAAAGGGAATGCCTCTTGAAGTTATTACAGAGTTCTTTGCAATGGGTGCAAAACAGAGTGCAGCAAATGTAAACAACTGAGCAAAATGAAAGTTATAAGAGGTTTTCTGATCAAAAGTTTGATGGTTTTTTTGACTTTTTGATTTTATTTTTGGGAATTTTATTACAAGATACTGTGATTACATGATTGAAGAAGGGGTTTGGAGGTGTAATTGGAATTGGTTCTGGTTTTGTTCCATTGTTTAGCTTTACTTGTAGTGATTTTTCAGTGGTGGTATACATTTAAATTAACTGTTTATTTGATTATCAAGTTTTGGTTTTTCATATTACAATTTTTATCTCTTAATATTATATTTACCTATATATATTATCACAGGTATATTTGTGTAATGAGAAAAGTTACAAAATTGTGTAGTAAAATATAGAATTTGTAGATACGTCCCTTATGGCTATGTTTGCATGAGTTTTCATTCCACTTTTTCAAAATTTTCATTTAAGTCTGAAAATGAAAATACACACCTTTTCTTATTTTTAATCGAAAATATGCACATTCTCATTTTCACATCAACACTAACAAAATTTCAATCACCCTCTTTCAATATTTTCAACAATAAAAAAAAAGATATTAATATTTTGCATTTAGTGTTGTAAAAGTGGGTATTTTTGCAAATTATCCATTTTATCATAGACCCCTAAAAGTGTACATAAAACACTTGTGAATTCTATCTGTTTTCTTTAAAAAAGAGACCAAAATTGAAAGGAAAAAAAATGGATATATTAATCCATGCTACTACTTTTGCAACTTTGCAAATATTGAGATTAAAATTATATCATTCGAGACCAATATTTACTAGAAAAATTACTCATTGAACAAAAAAAAAAAACCAAGAAATAAACCAAAAAAGTGGGTGAATACTTCCCAACTGATGACCAATTTATGCTTTTAAAATGTACATAAAAAATCTACCTAAAATCTAATCACATTGCTTTGCAATACTGTGAAATAACCCTTCACATCAAATCCATAAACAACCAATCAAGCAAACAAAATCATACCCAAAAACCAACTTTCTCACTTCTTATCAGGAGCAGACTTTGCAAACGAGAAATCATCCACATTTCTCATTTCATGTTCATTATGGGTCAAATCGATCTCATTTTTCGCATCAATATGCTCGTCCCGAGTAACAGGATCGTCCCGTATGACTAAACCGGCTGTGGGGGCCGGCGGAGTCGTTGGATCTTCGAGATCAGATGCATCGTCATCCATTGATCGAGTAGAATCTCCGGTGGTTTTGTAGCGGTGGAGGGCGGAGGCAGTGGGGTGGAAAGGCGAGCCCATTGAAGAAGTTGGGCTTCCACCGCCACCGCCTAAGGTGCGAGTAGGGGATTTGCCGCCAGCAGAACCACCGTGCTTCTTTTTCACGGCCATGTGCCACTTCTTGAGGGCCTTTGATGTTTGTTCATCAAATATAGATTTCTTCATATTTGAACCCATCTGTGAATATATATATATATATATATGCTTTTAGATAGAGTAATATATATTGCATAAGTTATAGGACGCGTTTGGATAAGCTTATTTTGAAGAGCTTATAAGATGTTTTTTAACGAAACACCAAACGGTTTGTAAGAACTTATAAGATGTTTTCAGGAGCTTATTTGCTTAGCCAAACGCCATCTTAATTTATGAATCTTATTTTATGGTACCTGAACAATAAGGGCGTATAACGGGAGCGTAATATAGCTGCACAAGAGTAGCACAAAAACCCTGCAAAAATTAAAAAAAAATGAATTTTTTTAACTCCATGCATTAAAGATCATATAGTTCAAAGATGAAATTTTTTTGATCAATAATGTGAAAAATCACTTACCCCATAACAATTTTCGCAATTACGAGTTCAAAACTATCGTGGAAGCAAGATTTTAGCCCAAATGAATACTGCAAATAACAATTTTACTTCCATTAATGATACCGTAAAAAAAAAAATTAATCGTATAGTTTAAACATTTAGAAGAAAAAAAATCATTACCCAAATCCACAAAAAGTATGTCACTTGGAACGCGTTCTGCATAGAACGGAACAACAACGTAAATAAATTTTGACCAATAAAAATTCAATTATATAACAAGGGTAACATTAGAATAATAATTTATTTTTTTTCCTTTTTTCAACTATTATCGAAAACAATAAAATATAATACCTGAAATAACGCAAAATGTATAAGTTGCAACACCAATTGAGGTCGACCGAACCAAAAGTACTTGTCCGAGCCTTGCACGAGAGGTATCCCTTGGACTACTGCGTGTCTCTCTGCGATCTCAACGGCCATCTTTGTCAGAATGGTTTGTAGCTTTGTTCCAACGGCTAAGATTAACTGAGAAATTTTATATTATTAGATTTTTTTTTTTTTTCTATTTACTCGCGAAATTAGATTAATATATAGTATTATAGTGGTAAGAATCTTACAACTAAAGGAATTAAGGATGCCCAAAACAGTGCTTGCCATCCTGTTTATCGATACGAAAATAAAAATTAAAGTTCGTAAAATATTAATACGCTGATAAAATCTGAGAAAATTAAATAAAGGGATACAATTTTTCGACTTACCGCTAACATTTAGTAGCAAGAAAATCACGAACGATGCCCATAGCACTGGACTGGTGATTTTTTACATACACGAAGGGAAAAATAAAACGAAAAATTAATTACCACAAAATCGAATGAAAAATTTCATAAAAACTACGCGTCAAATTAAAGATACTTATTTACCTAACTCCCACAACGGTCTTAAAGTCGTCTTCTAGCGACCGTTTGATATATTTTTGGAAGTTAAACTTGCTTCCAGGAGCCAAATGAACCTGAAAAAACAAATGAAATTTATATTAAAAACAAGAGAAAAATAAAACTCAAGAACATAGGTAAAGATAAAAGATATGAAATTAAGAAAACTCACGGAAATGAACCCATTTCGCAGGGTCAAGTAATCCGATTTGCTAACAGACCTAAAGAATTGTCGAAAAAAGCATCCCTGCACGAAAAATAAGCATTTTTATGTGTTATATTATAAATATATAAAATGAAAATCTAATGATTTAATTAGCACATATTATAGAAATATGACGAAGAACAAAAAATATAAAAAAACGGTTAATCTCACAATATAAAAGAACACGGGAATCCTGGTCCAAAAACTAGTATGCGCCCTCACAAACGACGTCTCGTGAGTTAGCCTGAATCTTGAAGGATCTGCCAGTTAAACAGTCGAATTTCGAATCAATAAGTACATAATATTTTGTGGGACAAATATAAAACATAATATATATGATATACATATATATATATATACCATTCGAAAACTCGTAATTGTGGGATGCAGTCTCCTCTTCCCATTGCTTCCAGCCACGAATCTGCACAACAATGTTAATGTAATGGATTTAAAAGTAAAAACTAAGTCAAAAATGATCGAAAAAGGGACAAATATTATGTCTTTAAGACATGTTGAAAAAACCATTTTCCCAAAAAATGAAAAATTTTAAGTGATAATGACAATATTGCTCTATGAGATGGAAAATCAAAATAACAAAGAAATGCATATTTACACAAAATACAGAATTCAAAATATACCTTAAGTCTTCCGAGGGCCATAGTAAGAGCACTATAAATCACGTGAAAAACAGCTAAAAAGAATATAAGTATGTGTATCTGATGCAGCCCATTCACCGATATAAGCGCTACTCCCTGTCGAAAAATGCCATATTACACACTTCATACTATTACCTCATGTTATGAAACAAACTATTTCGGCTGTTTTTTTAGGAATAGTATCGTACGTAGAATAATGAAATAAATCGTAATATTGAAGCAAAAAACGGAATTTGATAAAAGAAGAGGGGCAAATCAAAAAGTACATTTTCGCATTTTTTGGGTTTTGAAGCAGCTAAAACTCTACGATCATAGGACAATAATCTTCGACGATTTTCTTCCTTTGATTTTTCCACCACAGACGCACGACAAGGCAACATGGTATTGCCAACGTGCTCGGGAATGCATATGTCAGCAATGTAATATTGACTGAACACGAGCGTTAGCGAAATGAAACCGAGTATCATCAACTCTGATATATCAACAAAAACAATTATGTAATAAATCAGTTTCTTATAAACCAATGATTTTTACAAGATTATTACAAGAAATTTGGGATTTAGATCGATTTGTTTTACCGGCTTTGACCTTCTCCAATGCCTCGAAAAGAGCTTTCTTATGCCTCTCCGTTAGCCACTATAAAAAAAAAAATTCGACTTGTTCATGTTAGGATGAGTATTATTCGATTGCTCGTAAGTAGCATAAAGGATTAACTCAAATTTATACAACAAAATTATATCAATTTACTATTAATTATACAAGAGACATAAATCTTTGATACTTTGCAATTAGAACACCTATACAAAATCAAAATCCATCAAAGCCCACCAAACAAAGATGTTCATAAGGCCTAAAATTTAACAGAAACCAAACAAAAAGGTCAAAAAGGGCATAAATTAAGATCTAACACAGCAAAAGATGACTATTAAAACAGGAAATTGAATTAAAAAAACAGAGAGATTTAGCATAAATACCCTTCCAACTTTGTGAAGAAGTATTTCCAAAGCAAGAGAGATTAGAATTATTACAGCACAAACACCAGCCACAGCCCATGTTGGTGTCTGTGTCAGATCTCTATCCCCTTCTTCACCCGCCATTCACAAATAAATTTCGAAGATAAAAACAAAATTCAAGGAAGAAATAAAAATGCCCGATGATCTTCTGACTTTCAGCCAAATAATTGTGTCTGTATGTAATTATTCTATCCAAGAATGAAATACATCATCCTAAAGGCTGCTATATATACATATATATATATATATGATGACTGCGTACTACATAAAA